>JARKID010000052.1:600000-755839 GCA_029449255.1 Mycena polygramma | reverse complement strand
AAGGCGGATATATATGAACCCTCCAATGGGCCATATCGCACTAAATACTTCGGCGTCATAAAGAGTGATAAGAAGTCAATAAGATTGGTACACTCTCTGGAGCCACTGAACGCGGTTACCATAGCGCATTCTGGTGTGCCGCCCGGAGCGGCCGACCTGGCGGAACATTTCGCTGGGCGGTCGTGTGGTTCAACCTTTGATCTGTACTCTGGGTATAACCACCGCCTGATCCATCCGGACTCGCGGGACTACACCACGTTTCAAACACCCTTCGGTGCGCTGAGGCTGGTTAGGTTGCCTCAGGGTTGGACTAACTCGGTTCCCATATTTCACGAGGATGTGACATACATTCTAAGGGATGAGATTCCACACGTTACCCGGCCGTATATTGACGATGTGCCTGCTCGCGGGCCGCCCACGAGATACGAGCTGGCGGACGGGACAGAAGAAACCATTCCAGAAAACCCGCAAATCAGGCGGTTCGTTTGGGAACACCTGAACGACTGCAATAGAATCCTGACGCGACTGGGGTACGCTGGTGCCACGGTCTCCGGAAAGAAGCTGCAGGTTTGTAGGAGTGTGTTCAAAGTTGTTGGCCATGTCTGTACCTATGAAGGAATGAAGCCAGACGACGATAGAATCGGGGTCATCGAAAGGTGGGGGCCATTGAAGGACTTCCACGAAGTAAGGGCTTTCTTGGGTACCGTCGGAGTTATGAGAATGTTCATAAGGGATTACTCGACAAAAGCCGAGCCCATCCAGCGGCTGGTCAGGAAGGAGATTATATTTGTGTGGGGACCCGATCAGGCGGCCTCTATGCAGGCCTTGAAAGATGCATTGAAGGATTGTCCGGCGCTCAAGCCACTCAACTATGACTGGATCTCAGCGGTTGTGTTAGCGGTCGATACTTCGTGGATGGCAGTCGGCGCACACGTTTACCAATGCGATCCGCTAGACCCCAAAAAGAAGTATTACGCCCGCTTCCACTCCATTCCACTCAATGAGCGGGAGGCAAGGTATTCACAGCCTAAGCGGGAATTGTTTGGGTTGAAGAGGATACTCGACGCCCTGCAGTATTGGCTTTTGGGATGCCGCAATCTTGTAGTTGAAACCGATGCACAATACTTGAAGGGCATGTTGGATCACCCGGGAATGGGGCCTAATGCCACAATCAACCGTTGGATTGAAGAGATTCTCATGTTCCACTTTACACTGAAGCATGTTCCCGGCCGAACGTTTGGACCGGACGGACTATCCCGCCGCCCAGTACAGCCAGGAGATCCCGAATATCCCAACAAAGAAGTGGAGTTCGATAATAACGACCCGCCCGGCCTGCATCCGCGAAGTGCAAGCTGGCCGCCCATCCGTGAATTCGAAGACTTTAAAAAGGACATCGACACGCGTGGAGGGTACATGGTTCAGCTTACCCAGCGGGAAGCTCGTTGGCCGGGTGATTTCTACGACGAGCTATCCTCCGCCCGACCTTGCTGGAAGCGGCGAGTTCGAGCAAGGATGTTCCGCTGGTTGAGTCATTCGCTCAAACCAGAAAGAAGAAGCCCTTGAAATTGGGTCCCCGCCCGGCGGGAGAACCCCTAATTCCCGGACTAGAATTGAAGTACGATCCCGAGAAGCGGGAGCCATATTCAGAAGACCACAGATCGGAAGCTGGCAAGCGGGCGGACGAAAGACTGCTGCTACTGCGGGAGTGGTGGAAAGACACCACTCGCCGGCCGGAAGGCATGAATGATAAAGAATTCCAGAGCTTCTTACGATTCGCCGCCAGCTTTTTCATAAGCGACAGCGGCCGGCTGTATAAGAAGGCTTCTGAAGGTTCTCTTCATCAGTCTTTACTGGAAATCTGACGGGCGGGAAGAATTCTTCTTTGAACGTTCCCCTCTCCTCGTCCGTCCAAGCTACTGTATTCTCGTGGATAGACAGCAACTGGTGGACAGCGTCCATCTCAACTTCCTTCAGGAAACCGTCATTATGCAACTCATCTACCAACTCTTTTCGCTCCTGGGTATATCGTCCCACAGGAACGAACTTGGGCGGGTTAGGATCCAGCGGAATTAGCCCGGCTAACGGATCCCCAGTGATGTTGCGTTCTATCCGGAACTCTTCGGACAGTGGTTCAAACACCGGCCGCACCTTGAGGGCTACCGGCTTATACTTCTTGCCCACTAAGACCTCCTTCAAATTCAGGTTTATATCTTCAAGTTTAATCTCTTCTTGTGTAAAGACAGCCGGGAGGTCTGTACGAGTTTTATTTTCTTCAAAACCCGGGACCACCCAGTCCGCATAGGTACAGCATTTACAGCGCTCTCCGGCCGTATGCTTCGAACGCTCTTCGCCTATAGCCACTTCATCTGACTCGGCGGCTAAGAAAGCCTTCAACACATCCACCGGCTGAGAGGTTGCGGGCGGGCGATGTCCCCTGTTCGCAACTTTTACAACGTAACTGTCTTTAACTTCTGTCGAACCCCCGGCCGCCTGCTTCGTGAAATCTTGAAACAATTGGACGGCCGGAGCATCTTCTCCTACGTACGGTACTGCCGCCTGCGGATAAGCCATTTTCGTTTCTTCGAAAGTGAAGCCTTCTTCGCCGCTGTACATCACCGCCGTAATTCGTGGCTCGAGATTCTCATCTAGTTCTATTTGTACAGCGAACTCTCCTTGATGCTGCATCAATTCATCGAATTCTGAAAATTTGTACTGGCCGGAGGAGAAGTGTCCTTGGGCGGATCGTCTGCAATTTCCACCGAGGCATCCCTGACCCTTTTCAATTGCCTCACCGTCCCTCTCGGGAAGGTAGGAACGACGCTTCTCTTCTTCGTGTTCGGGTCGGTTAAGGTGATCAGTTGGGAGCCGTCCGTCCCATTCTGAATCATGGTCCCGGCCAACACATCAAACGGCCGGCCGAGTAGTAATTTGTACGCCGGGCTACGAATAATGTGGACTTGTAAGTACAAGGTCACTTCTTCGAACCTGAACGCAACATTCTTGGCCAGTCCCAGGGATTTCTCGACCTGGGCATTCGCGCTTTGCATGTAGATGTTGATGTCCGGATCCCATCCTATTCCCATTTCCATAGCGGTGGCTTGCGCCATCGACACTATCTGGGATCCCCCGTCCACTATTCCTTCTAATTCCCCAACCCCGTGCACTAGCGGGTACACTACTCGAAGGTGCTCAGAATCTGGTCCGACTACCCGCTGGATGTCCGCATAAGCTACAAATATCTGGCGGGGCGCTACACCGTCCGGCAGGCTCGCAAGGTATTGTACTACCGGGTCGCTGATCACGACGGCTCCTTTGGGCACTAATCCCTCCGCCTGTTGCTGGATACAAGGCGTGGAAGAGAAAGGTAAATCCCTAGTACTGATAGCGTCCGCCTGTATGAACGAGCTCATCGGCTGCATAAAACTGCTGCCGCCCGGTAATTCTGCTGATAGGTTGGGTGGGGGCGGGTCAAAGGAGGCTAGTGCTTCTTCTAACTTGTCCAATATATTGACCGACACCCTTCTCTTCGATAGCATCTTCTTTGCGTGGCGCAACAGCCTAGGGCTCATTGCAAACAGCTTGTCCAGCGGGATACCAAACTCAATGCTCTTAAAGATCTCTGCGACCATTTCTTCAGCATCGTCTTGGCCCTCCTCTACCGGCGCACGCACTTCATAATTATTTCTGTTGTCGACCACTGGTGGCTGTTTCTCTTCCGCAGGCGGGATACGAGAATCAACGGGTCGTTTTGCGTATTGAACCGCAGGCACCGCCCGGTAAGGCAATTCAGGCTTCTGCGGCTCTTCATCTTCTACTTCCTCAATCGTCGCCCGCTGGCTTTCTTTGGTCACCGGCTGCGTTTTTGGTTTTTCTTTGGGTTTACGCTTTTCTAGGACTACTTCAACGGTCCGGCCGGTGGGCGTGCGGTTTTCTTGAGTCAGGTCCTCCAGGGGTTTATTCGCACCGGCGGTTTTTGTCCGTCGTACCCCTTTCCTCGAACCGTCTAGAAACCCTCGTTCGACTGGGAGTTCCCCGTTCGGGAGGGATTTGCCCTAGTCTGTGCGAGTTGCAGCTCCGCCGCCTGACTGTTCGTAACTCCCGCCTTTGTCAAAGTGGCCGCCAACAGGGACGAAATGAAGTTTACATCAACCAGAGAGTTTGACTGCTGGGCGGGCGGCTGAAGGGGTGGTTGAACACCCCTAAACTGTTGCTGCTGCTGGTGTTGGACCAACTGTCGCATCATGTTTGCCTGTTCAATCCTCAGCGTTTTTATTTCATCATCTCTGGGGTCATACTCCGCTGGGTCGTAGTATCCATAGCTTTCCCCGTTCTCATATTCGGCGGGGAATTGCTCTTCAGGCGGGTAGCCGGAGTACGCGTTTTGTGAGTAGATGCTCTGCACGTTTTGCGAAGCTCCTTGACCTTTTGCCTGGTATTCGTCTACTAGCTGTCTACGGGACTTGGGACCATACATGGGCACCGGGGTGCTGTTCGCAAAATGGTCCTTCCCACCTATCACCTTCAAAGCTCCGGCCGCTATATGGGCGTGGCGATGAGGACAATTGTTCATCCAGTGACCAGGCGGGTTATTCTCCCTACAATAATGACACAAGTCGTCCTGAGTTACCGGCCGGAATCTGACTTGCTGCCTGGGCGGCAGAGTCTGAGAGTCCGGTGCTCCTGGCACTTTGCCGGGCAACGACTTGTAGAACTGCTCGAGCTCCGCTAGCTTTTTCTTCTGATCGGTAGACATGTCCGCCAACTTCTGACTCTGCTGCGACTCCAGCCGGTCAATCATATGTACGACTGAAAGCTTTATGTCTGCTAGCATATCGTGGCTTTCTTTCTCCGATATTTCTTTCTTTACCGGTCTTGGCGACAGACTTCTCTCTGTCCGGCTGCGTCCAGATCCTTTCTGGAAGAAATCCGCCTGATGGTCCCTTCTCTTTATGAGACGCTTGGCTTCATCCATTACTTCTTTCAAGGTATACGTGCGGTCCTCATCAACATTCGCTGCCGGGTTTGCACCAGCAGCTGCAGCATTAGCGGCCGGCTGCGCCCTATCCAAGTTATCCAGGATCTTGTCACGGAACGAAGAGGTGAGCTTTTCAAGGAAGTAGGGTATGGCCTCTCGGTCGCTGATTAGTATTGACTTCAACAGCCTAGACACCTCCAAGTTCATTCCTCTGCTGAGCTTCATCAGTTCGTCCGGATCGGAGATACTAATGTCGTGGTCGTCAAAGTCCCGGAGGAACCTCATGAGTTTCCGCATCGAACCGCGCTCGTTTTCTTTAGCCGTTGGATAGTTCTCGAGAATCTCAGCTTTGAACTTCTCATAGTCCTCCGTATAGGTATCAAAATGGCGCCATTCTTCTGCAGGCCGCCAGAGGGCATAACGCACAACAAAGGCATTCTTCTCGCCGGCCGGGGTCTTCTCAAGTTCCATCATCCGCTCCATGTGTTCTAGGAACTCAGGAAGCTCTTCTGGTTTCTCATTATCGAAACGAGGGGCATTCCGCTCGTACGACTCAGGTACTTTCTTCTTTCCGTCAGTCATTGTTCTAATAAGAGTTTGGCTGGTTTGTGTGTTTTGGTTCTGGTCTGCCACTAATTCAGGCGTAACTTGTGTTGTCCCTGGCGGTTGCAACGAGTTTTGTTGAGTGGGCAGAGCGAGGCTCGACGACCCTTGGTTTGCAGTTGGCTGCTGCGAGGCTTGGTAGGCCTGTGCTCGTTGTCTTGTGACAGCGGCTGCTGACTCTCTTGCGAGGGCAGCGGGAGAAGATGCGGGCGGACTAGGTGGAACGTTTGAAGCGGCTCGGGCGGAGTTCTTAGTCAACCTCGGTGGTGGAGTTACCCACGTAGAGTGTGCGTTTGAACTGGTATTTCCTTCCTTCGGAGCCACGTCTAGTTCGATGTAGAACGGGAGTATCTTTCTCTTATCCGGAGCTAGGGCTCAACAGATGTTGGTTGCTTTTTGTTTATACACTCGGGCGGGGTGTTTTTCTCGTTGGGGCAGTTGACCGCTAGATGGCTTGGGCTAAGTTTCTTTATAGTCGCAATCCACAAATCTTATCTTTGTACAATTGTCTCGTTACCCCTCATGGGGAGCACCAGATGTAACGGCGCACTGGAAAGTAGCCGTGTAATCAAAGACTCAAGATTTCAAGATGCGAAGCGATGAAATCACAACACAACACAAAACCCTAAGATCTAATTTATATTTATCACAACTCAAGCTTCAATTGTTATCCTTTCAGCGTGCGTATGTGAGTTCGGGGAAGTAAGACCAGTATAGTCTGTCCGAAACAATGTACTTCAGTCTAAGAGTGGGCGGACACTTCCTTTATGAAAAGCTAGCGGGCGGCGCGTCTAGTTGCTACTACCGGCCGGAGCGAGTAGAGACTTTGCTTTTCGGGCGGGCGAGAGACTTGAACTTCTGAAATGAGGGAGAGCGGCACCGGCGGTCAGTCTAAACCGTGCCAGGGAATTAGCGACGGCCGGACGATTGACGAGGCGTCTTCAACTCAGACCCAGGCGGGCGACTCTTTTACTGAAAAGCCGGCGGCTCGGATTCGAAGGCTAGGCTGGCAGACGGTCTAGTCTGGCGGACTTCCTCTTACTCTGACAACGGACACTACTTCGCGTTGGCTGCTTCTCACTTCAATGCTTCCGTCTATCAAATCGTCTATTCAAATCCTCTTAGTCTACTATATGGCCCGTAAAGTGGGGGGGGGATAGTCTACTGGCTAATTACAGGGTATACCGAGTCTTTTTATACAAACCGCTGGGTCACAAAAGGAGATATAAGGAAACTGTCCGGAACACAGTGTGGGTAAAGATCTTTGGTGTGGCCAATGGCGGCCGGGGTATTCTGAACCGTGGGTATCTTGTATCAGTCAGCGGGCAAAACCATATGGTCCGGCTGTGCGCCAAGAAGGTTGTCAAGCCGCCCGGGGAATTCTCCGCCGGTGGCAACTTCCCGCCCGTTCGTCCTCGGTGAGGGAACTTGGGAGTTTTACCCGCCCAAGTCTCCCCGCCTGTATCTTCTAGTTCATCTGGATTCTGGTTTGTTTCCTGGGCACGCCGCCTGTCTCCTTCTTTGAGTCAGCGGCCGGGAAAAGCTGCCTCGGTCAATCCGCCGGGAACCATCGTTCCTTGATCGTGGATCCTCACGCGTGGGCGGCTGATTAAGTGCTCCGAAATCCCCGCCAGCTTACTAGGCCTTCCTGGGTTATAGATCCGGCGGGTAAATGAAGTTCCCGCCAGAATCTTATCTTCTAAGATTGCCCGCCTGTTTCACCAACGCTCCGCCCGAAGTGGGCGGCTCGCTCTAAGATAGTAGTTCCTCTTGTTAGCCTCGAGTACTCAAAGGTTCGGTGGTTAGCCGCCCATCTGAGCCGGCCGGTTAGGTGCATCGAAAACCCCGCTGGGCTAGAGGCCCAGCGTTGAGTTCTTATCACGTGTGTTTACCCGCTCGCTTTCGACTGTCAGCGGCAAAGTATACCGTTCCGAGGAGAACGTATACTCTATAACTTCGCCTTACATTTCCGCCAATAGGTGTTCAAGAATGCGAAAACCAACGGTTTTCACCGGTGGCTCGTCACCCACTATATCAACGGTACGATTTCTGAAAGAAAGAGTATTAAGAAAGGCACGATAGGAAAAGAAAAACTGGGGTGCCACTGACCATGACACGCTCGAGATCACGGAATATGACCTGGAGTTGAGCACAGGACTTCCTGGCAGGAGCGCCCTCCTTGAGGAGAGGGATGACCGCCTGCACCTCCGGACGAACGAGCGGTGCCCATCGAGCCTTGACTTGAGCCGGCGTGAAACTTGGGTGGATGACGGGAACCGGTTTGGGTGCCGGCTCCCCCTTCTTCCGCGGGACGTTTTTGGGAGGCGTGATGGAGACACTCTGCGCCGAAGCGGGTCGAAGGTTGTAACGAGGACGGCTCGCCAGAGAGAAAGAGAGTGGGGTGGTGGGAGTACGAAAGCAAGAAGGATTGAGCTGCGGAGACCCTGAACCCACGACATCAAAAGTTAGAAAGAAACTTTAGATGAATGAAAATGGAAGGGCACCTAGGCAATTGATTTGCTAAAAATATTTCCGCCTCAAGGCCACACGAATTGATTTACCTAGGCACGACTCACACGCATTCAATTGCCACTGATGAAGTCCTAGGAAGGTGCTTCTACCGAAAGGTGTGAAGGTTAGGCCTAGGAGAGTTGAGACTATCCTAGGAGAAGTGGAAGGAAGACGCAAGTCATGAATGCCCCTATAATGGCATGTGGCGGATCGTCAATTAGAATGCCGTAATGTGATGGACTTCTCAAGACGGAAGCAAATCCGGTCAATTAAGATAAGATTGCGCTTATCTAGGATGCACACGGTTGAACTGAGTCGAGTCGGCTATGGGAAAAATCAGTCAGAAATTGGTTAAAGCAATAGGATGAAGTTGTTCAGATGTGGACGATGGGCAAAAATAAAACAAGTATCCGACGGGTGATATCAGCCCTAGGACCACTAAATATTGCGGCGAATGGCGCCTGCAAACAACCGGGGACGGTTGAGATTTAGTGAGGGGGAGATGAGACGGCCCAGAAACATGTATGGGCATACATTGTGTATTTTTGCGATTCTTAGGCATAACCAATGCTCCTAGGGATAACAGATTGCACTCCTAGGCTAGTGTAATCAAGCCTAGGGTCCTCTACACGGTGATATAAAGGAGAATCAGAGTGAGATCCGAGCTGCTGGTTGTAAACGTCCAAGATGCGCAAGCTAGACTTACTACTAAGGATATATACCAAGCCCGGACTATCGAACGATGAACTTCTATTGCTACAAACGACCGAGACTGCATAGGCCTGACTGGCAGGGAATACTAGATGGCCCTAGGGCACAAGATATCGGTACTAGACGTTTGCTAGGCCAGAGCTGGGCTCGCTAGGAACATTTAATACTTGTCAGGGAGTAGCCTAGGCTGGGCGTTGAACCCCCTAGGCCTCAAGACTTGAAACTGGAATACACCCTAGACATCGAGGGAAGGGTCTAGGGCCATGTAAAAGGAATGTTGCTCACAAGATTCGAACCAACGAGGGTTCCAAGCGATCAGAAGAGTCAGGTGACAGACGCGTCGCGTCGACACTACAAATAGGGACAAAGCGTGGTTGAATTACGGGAATTACGAGCGCGGTCCCGGGCTGCCGCCTTGGCGTGCGCCCTGCCGAAGTAGAACATGTGGAATAATGCAGCGAGCAGGTCTTATAAACCAGCGAGCGGATATTACTCACCAGCGATCGAGGTCACGGTTTTGGCGGGTGCAGACCTGCCTTGCCTAGGACATTAGAAAGCACCGACGAGACCATGTGGAGAGCACGAGGAATAATCCAGCGAGGGGATATTATCAAGCATGCCGATCCAGGCACGTCCTAGGGCCGAGCGGCGGGTGCCTAGGGCATTTGGAAATATACCCAATCCAGCAAACCGATCGCACCAAAAGCGATCGGCCGGCCAGACTGCACGACAACTCGACACGGCAGCCGTTTTCTTGGCTGCTGTATGACTCAAGACCTTATCTAGCTCGCTCATTTTCCTGTTATCTCCATATATTTCCTGTAACTGTATATAAAGCTGCCTAGGAGCACCGCAAAAACCCAGTTCATTGCGACGAGATCCCCCAGACTTAGGTCAAAGGTTTCAATAAAGTCTGTGGTGTCCTCAGGTCGGCTTCGCGGAGATTCGTTCAATTTCTGTTTGTAGTTGCTCTATAAATTGGTGTTTGTGTGATAATTGATTGAGTTGTGATATAAATTCCACGTTGTCTGACCCGTAAGAAGGCATTCACGTACAAACGAGTCGCTGCAGCACTGGCATAAGCTCCAAGAGGATTGCCGTTGGGTTCTGAGTACTAGACGTGCTGCCTTGCCCCCGGATTCTTTCTGTTGTCTTTTGCATTGGTTGCAGGATTCCCAAACAAACGTTCTTTGGCCAGACGCTAGAGTCCACTGTTTAAGAAGGTCTTGCAGTGTTGGTTTCATAAAGTCCTCTGTTCCCTGGGTCATAAAGTTGACGCCTTGGACCTTGGCATCGATCCTAGGGCTTTAAAGTAAGCTCCTAGCGTTCAACCCGTCCCGGAAAAACACATATAAAACATTTGGTTCATTGCCTAGGCGAGGCATTTCAGTCAGTTTATACTACTGGAAGTTCAGTACAAGATTGTAGACCCCACCCCAACGAGACTTTGTTGCGTTTAGTTCGATTCCAGCTGTCCGCATACTATGGAACGAACCCCGTCCCCGCAACTTTGGTGTGCGCTAATAGTATAAGTGTGTGTGTGTGTGTGTGTGTGTTGGTTGGTTGGTTTTGTGTTCATTCACGAAGCTAAACTAGTTAGCATTTGTATACCCCATAGTCAAGCGCCCCGTTTCACCGTGTCCGCGAATTCCAGCAATGCGACATTCCCCAATGTTTACAACGCGCAGTCTGGGGTCGCGCCAGCGATAGGTGACCCTCAGAATGGGTTTGCGAGGTAAGTTTGTCGACAGCTTGTGAATATTTCCGCGACTGATTATCTGTGGCCTAGTCCGGCACAAGGCGCGATGTTTTCGCTTCTGGCTTTGAAGTACGTTGCTCGTTGGGCATCATGCCTTTTGAAGGTCTTAACAAACGTATGTCTGACCAGTAAAAGCTTTGCTCTGGCGGCACCACCGCCTATAAGTCCGGAAAGCAAGTCGGTTCGGAAGAACACAGGCTCAATCATAGGCGGAACCATCGGTGCGCTGGCTGTCCTGATCCTTATTGGTGCTTTCCTATTCCTGCGCCGCAAGCGAGGGTGCGGGCAAGCGAGGGACAAGCTGCGAGTGGCGCAGCCATACGACAGTGGTCCAAACACGGGTACCACCTCGGATTTTTCTGCTGTAGCCCCCGCAATCTCCAACCCATTCAAAGCCGAGAAGGGCGCTCCCAATCTCAGGCGCCGTGAGACGGATCGGGTACTGCCCGAGCCAGCGCCGTCAGCCTCCTCGGAACACCACAACAGCGAGACGCCTGGGACGGATGCTCTGCGGTCTGAGGTGCAGCGTCTTCAGGAAGAAATGGACCAGCTGCGAACGACCCAGGTCCCGGAAGACGCACCGCCAGAGTACCAGTGACTGCATGGATGTTACAGTATGGATTTGCCTCGAGTCCAACCATATACGGGACACAGAGTGGCGAATCAGACGAACAAAAATCCATTGCTACCTACCTACCTACCTACCTACCTACCTTCACTTTTGATTTCGGAAGCCAGACAAATTATTTATATCAAACAAAGAGGATCATCTCTCTCTTGCGCACAAGGGGCAATTGGCCATGGGTCGGGCGCATGGAATCCAACTCGCTGCTGCCCGATCGTTGGGCCTGAGTGGCACGCGCCGTATTTCCACCCATAGCCCTGGTATCTAGGCTGGTGTCTTGGACCTGGCCATAGGAAACGTTGTCTAAAGCCACGGCTCTAGCCAACCGATGGCTAGGACCAAGACAATAGACTAAAGTTCACAAAACGGTAATTAAAGACTGCAGTGGGAGTCGAACGCATCATAGGGCCGTGTTCCGTACCGTAACACCATCCACGGTTGTCTTGCCTCTTCACTGACTTCAGTCCTTGGTGAGGTGGATCAGTAAGAAATTGCTTTATTGGCCGAAGAACTTGAACACGAACCGGTCGGAATCACACGAAATTGACCAGATCTGGAGGATATACCGCGGAAAACACCAAAGTAATCAGGGCCCAGGGGAAAGGAAAAAGGAGGATTATTCACAACCGCGAAGACTTCATCCGGACGCGGGGAGTCGAACCCCGATCTGCGAGATACCGTAATGCTTATAAGATTCCTCGGTAATAGAGCTCGCTGTGTTCCATACACCACGCCCGGGTACTAGTACTGGTCCTACTGTATCAAATCCTGTGTGAACCGCGGCGCGAGTGAAAGCAATATCGGAGAGGGAGCGAGTCCGAGTTTGATCAGGGATTCAGCACTGGCAGCTTGAACTTGTGCGAAACTCATTGTGAATGCACCGGTAACCATTAAGGACCGTCGGCTGTAGGAGCGGCTGAAACGAATCCGATGGACAGGAGACAGAATTTAGGATGGATAGAAAAAAAAACTGGAAAAAAGGGACACTGGGGTCGCCATGGCCCATGATTCGGACGCGGGGAGCCGAACCCCGATTTTCGAGACACTGAGTTATCTGGTATGATCAGTCATTCGACATAGAAGCGCTCGACACCACGTCCGAGTATTTGTCCTGTTCATTTAGTGGGACACGTGTGAGTAGAAATCGTCCCAGAACGGCGAAAAGGCGCGCCTGGGGCCGGTTCCCCCTGCGTTGAATAAATCAGTAAATTAAAAAAGCGCAAAGAAGCTGAGGTTACATCCGGACACGGGGAGCCGAACCCCGGGCTGCACGATACTGTAACTCTGTGGTACAATCGCCAGATGCGCTCGCAGTGTGCCGTACACCACGCCCGAGTACTGGTGCAATTAATTCCTGTATGAACCGTGCAAGTGAGAGCAACAAAGGTCTGGCCCAGCGAGCTCGGAGAGATGGTCTATGGGCCACCGAGAAAGACAGATTCAATTTTCACACCACATATATATTTTGTGGCCGATTGAGCTTCGCGTAAAGGAGGCGAGCAGATATTGTTTTTTGCATGGCGTGCGAGCGAGAGTCCTCCTAATGGTTGGCTTTATCCAGATGCGAGACCGCCCGTCAATCTAAAAACAACGCGAAACCGGTGGTTGGGGAGGCCGACGTTGAGGAACCCAGAAGAAACGCGGGGAGATCCGTAGTTCGGGCGCGGGGAGTCGAACCCCGATCTGCGAGATATCAACGGATTGCAGACTTCGCGGTGTGCCGTACACCACGTCCGAATATTCGACGTGTTGTTTCGGGCGTGAACCATGGCAATGTCGTATGAAATTTAAGAGAACGGTATCGCAGTCCGAGTCGGGGGATTTCCTTTGCTAGAGCTCGCGCCGGGATTCCCCGCGCGTACATATCTGGATCTGTGCGACTCCAGAAGCTTCAGATCCGGGAAGCATCTTCGGGAACGATTTAGGCGTCGGGAGATACAGTGGGCAGAGACCCAGCCTGATGCAGCAAGGTGGGAGACGGCCGTCGGGAGCAAAGACGTTCGCATCATTGCCGTCACTGTGATTACGCATCACGGCTGACGGCACTCTTCCTTTCACTGCAACGTCCGACTCTGCTAACTCTGCACGCTAGTGCGACAACGACCCCGGCTGGATTGAACACCGTGGTTCTGTGAATATGCATCCTGTGCGGGGGAGAAAAGCGGTGTGGGGTTGGTGTGGGGTGATGCATGGGAGCATGATGACGGACGCGGGGAGTCGAACCTCGATCTGCGAGACACTGTTCGATATCCCCCTGCTCCAGATAAGCGAACGGGACGGTAGCGTCCGCGTGAAAACTGAGGCCGTATCTCGAAAGGCGGCGGTGTCCGCTGTATTCGAGATGCGGGGTGTGGGGGAAGAGCCTGCAGCTCTTTCCGCTCGGCCGCTAGGGCGCAGGAGGTGGGACGTGCTCGGGGCGACCGGGAAGGGGCAGCTGCGGGGACAGCATGCGAATTCCTTCCGGGCGCGTCAGCGGGATCCGCACCTCTGAGCGGGAGAGGGCTCTGAGCGCGGGGACCAGCTTCGCTGGGGCGGAGCGCACGGGCAAACCGCACTATCCACCCAGAGTGACAACTCACCCCAGGTGGTTTGCGCGTAGCGCGGAGCGAGCGGAACGGGGCGAGGTCGTCCTCGTAGCGGGGAATGGGGCCGACGCCCTCGGCTTGCCATATGTCGACGATGGTGTTGCCGATGAGGCCAGCGTTGCTACTCGACGACGAGCAGCCGAACGGACAGACGTGGTCGATGTAAAAACCATCGGGGCCTTGAACGACAAACCACCGTTTATGTTCGGGGCGGATCGGGCACGTGCGGTGGAATTTCGCCACGTCGAGGACCATGGCCTGCGCGCCCGGCGGCGCCGAAGCGATCTGAGAGGCGGGTCAGCGGCGAGGACGCGAAACGGGGCGGGTCCCGACGTGTCGAAAGCGGCGTGCGCCGTCGGCGCTGACGAGCGCGTAGCGGCCTCCGCGGAGGGGAGCGTGCACATCGGTGCGTAGCGGCGGCGAGCCCGGTCCGCGAGGGAAGCAGGGCTGAAGCGCGCACGCATCGTCCTCAACGGAGGGTAGCGACGCTCTCGGGGCGTGTCGCAGCTTCTGCGTAAGGAGGCGGCGCACACGGGCGCGAGGCATCAGCGGCGGGTTATGTGTGGTAGGCTGCGACGAGAGCGGTGTCGGCTGCTCATCGGGTACCAACCGCAGCGGCGTCCGTTCGCTCTCTGAACCCCCGGCGAGGAAAAGGAGAGAAGGAGGAAGCGAAGACTCACGATTTCTGCAACGGCTGCGGCGGAGTCGTACTTCGTAGGGAATTTGCCCTTGTCTATATGCGCGTTCGTGGACGGATGGTCCTTGCTCTCCTTGGAGAGGTTTCGACACAGGCGAAGCTTGTCTGGTTCGCCGGGGGCCTGAGGCTGGACGGAGATGATTATCGGCGAACATTGGAAGAATCCTTTCAGGATTGTCTCGGTTTCTGCCTGCGAGAACGGTCCGCTCATGTGGCGGGCGGCGACCTCTTCAGCCAGGTACGTGGAAATGAAGACTTGGTGTTGAGCCGTAGACGGGTGGTTCGGGAAAATGACGGTGCGTTGGAGCTCAGGAAAATCGCCCATCGGGAAGCCGTGGCGTAGATACTCGACCAAGAAAGGGTGGGCTGCTGCGAGATGATGCTTGTCCAATAAGTTTTCGAACGCGTCGGCGTTATAAGGGGTGATGATACGTTGCAGAATCTCTTCGTGAATGGGCGAGCGAGGCGAGTTCGAGCAAGAGTCCAAGAAAGCGAGTGCGGCGAGGTCGTCAGGCGGGGGGAGGCTTCTGTTGGCAGGTCCAGCTGAAGGCGTGGTGGGAGCGGGCGCCGCAGAAGCTGCAAGCATGAACGCGAGCCGTTGCGTCGTGTTTGCAGGACGCGTTCTTCCCCTTGGTGTTCCAGTGCCGGCATAGTGTTTGGCAGGATTGAATAAGGACGATGTCTTGGTCGCCGCGGGGGGGGCTGTGGACGGGGGCGCCGCCGGCGAAGGTAGTGTGGGTGCAGTCTTTGCAGAGGTGGCCGCGGCGGACTCAAATGAGGCAAGCAGCGGACGCGGCCTCGCCACCGTTGCTGGGAGGAAAGGGAGGGGCGCCTCGAGGGGCTGCGCCTCCGCGGCCGCCGCCTCCCCCGCCGCCGCCCTTGGGAGCCCCCCCGCCCGCTCCCGCGTGGTCACGGTGGGAGAGAGGGAGGCGAGGCGCCTCCGAGGAGTGGCGGGAACCCATGACAAGGTCGACACGCGACACAACCTTCATCTCCAGTAACTGGGCAGCGCGCTCGGCGCTGTAGGCTGCATAGCTAAAGGTGAAAGGATGGGTAGCGTACTTCTCGCGAAGCACGATCTCCGCTGCTTTGTAGGCGTCAAAGTTGGTCTCCCCCTTCGCCGAGCGGTCGAAAAAACCGAAGTGCGCGTCCCAGCGCGCGTGGGCGGCGCTCCCCTCTCCCTCCATGAACGCGATGAACTCCAGGAAGTTCTTCGCGCCTTCTAGCCACTGGCCTCGTGTCAGGTCCTGTTCTCTGCCGCGGGATTCCTGGAATGCGAGGACGTCGAGCAGACGGACCTGCTTGTCCGGGGTTATGTTGGAATTATATTTGAGCGTGGGGAGGGAGGCGTGGTTCGAGTTTATGAAGTCCAGGTTGTCGGTGGTGAACGCGGAGAGAGGGATGTTACGGCCCTCGTCGTAGAGGTCTCGTATCAAGCGATGGAAGGTCGTCGGGAGGGACATGCCGTCCTCTAGTTCGACTTCTTCGCGCCTCACCCTCTTCTTGGAGATGGGTTTGTCTTCCGAGGTGTCCGCGTTCTCTCTGGGGCGCTTGTCTGCGCCGTTGGACTGCCCGAATGCGCGCGCGAGGGCGATGGACGATCTGGGGGTTGCAAGGCGGATGGCCTTGGCGACGGCGGTCGCCGGGGAGTCGAACTCTTCGGCGTCTGAGACGGTGACGCACGACTCGTCGTCCGAGTCTTGGAACGTGGCGGATGGTCTGGCGGTGTTCCGCGCTCTGTTCAGTTCGTGTAGCGCGTTTCTGTCGCCGATATCGGTGTTCATCTTGACCTTCGCGCCTCGCGACAGCTTCTTCAACGCCAAAGTGACGCCAGCCGACGCGTGGGTCTTTGGGACCCTTCTCGGGGGCGGGGGCTGGTTGTTGGACGCGTTGGGGTCTTCACCCGACATCTGGGTCATGTAGAGGGGGAAGGGAGTCGAGAAACGGGCGGAAAGGGCGTCGACGATGGCGGACGCGAAGAAGAGGCAAAGTGACTCTGTCACGTTCGCGTCACGCTCTCACGCCCTTTCCCTCATTGCTTATCCTACAATACGCCTCAAGCCGCTCGTGCCTCGCGTCGAGGCTATCTCGGAACATGCTCGCGGTTTGCCATGCCCCAGGCCCCATGTCTGGACCTGTTAGATGCAGGGTTAGTAAAACGAAAACCAGTGGCCACATCTGCAAAACCGACCTGGCTATACAGAGCTACAGAGAGCACAGTAGAGCGGTAGACACAGAGACACATCCCCTAAATATAGAGGGCGGGCCCGATATATAGAGCCGTATAGAGCCCCGTTAGAGTGTTAGAGCGAAAGAGCGGTAGAGCGGTAGAGCCACAGAGAGCTGTATAGAGCCACGCCGTAACGGCATGACACTGCACATCATCGGCTCCCAATCATAATTGTATTTTGTTCCCATGCATTGGAAGAATCGGCACGAAAATGGGAGAAACCACAACTGGTCAGGAAGCACATAGAGCAGTCGAAGCGGCAAGTTGGTGCCGCCGGCAATTTGACGTTGATGAAAGATGGATCCGGATTGACGGCATTGATGGAAACCTCGGACCAACGGACGATAAGACCACGACGAAGGACCGCAGACTTGTGAGGCTGAATTGCAGGGGGGCAGATTGAAGTCTTGAGTGAATTATAAGATGGGCAAAAGTTTGAAGATATTCGAAGGGTTCAAGTCGGAGCTTTGAATTTTGATTGCGCCCGCAATTTGTCTGTCTGCCGCGCGTCGGGAGAACGAAGCCCCAGAGGCAACTCAGAGAGGAAGGAGGCCGTGGTCGAAGCGGGAAATCCAAAAATTGTGGACTTGGTGCAGGGAGGAAAAGTGGGAGGAGTGGGGGGAGAGAAGATGCGAGAAACAGCGTGCCCGACAAAAAGCCCGCGCTTATATAGGTTCAGGGGGTCAGGATCAGTGTCAAGTGGCCAAGGGAGTGCGTGTAGAAGCCGGGCTTCCAAGGAGAGCACGGTAGAGGCCATGGATGCACAGAGAGGAAGTGACGGCAGGGAGATGATGGGTCTCTAATTGGCTCTATGCAGAGACATCAGCTCTATCGGGCTCTAACCGGACACCACCGCCTCTACCTCGAGCGCGGGCCTCTAACCATCCAAAACCGATTTGCAGATGCACTGGCTTGCCACTGGCGCGCAATTACTTCTTGAACTTCAAAGACCCTTTTCAAGGCCGTGAAGGGAACTTCGCGAGCCCAGGAGAACTGGCACGGCGCAGCAGGCACAATGGATCAAGGAGCGAGTCAAATGAGACTGAGGGAGGCTTGCATTCTCGCGATGGACGCGTGTGACAAGGTCACTTATCGGGTCAAATCGGGCCCGGCATTGCCGGCAATGGTCTCGTCCGGGAGTTCCCGCCAAGTTCCCGTGGCTGTCTCTCTGCTGGCGACGACGACGACCAATGCTCGATATCATATCCACTCAGCGGCCACTTTGACTATCTCGACGCCGACTCTGGGCACGACATCCACCACCAATTTCCAAGTTCGGCAACGATTCTGAGCGAGGAGGATGGAGAGCGGATGAAAAGCGACGCTCACGGTGATTGTACGTCTGGCTCGTTCCAGTGGCCGCTCGAGCTCATTGCGGTAAAATGAGGGCTGACAGACGACAACTCGACAATACGCAGCCAGCCAAGGCCATCGCTTGCGCCGTGACACGCAAGCACATCTCGTTCCAGCGACGACTGCCACCGCAAGAACTCGGCCGGATATGTCTTTTTCTTGGAGATCATCAGACTTTTGACAGATTGATTGTGGTGTTGTACAACACCAAACAACGCCAAAAAACGCGTGAAAACACCAAAAAACACCACAATGCACAATGCCGACAATTTTTGCCTAAATTTTGACAACGCCGAACAATGATCTGCGGATACCATCAAAGTGGAAGAAAATCGCCGCGGCTTTGGACTTCCACAGGAACATCCATGACCATCCCGAGCTCTGTGCTCGACGTAAGCCACATCTGGTGTGTTTGTCGCCGCTGGGAGCACCAGAAATTTGGGTGAACAACGCCGAAACACCAAAAAACACGTGCAATACCACAATCAAAATGTCAATTTGCTGATGATGGCGCAAGGTGCGTCTCTACTTTCTGCCCCTTGACGCGTCCGTTGATCTCCCGCCGCTGGTGAACACATTCTTTCCCTCTGAGGTTAACACATGACACGTCGCACTTCCTGATTTTCACCCGCTCGTCCTCCTTGTTTCCTTCCCATGGGCCATGCCCAATGTCCAATGGTGTCCCTGAAGAGGTGCGATCCCCCTTCTCTTTTTTTTTCCTTCCATCTCCTGGAGATGGCGAGGGGAAGAGGGCAGCTGCACCCGGCAGCCGGCGGGGAGCGCGGTGCCGCGGCGGTGAGATGCCGCAAGGCAGCAGGCAGTAGACGCCGGCGGGGGTGGGGAGTGATGTCGCATTGTGCGGCCACGTAGCTCACCTGGATGTGCTGCGCCGCGACTAGTGTTGCGGGCGCGAGTGGGGAGGTGCCGTATTGTGAGAGCGACGACACGCGAGGGGTACGCGGTGCGAAGTTGATGGTCAGAGACGGCGACCGCGAGCGTGTGGGGCACGCAGTGCTCGTTCAGCGAACCTCGCATGACGGTGTGCGCGTCAGAGTGCGGGTGCGGGGGATGATGTGCCGCGGATAGAGGCGGAAGAAGGCAAGGGTGAGGTGCCGTGGATACAGGCGGGCGATGGCGCAGGGGATGAGGCGTGCAGTGGAAAGCCGCTGGCGAGCGTTAGAGAGGAAGGTCTATGGCCGCGTACATCGGCTCACAGACGGAGTGCGCGTAAGGGTGCGAAGGATAAGCAAAGGGGACCCAATGCGTTTCTGGCGCAGCGTCGGGGAGGAGTACGCCAGGGGACACGGCGTACGCTGGAGCCGTGTACGGCGATGGATGGACGCCTGTGCGGATGGCGAGCGCGCGACTGTGCGGAGGAGTGCATGTGCGTGTACGACAGCTTGCGGCTGGCATGGTACATGCCTTCGGACACGGATGGCAGAAAGCGTGCGCTGAGAGTGGTGCGGCCCCATCTGCGAACGGCAGCTCGTGAAGGAAGAGGGGTACGTGCGTCTGAGCCGAACGGAGGAGACGCGGGAACTGCGCATTCGCGATGGCGCGGTACGGCCTCAGGGATTGGACTGTAAGGAGCGGCTTCCATGCGGTGCACCGTAGTCTGTGGTCGCAAGGGCCGGGCCGCGCACGCGACCACGCCGTTGCGGTGAATGCATATCGCATACGGTGTGCCCAGTTGGATGGGATGTAGCCAGATGGGAGTTTGACTGCGCGATTGCTTTTGCGCGCGGCGCTCGATGGCCATGAGCTCCGGAGTCGGTACTCTTTGTATGCGCAGCGGTCGTCCATGGCCCCGGAGGGGCAGAGCCCAGCGAGGATAAAGAGGCGTTGGAGGAGGAGGAGGAGGATGTATTATACTAACACGGTCCCAAAATTGGAACAATCAGTTTACTACGAAGACTTTGGTAACTGCTTGTAGGCTAAAAAAGTTGCCGATCTTTACGTAGAACACACGGACTACTGAAGGGGGGCGGAAAGGCTAGACATCACGAAGATCTTCCTGGCCTGTTGTGGCCACAACAGGCAGGCCGTACGGTTGCAACCTCGTGGGTGGCCGATGACGATTCCTCGCCATCAGTCATAACACCCCGTAGACTAGAAAATCCGCGCGTGGGTCGCCTCAACAGTCCCTACAGGCACGCATGCGAAGTAACTAAGAAAAAAAACTATGCTAAAAAGAGGGGTGGAGAAATCGACAAGTTGAACGGGTTAGCCCAACCTCAATCAATTGTTCTTGCTATCTTATCTGGTGGGTCAATGTACGTATCATTGATCTCCACCGGGCCGGCACCGGGTAGGGCAAGGGTTTTACGCAGATCATCTGGACGCGAGTCGTCAACGACGACAGCAAAATCCCCCCCTCCTGTCCACGGTCTCTGTATAGTTCATGCCTCTAGCCAAAATCCTCAATGTCGACGACGAAGCCCTCGCGGTCTCCAATTGACATTGGTGAGCCAGCTGTCAATGCAGTCAGGCCCCCGTCTATCGTAGATCCAGCGGGGAGAAGAGCTCCAGAGTCCAGCCAGAAATCCACTTTTTCATTTTCGATGATGATGGTTCTGGTCAATTATGTGGTGATTTCTTTGTATCCCCATGAAAATATTCTCTTGGGCCTGGCGATGTGTGCCCTCAGTGTCTCATATGTGCGTACATTGAATTTGGGACGCGACTAGGGAAGGGTGACCCCCTCCCCAAAAAGACCCTCATGAACGAGACAGTCGGGACTCGGATGCAGACGCGTTCGCGGTGTGCCTGCCGTACACCACGAATATTTCTTGCTTGAAGTTTGAAAGTGAAACAGCTAGGGAATGCGCGCCAATTTCGCATTTGGATCCCAACGTCGGACTGAATTTGTACACAAAAAGAAAACGCGCACAGGACGGCCAGCTAGACAACTGATCTACAATTCAATGAAAACGGAACAAGACAGAAAAAGAATCGTATTGGAGGGGCGCGCAGTCGGACGCGGGGAGTCGAACCCCGAGCTGCGAGCTATGGAATAAACTGGGCACGGCAGCTATGCTCGCGGTGTGCCGTACACCACGTCCGAGTATTCGACTTGTTCTTTTGGGCTCGAAGGTTGAAAGTGAAACAGCTAGGGAATGCGGTTTGATGGAACTTGGCAAGTAGAAAGCACGGTCGTGTTCCATACACCATTTTCACTATCGGACAACTTTTGGAAAGGATGGTAAGCGACAGAAGCCTGATCTTCGACTTGATTCCATTACCCCTCTACCAGACAAGAAGAGTTAGCATGTCAACGCGAAAATTCGACTGAGCCAAAAATTTTGCATTACTGGGAAACGAATACAAGCTTCGCCCCTCCAGACTCTCGACAAAATCGGTATTCCGCCCTCCGAAGACAATATTCCCAATCGTTGTCGGTTCCAAAAAGGGACATATGGACTTCACTGAGCCGCAGTAGGAACGGACGCAGGGTCTCGTTTATCTTGTCTGCGTACTGGTTGACGGGAAATATTACCGCAGCGGGCGCGGATTGGTAATGTATCCCGATGGCGATTACCCGGTACAGGCGCAGGTACTCGATGTCGTGGAGGCGCACCAATGCGTCTCGATAATCGCTCTGACGGTGGGATTAGCGATTATTGACGAGGAAAGGGTTATGCACTAACCATCTTGAACGTCCTCCCATCGAGACGGACATCCAGGTGCGTAAGGTTTGGAAAGGCTCCTACCAAGACATCGAGTAGTTGAGGGGATAGCTGGCAGGGGAAGTCGTATATGATATCGGTTTCGTGATTCCCCCGTACAGTTAAATGGCGGACTTGAAGGCCAACATTCGGCGGGAAAATCACGGCGGTGAATTGCTTCGAGTTGGTCCTTGTCATGGTGACATATTCCAGCTGCGGTGCGTGTGCAGCGACAAGTGCGCAGCATCGTAGGGATCCTGTGAAAGCACGCAGGCGGCTAAATTCAAAAGATGAAATGGCGGGGCCGTGCCAAGTCTCGCTGCCGTCCAATAAGTTGGGTGAAACGTCAACCACCACGTCCCTCAGTGAAGCCCGATTGTTGAACAGCAATTGACCGAAGTCCGTGCGACTCGTGTCTCGGCAATAGGTGCGGTCTACGAAAACCTCCAGGAAATCGAGCTTCGGAAAGTGCAACTGATTTATCGCTCGAATCGGCTCGTCGTACACATCTGGACTGCTGCTGTGATACCAGTAATCGATGTCGAGCCGGAGTTTTAATGTGTGCAGGAGCGGTGATGAGGAGGGAAGCAGTTCTAGTGCCTCCGCCAAATCACTGAAGGTTCGAGGCCCGTGTTCTGTTCGTGGAGGAAGGAATCATGAACCTCGAAAAACGAGAAAACTCACGATTGATGAATGTCCAAGAGCATTCTAGTTTTTCAAGGCCGGGGATGCGGAGATACTGTCAATATTGTTAAGGAAAATTCCAATGATGAAATGGCGATACGAACATCGAAGCTTCCTTCTTCTCCAACGCTGCTGGATGTGACCGAAATTTCCTTGATATTTGGAAAACATCCCGGTCTGAGAAGGATGGACAGCGCCTGATCATAAGTCGCTGGGAAATTCCAGGTCAAGCGTCGCAGGGTCGCCCCACGGATGGACAACCCGGACGGGGAAAGTCCAAACAGGCTAGAGAGCGCGTCCTCGCATTGGCATAGCCGGAGATCCGAGCCTGCGAAGGAGACGCTCTTGATCAGCCCTATGAGAGGCGGTATACGCGGGGAGCTCTTTGCCTGACTGAGAGTCAGAACGAGCCGCTGAGATTGCGTGACGGTCAGCGCAGGGTCGGACGTGATGCTGTAGAGGAGTGGTGCAAATCCGGAGTAGAATGCATTCGAGGTGACACACAGACGCGCGATTGCCTGGCGGCCTGAGAAAACTGCCACCTGCTCCCATACTTCGAGCGGGACCTCGAGAAGCTGGTGCGAGATAGTGACCCTGGCATCCGTCAGTGAGAGTACAGCTAGAAGAGTATGAGACAGTACAAGGGCGTCTTCCTGCGATCGTTGGTAGGTCCTTGTTGCTGAGCATTTGAAGGACTAGTGCGTGTTGCGTTCACCTTGGATAACTTTCCAGTCATTGTCAAGACGGACGCCTTGTCGAAGATCAAAATAGGGGGTGTGACGCAGAAACTATCACAGCGCGATAGGAGCTTGGGCTTGACGCTTGACGATCGGCGTCGGCGGCTTAGTAAAGAGCAGGAGGATTGCAAATTGATCTCAATCAAGGGAGGCTGCAAGCGAGGTTTCAGTGTTCCGCGTTGCTCAAGTTCAAAAAACGAAGAGTGAGGGCATAGAATAACACCTTGCGCGAGAAAGTATGTATGTCAGACGCAAGGGCGGACGGCGCCGGACGCGAGGAGGTACTTACTGCGAGACTCGGAGATGCTGAGTTTGGGTCCACTCCGTGGGGTTTGATCCTGCGGATCGCGAATTCTTCTGAGTGGACTTGTGGATACGACAGTGGGCCATGTGGGAGGAAGAGAAGAAGAGAGGCTGATTTGGTCGTGCTTGTTTGGCTAGACAAAAGTGGCGCCTGTGGGAACGGGGTGATGTCATCCGTTCCGTGCTCCGGAAGAATCCCCGGTTTCTGCCGATGGTTCATTTTGGCTTCACCCTGCTCCACCGCGATGTTACCTTCCAGGTCAAACGTCACAGGTGTTCATAGATAAGCTGCTTATGGAAATTTGATTATAGACATCAAGTGGACACCTAGATTTCACGCGAACTGAGCCAATTGAGAAACCCATCTTGCAACGATGAATTTTCCAAGCCAATTGCATACGCACATGAAGGCCAGTAAGCTTGGCCAATGGCAGCATCATATTCATCCACGGAGACCGTGTAATTGAAGCACACATTAAAAAGGTAAGAAAATCTTCGAGGGCTCTCCAACTTGGCTGAGATGCGCGACGTCACTGCGTTCCGACCCCCTGTACAGTGTAGACCCAGCGTAGTCCGAGGCATGTACATGTAGACTGAGGTAGTCGGGGCGTAGACCGACCCCTCTGTCTACGTCGGATTCCAATGTTGGTCTACGTCGGACTACCCCGGTAGACGGACGTAGACCCAATGTAGTCCGAGGTGCACTGGCGTAGTCCGAGGGATGACAGTGATTTTTCCAGGATGTTTACTCGATAGGTTGCCAAATACTGGGCTCGGTCTACGTTGCTCTACAGAGGTAGTCGCATGTAGTCCGACGGTAGCCGCAGGTCAGTCTACGGGGGTAGACGAAGCTCGTCCGACGTAGCCGAAGCTCGTCACAGCATCGGTCTACTACCCCTTGTAGACCCATGTAGACCGATGTAGACCCACGTAGACGAAGCTCGTCCAAGGGTAGTCGGGGGTCGGTCTACTTGGGGTCGGAACGCAGTGCGTCAACCTCAAAAGGGTTCATATTGTAACCCGGCAGTCTATGAACGCAAAATAAGCAGTGCAATGAGGCTATTCAATCAGTTCAATTGGAGATGGAGTCTGGAGAATCACGAGGACCGAATGAAAAAGGATCCAGGACTGAACCCGAGATTCCGTAAATTGTTCGGTCATAAGCGCAAGCAAATGGAGAGTCGGCTGAGTATCTCGAGAACGTGTAAACCATATTCACTCTTAGATGAGGTGAAGGCAACCTAAATAGTGAACCAAATGCGAACTGTTAGTTGCACTTGGGTTGCAAAAAATGTGGGCACATACAAAGAGGAGTCCACTGACGTTCGACCGAAGGTGACGAAGAAAACTCTGGAAGACTGCGCCGCGGTGTTGGATTATTGGTTTAGCTCCACCATGATGTTGAGGTGTTTCCTGTATCACCAAAACGGTGTAATTTTCTAGCCAGGCCGAGTTCGTAAAGCCGATTTGCATACTGTCAAATTCTCGCGGAGATGAGGCAAGATGAAGGCGGTGATCGAAGCAGTTTAAGCCGAAGCTCAAAACATCACCTGAACCTGAAAAGGTATATTCAGAAATGCGGAAGGAGGTTACACGGTCTTAATGCTGCTAACGGGCTCAAGAAAGCCCCGGAATGCTGAGAAAATGAATTTTGAGAACTGTTCATGGGGCCGCGAGGAGTCGACCGAAGGTCGACGACGAACGGCGCCTTCAAGTTCATGCAGATTACAGTTCAATATAAATTGCCAGTTGTTAAATTCCGTGGCGAAGCACGGGTAACTGCTAGTTTCAATGAAAAGAATCAAGTTCATCCCAGATTCGCTTTCCCGACCTCCAAACCAATTTTTCGGCGCTGCGCGGCATGATGCGGAAACACCCGGGTCGAGCACAATTCAACATGAATCAAGCAGCTCATTGAAGGATAAATTCAAGGGACCTGCCCACGAGAGAATACAGCTAGTTCTATTAGTCTGCTTGTACTCCGATGAGTTGTCTGACTAAAACTGCAACCAAATACCAATGCAGGCATTGATGTCCCCGAAGGTGATGTAAGTACCCCCCCAGACAATAATTAAAGGCTCTGTTGCGCCATTTCATTGTATATTATACTGTATTGCGTGCAACGTCATGCTATTGCATGATGGAGCCACAATCCATTCAATGACCCTGAGATTTCAGCAAGCCGATACAACAGAACATGTGCATAACACAGATACTCAGGTACGAAAATTTGCTCGGAATAGGTGGAAAATTTCCAGCAGTTACAATTTGCAGTAATCTTCCTGTCCTTGCTCAAGGACTTCAGAGCGGACGGGTGAACTGGCTAGGAGGATCCGAAGATTTCAACGAAGCCCAAGCTTTTGCTGTCTCGTTTTCCCAGCCATTAGCCCCAGGTGGTAGATTGCCGATATATATTCTCCGTGTTGAAAGCATATAGTGTTCATCGAGCGAGGACAAAACAATGTTTAATGCAGATAGGAACACAGTTCGGCACCGCCGTATACAGATAGTCTCCATTTGGGTGTATCTGTCGATTGCATCACTGGATAGCCCAAATGCGGCCGCATCAAACGGATAGTCCTCTTTCGGAATGGATAGTCCCAATCGGGACTATCCATCACCACAAACACCATTACCGAGCCGGAATGAGTCCTATGCACGTGGGAGACGGGAATCAGCATCATTGCCGTCAGTCTGATTGCCCATCACGGCGTCTGCCGGCACTCCTTCCCACTTGCCTTCCACTTGCCTTCCACCGACTTTCCACTGCAGCGGCGTTCAAGGATTGTTGAGCTGATGGCATGAAAGCCTCGCGAAGCGCAAGCCTGACGCATCCACCGCGTCCTGGTACACCTCAGCTCAGGCGACACCCTACTTTTGCCCTACTTACTTATAGCTGTCCGCACTCTCGCCCCCGCGCCGATGCTCAGGTTTCAGCGACGACAATGGCGGAGCACGAAGGACGAGAACGAATTTACAGTCTCAAAGGGCCCGCGACAAGACGGCGGCGTGCACTGCGTACCGTACCTGCAAGACGGGTTAACTAGGTGCGTGTCTCGGCGCGTCCCCTCGGTCACTTCTGACCCGGATCTCAGGAATGGGGTGCTGGCTTCGAATTGGCATCAATCACAGTAACAAGCAAAGATGAAGAAACATCAAGCAAGGAATGCTATTTCTCCGCTCGACGCAAGAAGACAAGGTGCGTTCCCTCATTCTTCACTCTCTTTTTAACTCTTTCTCCTCCTTCTCCCCATCTCTCTTCGTGCTTCGTTATCCCTTGCATTTTCCATATTTTCGTTTGTGCATCTGCGGGGATTGCATTAAGGTCCTCAAGGAGAATAATGTACCAGCGTCGCGCTCTTCCTTATCGTTTCCTTTCGTCTTCCTCCCATCCTCCCATCCTCCCATCCTCTCTACCTTTCCAGTTTCTCAGACCTATGCCACTTTTCTGATAGTCATATCCAGTCCCAACCAGTTCTGGATTTTCCCGCGTAAAATGGCTCACCAGGGAGGAGGTACACCACTCGACTGCGGCTTCCTATCATGCATGCGCTCACGGTTCACTTGAAGGTCGAAACCTTCGTCCGCCCTTCTGGGAAAACGACCGCTGCTGTGGTCCAGTGGCTCCTGAACAATGTCATCGACTTTACCCCCGCGTCCGCCGCTAGTGACTGGCTGTCTATCTCCATTCCAGCTTCTAAAGCTAGCACACTTCTGAAAGCCGAGTTATCCATTTTCACGCTTGCCGCAAGCGGCCGGAGATACATCCGTACGTTGGAGTATTCCATTCCTGCTTCGCTTCGACCGCAAATTTAGTGCTATGTGCAACGAGTACATGCAGCTCGCTGCCCGTGGTGTTTAGAGTCTGTTTGCTAGCGGTGGTAGGTTCCATACGTCCAATTCTATCCTCGTCGCGCTGACACTCCATCATAGACGGTGGTGTTGCCGCGACTCCAGGAGAAAGTTGTAAAGGAAAAGATTTGATATCAACCTTCCCCACCTGCCCATTGTCAATTCAACTAGTCTTCTCGCGTCAGAAAACCGCTCTAACTTGTCCACTCCTAGCATTACTCCTGTCGGAGGTACCGCCGGAACATCCCCCGAAACGGGTGCCTTTCTATCGGCGGGCGGATTCTCGAACTATTTCGCCCGGCAGTCCCGGCAAGCGCCCGCCGTCAAAAATCACCTCCGCTAACAATAATCTGGTACCCCGCTCGCGCGGCACTCTCAGGCCGAGGATCATCCATGGACCATCACCTTCGTCTTACATACCCCGCCGCCGAGAGAATTCGAGACTTCGGTGGATCTAGAACAGCATGCAGACAACCGCTCTCTTCCCTCACAAACTTGGCTCGATAGCCACTAGTGACGCCCGTGGAGATAAATTGAGGTGATTTACAGCTTACCTTGGATCGAGTCGATTGGGTTTTCCCCAATTCCTCCGAACCAGACGATTCGACGCTTTCTGTGGACTTTTTGTTTCTGTCAAGGTCATCTTTGCTTGCATGCAGACTAAGGCATTCCACTTCTCAAGGAGCTTCTCTGAGGTTACGTTGAGAGGGCATCTACGGGACGTACCGATCCCCGACTGGCGATATTTTGGCAGACAGGTTGACTCCGCACGCACGCGTGTAGGTTTTTCTTCACCCCCGCCACTCGGGCTCCCGTCGGCGCCCAACTGCAAGGCGCCGGAGCTTCGATTTGTCGGCATTACGAGTTAAACGGCTGTTGAATATATGCATGCCAGGTGCAGGACGAGAGTTTTGGGACCGTCATTTTTAACAGTGCTTCTCCCGAACCTGTCCCATGATAAATGGTGTGAGAGTATCGCCAGTGCATGGCTATGTCCAGAACTTCCTGGGAGCAGTCCCTATTCATACAGTGAGAGAATTACCGCATTGTCACATCTTCTTCGTCGCCCTAGAAACGGGCTTTCTCTTCTCATGACCATGAACAAAGATAGCCCCCACGTATATATACTCCCGCTCGAACGAGGGCTGTATGATGACCGTCAAGATGCCTCATCAACCCACTGTAACCGACATGCGCCTGAGTAACCTTGTGCTACTGCTAAATTATGCTTTGCTTGACTTCAATGAACTGCACAAAGCAGTCGGAACACCGTTCTACTTGGCTGTTTCAAACACGATTGTGTCTTTGATTAGTGCGGTGCAGGTGAGCATCTCAAGGTATTTATCGGCTGATCTGATGCCAGGGACTCCAGAACGTGAAACGTAATAAGGCAATATGCCTTGAACTTATGGACAACATTCATGAATTCATCTATGCAATTGTCAAACTTAACATCACATCCATGCCTCCGGGAGCTCTGTCACCTGCTGATTTGCATCATATTGGACAATTTACTCAGTGAGTGATTATATCTCTATGTTCCAAGAAGAACAAAAAAATGATTTCTGTACATAGGACCCTCCACAAGATCCATACATTTGTTGAGATGCAACAAGATGGGAACAAGTTCAAGCAGTGGTTTCGTCAGACCGAGATGAATGCACTTCTCAAAGACTGTCGTGCAGGATTACAGCATGCAGTAGAAGCCTTCAAGGTAGATGGAATGGTTGGACCTTTGCCTAAGGCTAAACACAACCCAAACCAGATTGTCACCAGTCACTCCACCTTGACTGATATCACGGAAATGCGAACAAAAACACAGCAGATGCACCAGGAACTGCTTGATTTCATTTCGAATGATATGGAGGGAACAATGTCAGAGACGACATCCACTGTGTGTATCTAGTGATGATGTTCTCTCCGTACACTGATTGACATTGGCGTTGAAATTTAGATATACCAAACAGATACGTCAGAAAATAGGCAAGTGACCAGACCTGCACTGGTATGTACGTATACTGACGACTGGGCTCAAGCTTGGCTTCACTTGATATGTTGCCATCACAGCCAGCTTTATTTCATGGGCGCGAAGCAGAGCTTATGGACATTCTGAAGACTTTGAACACAGAGTCTCCTCGGGTTGCAATCCTCGGAGCCCCTGGGATGGGAAAAACAAGTCTTGCACGTGCAGTGCTCCATCACCCAGGGATTGTCGCCAAATACGAGCACAGGCTTTTTGTTTCTGCTGATTCTGCAACCAACAGCAATGAGCTAGCAGCACTCATTGCCTCATACCTGAGATTGAAGCCAGGGAAAAGCATGAAGAATCTGGTTGTCCAACATTTCTCAAAAGCTCCACCTAGCCTGTTGATTCTGGATAACATGGAAACACCATGGGAATCACTTCAGAACCGTAGTGAAGTTGAAGAGTTTCTGTCCTTGCTCACAGATATATCCCAGCTTGCATTGATTGTATGTCTGCATTGTTTTTATGTAAGGGACCTGTGAAACTGATCTGTCTATAGATCACAATGCGAGGTGCAGAGCGTCCTGCAAAAGTTCACTGGACCCACCCCTTTCTGCAACCGTTGGCACCATTATCAGCGGATGCTGCGCGACAGACCTTCATTGATATTGCAGATGACTTCCATGACAGCGGTGACATGGACAAGGTCCTTCTCCTGACCAACAACTTACCACTAGCAATTGATCTGATTGCCCACCAAGTAAACTACGAGGGCTGTGTGAATGTCTTGAACCGGTGGGAGAATGAAAAGACTTGTATCCTCTCCGATGGCCATGATAGAAGATCAAACCTTGATATGTCTATTGGCATGTCAATTTCGAGTCCTCGTATGACATCTGGTGCCAAAGATTTATTCAGCCTGCTCTCAATTCTGCCAGATGGGCTCTCAAGTGTTGAGCTGCTTCAGGCAAATCTGGGCATCCCTCACATCCTAAAATGCAAGGCATCACTGCTGGCCACATCGCTGGCATACACTGATGCTGATCATCGGGTCAAAATGTTGATGCCCATTCGACAGTACGCTCAGCAGCATCTTCCCGCTACAAAGTCTTTGTTACACCCCTTGCAGAGTTATTTTCATTCGCTTTTGGAGCTCTACAGAAAAGAACGTGGAATTTCTCAGATGGATGGAGGAATTAAACGTCTCACTTTGAATCTTGGAAATGTGCAGGAGGTACTTCGACAGGGGCTACAAGAGGCAAATAACGTGGCACTTTCTGTTACTATTGAATGCACAATATCCTTCAGCAATTTCAGTCGAATCAATGGGCATGGTTACTGCTCATTAATGGATCATCTTCAAGAGGTGTTTCCACAGTTATCTGACCCTCAACTGGAACTCCAATTCATTACAGAGTTGTTCCATTCATCGCGCTATTGGGGACCCAGAGCTCCTCATTGCTCAAACTCTGCCTCATTTTCTTCATGATCATACACTTGAATGTAAGCCCTCTTTGTGATTGAGTAGTATTTGTGTGTGTATTCATCTGTGCTAGCCAGATTCTACCATGCAGTTGGCAGCCATTATGCCTATCGGAGAGATGATATATCTCAAAGCCTCAAGTACCTTGACAAATCTCTGGCTTCAGCAAAGCTGTGTGAGAACATTCGTGATCAGACTGCTGTCTTGAACACGATGGCAGATATAAAGTGGTGGACTGCTGACAATTCTGGTGCACTCAAGCATACTTTGGAAGCTCAACATCTTGCCCAACTCTCTGGTAGCTTTTATGAGGAGGCAAAATCTTTGTCAAGTCAAGGTGTGCAGCATATGCGCTCGGGGAAATACCAACAGTCATTGGAGGCTCTTCATCGAGGAAGAAGACTGCTGAACCTCTGTGGGATGTCTGACTGCAATCTGGATCATCTGTTATTGTCATACCTGGGAGCTCTCCATTTTGAAAAGTCGGAATATGCTGAGGCACACAATACTTATACCATGATTGTTCATAACACATCTGCCACCAAGGATCCCAGTCATCATGTATATGCCTTAGTTAACCTCGCAGAGAGCGAGGTTGCAATGGGTATTGATGGCCAGGCCATCCGGGAAAAGTTAGACAGAGCCAGAGCCATATTCCTCACATGCGGAGACAATGTAGGACTCAATTGGTGTGATTTGGTGCTTGCAGATTTGCAGCTCAGGGAGGGCCATGCATCAGCTGCCAGAAATCAATTACAACGAAGCATGAAGATATCTTGGGCAAAATCGGATGCTGGGGCCATAAAACATTGTCTGGAATCACTTGCCAGTGTGGGATGTTGGGAAGAGAATAATGCTGATTGGCCATCCACATACCCAGTGGTTTACCTTGGGAACGCAAAGAAGTCAGAGGACAAGTTGGCCCTTTACAAAGCATTGCTTTTCATGGGGGATCTGTTTCGTTCGATCGGTGATGATGGCACATCACACAAATTGTTCATTGTAGCATTGGACGGCTTTACCCTACTTGATGTTCATCGCAGCAGAGCCGACTGCATGCTACGTCTTGGAGATTTGGCGAAAGAAAAGGGGGAGTGGGACAGAGCACAATGGTATTGGGGGAAGGCTAGACCGTTGTTTGAGCGGTCATCTCAAATCCACAATGTTCAAGTTGTTGAACTTGACACCAGACTTGCTTCGGCCAATAAAGGCAAGGAAGCCCCGGTGACTCCACTAAATGCCCTGGTGTAACAGAATTCTCTTCTGATAGCTACCGTATGAATAAACAGGAATTATCTATGTATATATGTGACTGAATGCAATAGCGGCTCCATTCGAAGCTTTCATGAATGACAGGCACTCTGCAAGAACAAATTTCCAGCCTTCCCTCCCTGCTTTAGGTACTTTGGACAGCTATCCGATCCGAAAAATTGGCCCTGGAGTATTCAATTTGAAAACCGAGGGAGTAATGATTATTTCACTGGGTCTATCGCTCCAGGTGCAGTATGGAATGGGTAAGCGACAATTTTTGTGGTCGTGGATCCACGAGGAGGGCCAAACTGTAACCACCGGGCCACACTATTGTGTAGGTTCTCATTACAGGTGACACTGCATCAGGAAAACCTGGAATTGCTACAGAGACCCACGTAGACCCAGATAGACGGCATAGTTACCATAGTAGATAATGTCTATTATAGAAAGGTTGCCGGGGGTAAAATGCTGTATAGACCGTCATAGAAGCTGTTACGTCTTTGTAGCAGCCATAGCCATAGCACGCATAGACGGTATAGCACTCCCATAGAAGCCAGTAAAAATCATTTTGGAGCACCAGAAATGAATGCGCACAGTAAAATTTGTCAAAAAAAGAGCATTTATTGATCAAGCTAACTACACGCTACGGAAGTACGTGCAAGTCCAGATGACACGACGTCCTCGACGTTCGGACTGGGAAGCGGAATCAACTGCTCCGGCAATGCTGCTTGAAGTGTGTGGAAACAGTGCGAGGGAATTTGAGGGAATGGAGGAGACCGGGAGATAAGTAGCAACGGTCAAGCTGTGTCGTGTCGCCCAGGATGCGGGAACATAATGAAGGTTTGCGACGAATGAGGACTTGACACCTTGATTAGCACTGGACGGTGGTCGTAGAGATGATTATGTTGAGGGCCAGAGCAGCAAGGTTTGTAGGGTACACGAAGAGTTTGAGGAGCGACGAGAATGAGCCCAAACAGACAAGCAGAGAAAACAGCAAACACCCGGAATTGAATGGCAGGGGCTTGGAAGGGAGAAGGGATGGCTTTGAGGCAAGCAGGAATGGCTTGAAGGCATGGAGGCAAGCAGGGATGGCGGACGAGAGGACGCCAATGACATCAAGTCTCGACAAGACTCAGGGAGCTTGCAGAAGAGCACAGACCATCTAGTGAAGGTCGGTGAGGATACAGTTAAAGGCTGGTGTGGGCCTGAAAGATTGTGGAGGACGGAGCTTCGAGTGCGAGAGGGGGGAGATGGAGGGAAAGGAAGAAAGATGTCGACGTGGCAGATCAATGCTTGCGTGTGTTGCTGACAGGCTGTGCTCCGATTGCTCCGAGTGATTGCCGCTTGACCCACGATTGCCGGTCGTTTTGAATGCTTTGTGAACTCGGAATTTCGGACTCTCCACCGGAGTTTGTCCATACTCTAGGTCAAACAAGATGATTTTCATTCACAAATCTTTGTTCTCTGGAGTGCCATGCCGTGGCTGTTGAACGGCCGCCGCGGTCGGACATTTCAAAATTCACGGGTCAAACCTGGGTCGGGCTAAAATTTGTACAATACTGTTCTGGAGCAGTGTTACTTCGATGTTGGGCGCCGAAGCAATAGTTAGAACGAGAAAATCCAGTAGAAATCCTTTGTAAGTACGACAGCCTTATAGTTACTCATAGACGGGCAGAGTTCTGCCTTGAATTTATCGAACCTCATAGCCCTCCCGTGAAGATGGATAGACCACCAAGGACCTAGATAGTAACCCACCATAATTTATAGACCATCATAGTCACCGATAGACACTGATAGTACTGGGCAATATCTATAGACAATTATAGTCTTTATAGACCACCCAAGATTTGCACTTCATAGAATTCCAGGTTTTCCTGATGTGTGCACCGCATTGCCTATAAGTTTTTTTGTAGTGCGCCGCATGTTTTCCGAGAAGCAACTTGCGTTACTTGCCGTATTCGTGATCCTGTTCATAGCCGGTCACTTATCACGTTTCTTAGTACCGTAGTATTTCGTTCAAATCGATAGTCACGCGTCACGTGGACCCCTATCGATATCGAAATTTGGTCGGTGTCACGCGTCACCCAGGCGAATATCGAATTGGTCTCACGGTTCAAAATTTGCTCGAAGAATGCCAGGAGATCCGGTAGGACGTTTGTGAGTACTTTCAGGCATCAAGAACACAAAATCTGCAGTACTCCTTTGGTTATCCGTGTTCATGGCCTCACGAACCCATTTCTTGCCCCAAATTCCTGCAAGAACAAAATCGGAAGAAAAATTGCTTCAAGGACAGACGTGAGTTCAAGGATTGCTCTCGCACTTCTTGCTATGGAAGGCGTCTCATTTCCGATGATTATCGAAATTTTTCTCCGTGTCACGCACCTCGAAATCCATTCTCGAAGTGGAGTCTGAACTGAATCAGGCCAGAGTTTCAGAGCTTGCTTATCGACTTTGGTGCCGCTTGAATCCTGCGGGCAGCGATAGAGAAACTTGTTTGTACCGGACAGATTGAAGTTTTGCAGCTGAATCGTTGAAGTAAACAAAACGCATGCATCTCGAAGGAGAATCAATCGGCCGAGGCTCATGGGATCGGATATATTAGTTGCAAAAAAGGGATCTCCGATGCCGACTCGGATTGCATTCGGATTTCGGACGCAGAAAGTCAAACCCAGATCAGCGAGATACTGGTGGCTGTTCTCCAAGGCGCGCTCCGAGCGGTGTCTCAAAGCTCAAGGACACTAAAGAAGGCTTCAGCTACTGGCTGGGCGCTGCTGGAGGACAAAATGATCGGGATGAGCTGGAAGCCTAGGCCGGACGCGGGGAGTTGAACGTTGAACCTCGAACTGCCGGCTACTGCCTGGCCGCTTGAACCAGAAAAGCCGGCTGTGTTCCATACACCACACCCGATCATCTTGACCCTCGATTCCTGGGCAAGGGTATGGGTACATTACTAGAGATTAAACCGGGGATGAGAACTTTGAACCGGAGCCGACTCACTGTCACTCACACAGCATACGGTATACGAGGTATTCAATGGAGCTGGCTACGAAAAACGACGTGCTGTTCAACATGGTTGGGGGAAAAAACCCTTAGCCAACGCCAATTCGGACGCGGGGAGTCGAACCCCGATCTGCGAAATGTCTGGATTGCTCGCCGCTCTCAGACGCACTCGCGGTGTTCCATACACCACGTTCGAATATTCGTCCAGTTCATTCCTGCATGACCTGCATGAGTGTGAATCATGTCCGAAAAGCAGAAGAACCGAGGAAGACGCAGTGTTTGAATGAGAATGGGTAGAGAGTTACATACATATGGCTAAAACAATGAAAAAAGGAGGAGAACACCATTTCGATATTCGGGCGCGTGGAGTTGAACCCCGAACGGCCAGCTACTGACCGAGTGACTACTCACCATGTAGAGAAGCCGGCCGTGTTGCATACACCACACCCGATACTCTTGCCTCTTGAGTCCTTCGTGAATGCGGTTAGCAAAAACAGAGTTATTCGAAACTGCAACACGAACCTGGTGGGAAGAGGTCCAATACTGGGAGACTCACGTAGGGCAGCTGCAGGTGTCCGGACAGCGCAACGGAGAAGGCAGTCACCTGGGTCGAGCCCAACAAAACTGCTGGCCAATTATCCATTCGGGCGCGGGGAGTTGAACCCCGGACTGCCGTCTAACCTTAAGCATATACACCAAAGCGCAGCGGCCGTGTTCCATACACCAAACCCGATTGCCTTGCCTCTTGAGTTCCTCGATGATCTCAGCCCGTAGCGCTGGGTTCGCCGGAAAGGAAAACAGCTCGAGATCAACACAGGAGATTGGACCTCCAATGCGGAAAATAGCAAAGCAGTTCAACCTGCAAGAACCAATAAGTAGCAGATAAAATATAAGAAAGAGCAGAACCTAAGCACACCACTGGCATATTCGAGTGCGGGGAGTCGAACCCCGATCCACCTCAGGAGTAACCGCCCACATGCCGTAAAGGGCCTCTTAGGCCCCCTTCGCTGTATGAGTAAACGGGGCCTAAGAGGCCTCATCCGCCGCGCGGATTACGCCACTATTAGGTGTGGTTCCCATTTCGGGAAATATGCCTGGCGGCGCGTCGCGTGCAGCGGCGGGGCCGGCGCGCCCCCGCTCGAATATTGGGTTCGCTTCACAGGGATTAGTGTGTTACCGAATGTCTATATCCAGAACAGATGCGGCATGGAAGATGTTTAAAAGTGTAGAATAGAACTGCTTGAAAAATGAAATATGTAGGCCATGAACATCAGGAAAGACCTCCTTTGGAAATATCCCCAGATTGTCCTCGATTTCCTGGAAAAAAGGTCCAAAACGGCCAGATTTCCTCGGCTGGTCCCATTTCCTATTTTGCAACCTCGGAACCACATTACCCCCAAAACAAGGAAAATTTCCTCACTTTGGCGGCCCATTAGCAACAATTTTTGCTACTTTCCATCGGTTTTAGATGACGCTATTCAGATTTTGGTTCACAGATTGGGCAGAAATTGTGTTTATTCAAAGGAAAGTACGGCGACACATTGTAGGTAGACTTTATATGTAGCTACGATTCGAGCCTACCGGTATCGTCGACTCCAAGACTGAGTAACACGAACTAAGCAGCCTTCAATCCTCCCCTTACAACGATCACCGCCCCGTGTGTTGCAGGGCAGATTGGCCACGCTCGTTGGTGGTGCTGCTCATGCGCGCCCGCATGTACCTGGGCACAATCACACTTCTTCAGATCAGACCTGGCAGCGAGCGAGGGTACGTACAGAGAACGGTGGCGGTCGACATGAAAAAGGTAGGTGATAAGTCGTCAGACAAGCATGCCTGCGTGGACAGAAACCCAATTTTCAAAAAAAAAATCAGTGCGTGTAACACCGGCCAACTGCGCCACTTACCTTGGATGTCTGAGGAACAGGAAAGGGGAGCGTGCATGGTAGACGAAAGCAACTGTATCGTAATATCCAAAGTAAGTGTAAAGACGAGAAAAACAAGGGATGATAACATACTTGGGGAGGGGCCGAGGACACGTACCCAGAGTCTATGGCATTCATATGGATGTACAACATGTACAAGCATGATCATCAAGCCTGGAAACCTAAGTAAGTAAGTCAGTGTGTGCTAGGACAAGAATCGAGAGCGCACCCAGACAAAGTGATACATTGTGCGACAATGATGTGGTGCCCTACGCAGCAATGTGACTGTAAGAAGTCGCGGAGCCCGGGCGGCAGCTATCCTCATACTGTACAACACTGTACGACCGCCGGACGTCCACCACGATGTCGGCCCGGCGTAGGAACTGAATAGGAAGACAGAGGTACTACCTATGAGCCGAAGTAGTAGCTGCACAAGGGGGGTGACTCACCAGGTAGCGAACTCTGCACCGGTTTCCCCCACATCTCGTTGTGCGAGAGATCAGTCCTCCGTCGTCGACGGATGATTCCAGCTGAATCCAGGTGAGCAAGGGCGTGAATAGAACGGAAGCACTTAACGTGCAGGGGAGATTATGGGGCGTTGAAAAGCAGCTCCTGGTCTCTGGGCAATCCGCATGAGCGCCACCTGAAGTCCATTAGATACTGGTAGTGACGAGAGACGCACCGGACGAGGAGAGGGCAGCCACAAAGCACACGAAAGAGGGGGAGAGCAGTATAGGATCACGGGCTGGATGGCGAAGAAGCTGCGAGAGCCTCCGCAAGCCACAACGCGTTAGAGGTAGGAGGACGACATGGGGGAAAGAGGAAGGGAGTTGTTGATAAGTGTTGTAGCTTCTTCCGAATAGAGACATCAACCAACACCACGTGAGGACCGGCGACTCTTAAAGCCGACATTTACGGCAGTTCTCGGCAATGGACTTAAACGGGTTCTCCCCCATTGCCCTTTCATCGTATGCAGCCTGCGATTGTCGAGTGTACTCCATACCGCGATTACGGTGCACTGAATCGTTTGAAAAGTCTTTCTCCCGCGTCTTGATACAACTTTTGCAAATGCATACATCACCAATTCGGGAAACATGAGAAATCTGGCCGTTTTCCCCAAATTCTCCCACTTTGGCGGAATCTGAAAACCGAGGACCAAATTTCCCCCAAATTTCCGAAGGAGGTTTTTTCCTGATGAATACGATGCATATGAAAGCCGCGAGACTCTCTGAGTGTGGGGAAGATAAACGGGCAAGATAAAGAGCTGAAAGGGCGAAATAGGACATTGTTGCAGGGCCGGCAGATGAGGCGGCGGATGCATCCGCTATCCGACTATTCTTGCTCAAAACAATTCGTCCCAATCCATCCGCGTTGTGGTGTCCGCGCAGACAACTACATTGAAATTAGGACCAAGGGGAGCCGCCACAGCCAAGCCTGGCGAAGGCAGCAAACCGGTAGGAAAATGACACAAGAACAGGTGCGGCGTCAGCGTAGAGAGATGCGACGAGGGGGATATTCCCGATATACAGCTGCAGTGGCTTCCGAGAGAAAGATGGAAATGCAACACGTAGCCTGCTGCCCGGAAGACTGTAGATAAATGAAGGCTCCAGCCCGCGCAACAAGCCTGTAGTCAATTCCCGCTTCGACTCAAGAGACTGCTTACTATGACGGTGTTTATCGGACAAAAATACGATGAAGGAGAATTTCATCCATTTTCATTGATCGCGCTGATGAAATTGGATGCATATGGATGCATATGGATGTAAGTTGATGCTTTTCGATGCAATTGGGTGCAGGACCTGTTTTTTTGCATTGCATCAGTGTTTTGCATTGCATTGCATCGTTATGACTTGGTCTACTAACAACTGCACATACATGGCACTGCATTGAGTTGCATTGATCGGTGGGGCGCACTTCTTTGATGCAAAGGCGGCGATCAATGCAATACACTTCGTTTTGGGCCATAATCCCTGTTTCCTTATTCAGTCTTTGTGGCTGTTCCTGCATAGGAGATCAGGTGAGTCGCCATCTTTTCTTGACTCACTCTTTCCGCCATGTCCATTCCCCGCGGAATACTCAACACGGACGGTTGCCCCGATTGGCCAGCCAACACCGCCAACGGCAATTATGCCTTTCGCGCCTGCTATGATTTCCTGAAGGCGATGAGTCCCTCTCGATTCCGTGAGATTGGCAGCCTTGCTGGCTTTCTATTGGCCACAGACTTCTCCTATGCTGGTGTGGTTCAACCTAGTGTTGCCGGGTTCGGTTCGGTGCGGTTCTTTCCCAAATTTCCCGAACCCGGAACCTCAGGATGGGTTCGGTTCGGCACTTTTGTTGAACCCAGACCCGAACCCACGGGTTCGGTGCGATGAGGTTCGGTTCAGGTTCGGAGGAGGTTCGAACCGGATCTGAACCTGAAAAATTTCCAATGCTTCCAAATAATGTCGTTGAGCTCCTAGAATTGTGTTGCTGTCCTCCTGATGAGGCTAGCAGTCCAGCATAACCATCTGACCCAATCTACTACGCCACCGGGGAAGTTGCCGTCGTCGATTGACCCCAGAGAGAACACCCGATGTTGGAATTTTTTTTTTTTTTTTTTTTTTTGAAGGTGTTTGTTACCCTTCTTGATAATTCTATCCTCGAGGAACAGTCCTGCCGATGATGTTCACAAGATGTTGGCATATCAGTCCCAGAGTTTGGATATATCAAAAAAGTGCAATGCAGACCTGATCCACAAGTACCCAAATCTCGAACTCCTCGTCCTTGTCCCCCGCCACCCTTGTGAATTTACAAAGGCTGTTCTCTTCTCTGATCTCGTCGGTATTCCCCATCTTGTGCGCCCTCCCGTTTCCGCACTCCCTCTCGCAAACCAGCCGCAGCAGCTCCAGTCCACGCACACCGCCTTTGTTGATTCCTCGGATGATCTCCCCAACCTCTGTTGCTGTCGCTGGTTGAACTAGTGTTGCTGGAGTTCGGTACCGGTTCAGAACCGATTCCGAACCTGAACCGAACCTGAACCGCACCCAAATTCAGGTTCGGAGGGACCTGCGAACCTGAACCGAACCCCAGGTGCGGTTCAGGGTTCGCCAATGTTGTTTTTTTGCGACCGGGTTCGCACCGGTGCGAACCAGTGCGAACCCCGAACTTTCTGAGCACATTTCGCATCAATTTTGACACCCAAGTGAAGAAGAAACATTGTACTCTGGTGGCCTGGGTGCCATATGGAGGAGGAGGAGGAGGAGGAGGAGGAGGAGGAGGAAGAGGAGGAGGATGTATACCCGTGGTGGTGTGAGTGTAAGATATAGCCTGTAACGAATCTGTTATGAATATGAGCGGTTCATTTTTGTTGGAGGGCAAGAATTAACGGGCATGAGGTTGCTTGACGAGGGGTTACAAAAAACTGAACGGGCGGAGAGGAAAGGGGGGGCAATACAGCAGTAACCTGATATGGACTGATTTCGCGCCAAATTTGAATCAGATCAATGCATTTGAATGCAGTTGCAGACGACTGCACCAGGTTGCATTGATCGGCATCAAAGTGTTTGGTGAAATTGGATGCATTCGTTTGGAATGCATCAGTTTTCATTCGGTCTTGATGCACCTCGGCCATTGGTGAAATGCAATGCAGATGACTGGGCTTAACTTGCATCGAATTTCACTACGTGATGCATCGGATTTCACTTGAAATCATCCATTCGCATCCATTCGCATCCATCTGCATCCATCTGCATCCACTTTCACCGACATTTTGAGTGAAATTGGATGAAAGTTAATGTGCATCGTATTTTTGTCCAATAAACACCGTCATAGCTTACAGTCCAAGGGATTACAAAGAGCTGGTATTTGCACGAGTTCGGGTCCAAGTTGTGGCTGAATGATGGTGCAGTTTTTCTTTGAGGCTGGCGGATGTATCCGCCGCGGAGCGAGGATGACCATGGAGAGATGAAGGGCCAATTACAAGCTAGTGATGGCTCGGGCATTGATGACCACATCGGCGCCGCCTGCATCACTGACGAACGCGATGATTCCTTCACGCGCAAACTCCACCTTGGATCTGACCATGATCATACTGTGTTTGAATCCGAGATCGTTGGCTCCACCCTCGCACTCTCGTCTATCCCTTCCCTAGGGCATCTGCGCCATGTCTTCCTCGGAATTGACAGCCAGAGCGTCATTCGTGCTCTCATTCACCCGAAACAACAACCTGGCCAATACTTACTAATGGAATTCCACGCTGAGCTCTCACGTCTCCAATCTCGCATACCTAACCTTCGCCTTCACATAGGCTGGGTTCCAGGACATGTTGATTTCGCCCCCAACGAGCGCGTTGACGAGGAAGCGAAAGACGCAGCGCAGAACCCCTCTCCTCCCTCCACCGATATCCCCCTTCTATTCCAGTCACCCCTCCCCCGCAGCATTGCTGCAGCTAAAGCGACATTTCGAGCACATACAGCCTCCTTATGGACCGCCACATGGCAGTCTTCCCCCCGCTTCGCCAAGTTCAAAAAACTCGACAACGGCGGCACCGTACACTCCATTCACAAACCACTTGTCAATCTCTCCCGGCGCAATTCCAGTCTGATTGTTCAGCTGCGAACTGGTATGGTCGGCTTAAATGCCTGGCTCCACAAGATTCGCCGCGCCGAGTCGCCGTTATGCCAAACTTGCCAGCGGCGCGAAGACGTTCAACATTTTGTCTTCTTCTGCTCACGTTACACTCATCGCTCCCTACTCCGCACAGCCCTTGGCCGCAAAGCCACATCCCTCGGGTTCCTCCTCACTCATGATAAGGGCATCCGTTACCTCCTACGCTACATCCACGCTACCAACCGACTCCCGATATACCGAGACATTGTCCCACCTGAACCTGACACCTGAATCTCCCAACTTTTATTATTCCTTCCACTTATATCACGCACTTCACTTATTCAGACTCCTCTTATTACGATGACCTGCTACTTATCATCCCGCCTCCCCCCCCCCTTCTCCAACTATCTCGCTATATGTCAACATACTTCTATGACCCACACATACTTACCTCACCCACGTACTAACCTTCTGCTTTTTACACAGTGCCGACACCCGAGCGTTCGAGCACCGGCTCCGCTTGCAGCCTCAAGCTCCTCGCGCGTACGAGCCCAGCTCCGCGGTCCGCGCGTACGAGCCCCGCTCCGCCCTCGTTGTCCCTGCCCGTAGAACCCCCTCCCGCCCGCAGTTGCCCGCCCGCCCTGCCCATCCCCATGCGTCGTCCGGTCCCCGGATATCATACGGTCGGTATTACGCCGCACCGACTTGCACTCAGAACCTTAGTACATAGTTATTATCGTGTACCATAGCCGCTCATAGCGGCTCGAGCACGCTAATTGAATTCATCATCATCATCAATTACAAGCTAGTTTTTGGGGAAGGAGGCAAAAGATAAGGAAGACATTGAAAGAGCCTAAGAATGAGAACAATGAGAGTTTAGAGGAAGTTGATGCACTCCTGATTCCTTGGCCGCCGCGATCGACAATTGATACTGCCTTGGATATGTCTCCTCCGTCGTTGAAGCCACCAGTCTCGCACCACAAGCAGGGCGTCGATAGCCATCGATGACCGACGGCCACAGGCCTCCACCACTATCCACTGCTCCGCCAAGACGCAAGGAGAGGGGACAATCGTCAACTTAAACAAGTTTAATTGTCAACGAGCTCTGTTTCTTTGTGGTATGTTGGTGGCCTGGGCGGCAAGCCTCCAGTGCCATTCAGAGGCTCTGCTGCTTGAGAGTCAGCACGGTGGATGCTAGTGGTGGCGGATGGGTACGCGGATGCGGCGGACGAATGCGCGAGCATGGCAGACCATCCGCCCCGTCGCAAACGTAACGAATTACGGTGCTTTCACGTCAGATATCAACCAATCAGGAGGCAAATAAACCTGGTCCCAATGCGTTCTTTTTATCCTGGACTTGTTTGCCTTGTAATTGATAGGTTTTTTCGGCGGAAACTCATTCTGTATATGCCCCACAGCCGTTCGAATTTATTGCAGATTTTTATAGGCCGAATGAAATCCGGTACACGAAACAGTTCAAGTGCAACCAAGATTCCCGTTGAACTTTGGCGTTCAACAGCACCACTTCCATGCAAATTCAGCAGCATACGTTTCTGTTGTTACAAATACTCCTGGAGGCTTTGCGGGAGCCTTAGAATAGTCTCGGCATACCCAGTGCGGTGTTCTAGCACACCAACTATGTTATGTGGTGAATAAACAGACAACGAAATTTCAGCTGTTAAAAATTGCATACACGGTGAAGTGACCTCAGTTCTGACCGTAAACTGCGTCCACACCTCCGGCGTTACCCCAGAAGCATATTGCATTTGTCGTGACTCACGGACAGGATTTATAGACGGATTTTCCGAAGAAAGGTCGATTGGTTCTTATGGGAGCTCGAAGAGTTGTACTTGCTTCACCGGCAGTACTGAGCATCGAACCGGGAGAGTACAGCAGCCAGACATATGTGCAGCAGCATGTGTGTACACTCTATCAGGTGTTGAATCTCAATTGTGTCCAAAAATGTTGAAATGGCCAAAGTGGCGGATGCCTCCGCTCAAGCAAGACTAGCTTTTCGCTGATTGATTTTCTCCTAGTCCCGATTTCGCATGCAATTTCACGCAGGGAAAAAGCATTCAGATTATCCGAACCAAGCGTGAGCACAAATTGTCTGCTACGCGGAGTGCGTCGGATGCATCCGTCATGTCATATTATTGCAAGATTTTATCTCAAGTCAAGGGTGATAATCATTTGGGATATTGATTCATCCCCGATACTGATTTCAAAGTGTGCGCCGAGGCACGGATGCATCCGGCCTGCGCAACCCGATAACCTGTCTGAGCCCGACATCAGTCGGAGTGCTGTAAACAAAATAAGCAGGGGTACTACACACAAGTTCAAATAGAGCCCAGTTATTGCCGGAGCTGTCGACTGAGAGAATCAAATGGGGCGGATGTGGCGGATGCAGCGAATGTGTCATGCCAGTAATTTGTGGAACCTGGTCTAGAATCTGCATGGTCTCATTGGTATGTGAAAGAGTACCTGCAGATATCTAGCCTGAGAAGAAAGGGCCAAGGCTGTTTTAGGTAGTCATGGCGGATACCTCCGCCACCCTGTTGTGCATGTCAAAATGTGATTGATTTGAAGCCATTCATTGGTGCAGGTGGAATGAGAACACATGTTCACTGCAGACAGTGAATTTAAAGCATCTTGGGCCCAAGCAATGCAACGGCAGGCACGCCAACAAGACAGCAGAGATGAATGCAGCCGCAACGACTCAAATTGCTTCTGGACACGTGAAACATGCACATACAGTCCCGTAGGTTGTGGCTGGCTGCCCAGGATTGGGGCGAGCAGCAAGAGGGAGCGAACCCGCCAGCTCCGCCCGCCACGTTGAATCGTGGGTAGATATCAGAGTTGCGATCAATCTTAGAGCGCGGCGCCCCGGCACGTATTTCTGGAACCGAGCAACTTGACTAATGAAGAAGCATCCGCGCGGCGGATGGGGCCTAAGAGGCCGTTTACGGCATGTTGGCGGTTACTCCTGAGGTGCCCCGATCTGCGAGATGCTACATATGGGAGGTAGTGGTGAAAACGCGCTCGCGGTGTTCCCTACACCACATCCGATTATCTGACCTGTTCATTCCTAAGACAAGCGCGTAAGTAAAAGATGGGTTCGAACAGCGTAAAGAACAGTCTAGTAGACGCCGTTATTGCACCAAGGAAGGTTGTTCGAGAGAGGTCGGAGGGAGCATTGTTCCCACTGGTTGGTATGAAGGCTAACGTAGGTGCAGAGCTGAATGAAGAAGATGGGCAGAGAGCTTTGGATGAATGAATGAAGAGAAAAGGAGGAGGATCTAGCCATAACATCCGGGCGCAGGGAGTCGAACCCCGAACTGCCGAGTACCTCCAGTTGACCTCTGGCGCATTTTTACGAAGGCAGCGACCGTGTTCCGTACACCACATCCGATTCTCTGGCCTGTTCATTCGTGGCTCAACCGCGTCAGTAAAACTTGTGTCTTAAAAGCACAAGAAAGAAAGAAAGGTTTCTTGAGGAGAGTATGCGTACCGAGGAGAGCATTGTCCCAGAGTTTTGATAAAATCCTTCGCACAGTTTGTACGAAGCTTGGTCGAAGATGGGCGGAGAGCTTTGATTGAATGGATAAGAAAAAAAGTGGCGGCTTTGAGTTTATTCGGGCGCGGGGAGTCGAACCCCAATCTGCGAGATACTTTTTGCAAGTCGCTGGGTAGAGATGCGCTCGATGTGTACCGTACACCACGCCCGAGTAATCGTCTCGTTCATCCTTGCGTGAACTGTATGACTGTCAAACTGTGTCAAATGAAATCGCTAGCGGAGGTGCGAGGCTTAGGTCAAAGTTACTATGGTCAGTGTTGTAGATAAGGGTCTTAATAAGGGGGTCTCCTGAAATTAAGGCCTTAGCTTCTAAAAACTCATAATAAGGGCGCCCATTTTAAGGGTCTTATTAAGGGTTATTACCCAAAACGGAACACGACGCCGCGGCGTGAGGAACATGCGGGAAGAAATCAATATGGATGTGGCAAGACATGTAGCCATATCAGCAACCCTCTGTGCCTGTGGCTCAAATTCTTGGACAGTGTTTCGCGCATTTTTACCACCACCGTTGCACGACATCAAATGACCGAGGTTGCTTGGTGATAAGTCCCCCCACTCAAAAATATTCAAGGTTGAGGTTGGATAGCATGCTTCCAGGGTATGGGATTGACGGACCGAGATATGTAGTCACGAATGTAGTTCAATTTTTTTGCGAGCGGGGCAACTTGGCCGCAACCGGCATTAGCCGGCATCCTCGGTAAGGGTTAATAAGAGCTTACCTTCTGTTCAGCTCAATGTTAAGGGCTTAGCTTATCATATGATAAGGCCTTAATAAGATAAGCCCTTATCAACTTATCTACAACACTGACTATGGTACTAGCCTGATTGGCCAGCATTTCCTAAGCGCACATGACCGAATCTCAGCCCTTCAGAACCGGGATGGTTTGTGAGGACGTGAGGAGGAAAGGAAGAGCGCAGGACAACAAGGCGAGCAACATGGGACCAAGATCAAGGTGGGAGGCGGGAACAAGCTTGGACGCCGGCTTGATCGCCATCACTCCGACTACGCATCACGGCATCTTCCGGCACTCTTTTCTGCTTTCTCCTCACTGCAGCGTTCGACCAGTGGCAGCGCGTTCAAGCATGTATGCCGCTTTGTGTTAGGGCTTTGGACTATCGACAGTGGGGGAGCGTCGGGATTGGGAGGAGCTTTGGAGGATGCAGCTTGGATGAACGGCGGACAAGGTCTCCCTCGCAGCAAGACAACACTTATGCACCAACTGCATGTTCCAGCCCGCACGCACGAATCGCCCCCTCAATCACTAGTACTTCCGGCACTCTGCTGAGCCATTTACCCAATGTCGGCTGAGGCCAGCGAAGCGCCCTTGCCTCGATAATCGACGACGAGGGCGTGTCGCAGCCAGTTGCGAAGTCGCAAGTTGCTGTGTACGGCCCCGCGCCGCTCTAACGATCTGGGATCCGATGGTCATGCAGGATGGGGGACGCGCATGCTCTGACGATGGGCTGGACTTTGAGATGGCGGCCTCGAGCGGCGACGCGTGGAGGTGTTGCTGTGCTGCGTGGCCATCGCGTGAGTCTCGCTCCCGCGCATTCCCGCTCAGGCTCAGGCTCATCCGAGAACACAGCGCGCGAGACGGATCTTGATGTGGCATTTGACCTCGTCGACCATCGCGGAGGACGTATAGACTCGCGACATGCACGGCGTACGCCGCGCAAGCCCCAGCCGATCTGCCCCGCCCATCACTAGCTGCATGTACGTTGCCACTCAGTGCGTTTTTCTACCCCTGCCATGTAAATACTCTCACTAACTCCTCATATCCAGGGACGACTACTTATCGCACCAACTTGAAGCTGAATGCGAACGAATGACACCAGTACATCCTCGGATACGATTTTTTAAGAGTACAAGGTGTGTTTCTTGATTCTTCTCGCTCCCTTCTCTTGCTCCCCGGCATTCTTTTTGAGCTTTGATTCTCATTTGTTTGTCCGCGACCAGCCGGCGCCTCGCGCTTCCTTGTCGCGTCCACTTTTTCCCGTCTTCCTGTTTTTTGCTCTCTCCCCTTCGGTTGTCTTTGATTGCTGATGCCCTCCTTTCACGCAGCATACGAAAAACTACTTCAAGCCCGCGCGCGCCCTCTCTAAGGTGTGCTCTTCCTCCCATCCTTATCCGACTTCTTGGAAGGCTAACCTCACCCCCGCAGTTACAGATATGCTGCATCGCACTCGAACGCCCACCTTCATCACGTCCCTCAAACCCCTCAAGTCCTGCGTCACGGTGTCCCGGGAAGGTTCTGTGTCCCGAGGAAGGTAAGCCTTCCTTCCTTTCCTCCCATCGTCACCCGGATTCTTCGAATGCTAACATCTCCCGCAGTACTATCTTCCCCTGAAGCTCCGCAAGCGCCCGGCAGGTAAGGCTTCTTCCTTCTTCCTTGACTCTATAAGTTCATACATCCCTTGCAGTGTCATTCTACACGCCCATCTCCTCAAGCCGGCGTGTCCCGCGCCACCGCGTCCAGCGCCTTGTCCTGAAGAAGGTAAGGCTTCCCTCCGTTCTTCTTCCCCCGCCTTCCTTCACTCTCTGATCTCTTCCCTCCTGCCGGCCCATAGCACCACCCTCAAAACACACTCACAAGCTCGCCCTCAAGCCCGCGCAGTGTCCTACGTCCCGAGGTGCGCTCTTCCTTTCCCCGTTGTCTTTTTATGGCGGCGAGGCGCGGCACCACCGTGAGCGGGAGCGGGCCATGATGGGACACGCAGTATAAGGTGCACGCGCGGCGGTGGTTCTGCGAACGGGGGGGCAGCGAGGGCGGTGTGGGTGCGTGCGGGGAATCGATGGGCGGCCGGACGTGTCGCGTACGGCGGGTGCGCGCACCTCGAGCCGGTGGCGCGGGGAGCTACTGTGCAGCGGACCGCGGACGCAGCTGCCGATGTGGACGGGCGCCGCGGGGAGGAGCACGTGCGGTGCGCGAGGAATGGTAGATGACCGTCGCGCACGGGGGGCGGTGCTGCGAGCAAGGGCTGGGGGCCTCAGGCGGTTTTACTGGGAGGACTACGGCGGCTCGCTGCGTGGGGTGACACCGAGTGCGACGTCAATGTGGAGGAAGGGGTAAGCGCTGCGCGTGGGGTTTGCTACGGTTTTGTGTGCGGGAGGCAGGCGCATCCAGGTGACACGGGGGATGGGGGGGAGGATGGCGGCGCGCGCGCCGGGGCGTTGATGCGGCGTTGGTGCGAGTCAATGCATCAGCTGCACGCCGGATGGAGCAGCGGACAACGGGGAGATGGTGCTTCAAGGGCGTGGGCGCAAGCAGTTGCGGGATAGCGTGCGGAAGGGCGGATTGCCAGTTGCCGAATACCTGCGCGGGGACAAGTGCGCAGTGTACATATGTGTGGTGGCGCACGTTGGTGCGTCTCGGGGGGTGCTGGGAGCGAGCGCCCGCATGCGGCGCGGCTGCGATAAAAACTTCGCCTGCATCCAAGGGCAAGGCGTTAGTGCCGCCAGCGGCTTTGACGGGGTGAAGAGCCGCGACAGCACCGGGGATGAGGCGTCAGGTGCGCCGCGAGGGGGCGGTGCGTGCATGGGCGGCGTGCAGATTCGGATGAAGCCAATTCGCGAGGACACTGTCGGTGCAATTTCCATACGACAGTGTCCCTCCCCACCCCTTGCTCCTTGCTTTTCTGGTCCTCCTTCCTCGTGCTGCGCTTGCTGACGTCCCTCTTTCACAGCTCCTACTCGGAGTGGTGAACGAGCCTAAGACTGTGTGTGTTTGTTGTTGCGCGCTTTACGGTGTGGGGTGTGGACACGCGGGTCAATGGTACCAACGGCGCGGCAGTATGTGGATGCGCGCCATGCGGTGCGTGGTGCTCGTTGCGAGTGCTGTTGAGGAGGGCGGGGAGCGGTGTACGCCGCGCGCGTGGGGGAGCCGTGGATACATGCGAGCGTGGTGTGCGGCGGGAATGCGTACTGCCGGTCGGTAGACAAACCCCGGCGCGCCCGGACGTCGTGCCTGAAAGAGGGCGAATGCGGGGTAACGGACGCTGGAGCGGGGTGCGTACCGGGGTGGTGCGTTGACATCGTGTGTGGATCGAGCACGGGTGCAGGGGAGGAGGCGTGCGTCGCGAGGTGATGCCCTTGTGTGCGCGCTCCATGTGTGTGTAGTGCGCGGTGCTGGTGCGGATCTGGTGCTCGCTCGACTCGCGAGGGATGTGAGTGCAGCGGGGCGGGTGACGGCCGCTGCTTCTGGAGATGAGCTTGGCCGCGCCCTGAAACGGGATACGGCGGCGTGGACCCGCAGAGGATCGAGCGGCGCACGAGTGGGCTCGAGGTGCCCCGTCGATAACGGGAATGGCGGTGGGCGATGACGCATAGCCGGGAGAGGGCGGCCGCAGCGCCGACCCGCTTGTATCTGTCCCCGCCCCGCCGTTCGTGGCATTTTCTATTCTCTGCCGTGCCCGCTGATGCTTTCGCCGACGGATGTCTCCCTTGCTTGTTCATTCTGGATGAGCAGGAGGGCTGGGCGTGCCCCACGATCCGTCTTGGAAGTCTTTGCGGCGAAGAAGCGGGTGCGAGGCGCGGATGCGCGCTACGTTGGGCAGCTATATTGAGGATAGGGTGTCGTCTCGCCCGATTCGTGGTGTATACAATCCAGGCTGCGTTTGCGGCGGTGTTTTTGGCTCTAGCGAGTCAGATCCTTGTCCTTTGTACGCGCCCAGTGGACGGGCGGCGGCGCTCGACTACTGCGCGGGATATGCGTATCAGCAGGTACCAGCGCGACGTTGCGGGTGGTGGTCAGATGCCTCTCACTCTTGCTGTTCTCTCTGGCCGGTCTTGCGTTTCTTTTCTCCGCCGCTATCCTTGTGTCGGTGTCGACCGCTGCCCCTTGTCTGCTCGATGGGCGATGTCGCCCTGTCTATCATGGAGTGCGATCACGACAGATGTGCGCAGCATTGGGCGGCCTTGTTGCGGAAACAAGCTCGGCGGCGGCTCCTTTGCAATGGCTGGGACGAGCTCGCGACGCAGCCGCGAGTGCGCGATGCGCCGCGGTGGATGTGTGCAACGGGTTGGCGTTGCAGACACCACCGCTTCCTCTTGAGCGAGCTGGCGCGATACTGTGCGGGTGCCCGGATACTCAGGTCTCCAGCCACTGCCATTTGTGCTGCAGTGTGCAGCGTGCGTGCCGCGAACGGCAAAGTCTGACTGTCGGGGCCGTTTACCGCATAGCCTAACGTCCAGGATTCCAGGTGTTCTCCGTGTTGCTGCGTATGGCTCCGGAGACACGCCGACGTATAGTCTGCTGGGTTTTGCAATGCCTCGTTCTCTGTCGACTCTTGAGATGGATGTTTGCCTACGCCCTGCCCTTGTTTGTCTGCGACCTCCAAGTTACCGACCTTTTTTCTTCCTTGGTTCTTCTCATGAGACGCAGGACGTGGGAACGGGCGGAGCATCCTGGAGTATTCTACTCTGCCGCGTCATTCTGCCATGTCCTCCTTAACTTTGAAATTTTATGTATTATCTTCAGCTTTCGGTGATCAGGTCGCTGTTGATGGCCGTTGGATGGCCGTGCCTCTTCCTTCCGTTCCCTCATGAGCAACGCTGCTACGGTCACTACGAAATGGACGCCGGCTCCATCTCTTGCGCAGTATCTGAACCGACATCTGAACAAGAACAAATTCTCTCTCGAGGCGGTTGATGGAACAATCCGATGTCGTGGAGTGCCACAAGACGGCGACTGTACAAGACGGCGACTATGTGGCCACATCTGCAAGCGGCGCATAAAGGCGAGGGAGCTTTGGTCTTGTCAATCCACCTTGAGCTTTCTCTGCTCCCTGTACAATCCGACCTATCCTCATCACGCTCCTTGCCTCGTCGATCACGATCCCATCTATTCGGCAGGCCGAATATGGTGCTCCTGTCCCTCATGTTTACCATCGCTACTGTCAGTCTATCGGTGGCCGGCAAGACCTGCACCTGTACCTGCATTGTGGCGCACAATACCGCGATCCATACCTCCACCCACAGTGCCGCTACACACAATACACCACACGATGCTCCGCGCACCTCCACCCACAGTGCCGCCACACATAATACACCACACAATACCACTACCCACCCATCCACTCCCGGTCCCGGTCCCGTTGCATCCCATTCCAGCTGTTTCCCCGCCCTGGGTATGGTTTCCACACACCTGCTTACCAGCTCTTGACGAAATCTTCTGCAGGTTTCACTATGCCTTCTAGCCCACCCGCGAGTCTGAACAACTGGTGGTGCGACCGTAGCACGGAGTACGGATTTGTCGGGTTCAGTTACGAGGTTTCTGCTTGTACGTCCTTTTCTCTTACTGCCGTCGCAACCATACTTGATCTTTGCCCAGGCCAGAGTCCAAGTCAACTCAAATACGTTCAAAGGCCGGTATGTTCGTATGTACGGGTCCTGCTCGAAGGACGGCGTGTGTTTCGATTCGGACGTTGAGATACTTACAGGCTGAAATGGTTCTTAGGTTTTTAGTGAGTGACTTCCTCTGTGGCGAGAATTTTTTGACTGAAAGCCATGCACCAGCGACGACGTCGTGACCGCCGCTTGGGAGGCTGGAAGTGAGTCCAGTCGGTAAATGTTGCGGAATGCTAGCGCTAATTTGAACCGTAGTCGGCGTCCATGCACTCATTTGGGTCAGTAGAAGTTCGTTGTCGCTCAAAGTTCCTCACGAAACCATATAGTTTGGCTTCGTTGGTGGCGACGAGTGGAAGGGACGACGTGATGCGTTACTCGGAATCCTTCACTCCAACCCCAAAGCCAAGTATGTTACTCGGGCTCTTCAATTTGGCAGGTAAGAGCGTCTGTCTGTATTCATAACGCCCTCCGGGCACCCCTGGTACCTCCTGACCGACCACTACCTCGTTGCCAGTCCACAGCATCCATTCATGTGCAAAATCAACCAAGTAGAATTTCAGCCAAATTTCAGTTTCGTCGTTGTTTCGTCGAAGTATTATTTATTGAGCTCGATGAGTTTGCCTGATGCTACCACGTTCCAGGCTCAACGAGCTGGGGGAATCCAGGAGGATGGAGGGGAGCAGGACCGGGTTACTATCGAGGCAATATTGAGTTGTTGAGTTCACGGCCAGCCTTATGATGTGGCTATGCCCGGGAACCATGCAGGACGCCGTCATGATCGAGGCGAATTGCTTTTGCAGGTTTTGGAGGTACGGATGTGTGGCTGTGGACGGGAACCAGAGAAGACGCCGTCATGATCGAGGCGAATTGCATTTTTCATGTTTTGGACGGCGAGGTGTGTGGCTATGCTCGGACATCACCGACGGCATAGCTCGGATCTGATCAAATGGGAATTTTTTTTGGTAGACCTGGTCCCTAGGTCGGTACCAGGAATATCTGACTGAGAACGGCTGGCCGTCCGTGGTAAGTAACTCCCTTACGTTCCATCCGAATGAACTAACCATGGGACAGACTTCGCGAGTCCAAATTCCCCCTCCGCCGTGGCAAGTGTCCAGAATGAACACGTCGGTTTCCTCTCCGTCACTTCTTCCAAAATACAGCTGATGCTTCAGCCAGGATTATTATTCCCTCCTCGATGCGCACTGCTCGTACTTTAAGGCGGTGAAAGGCGGTGGTGTCGGCTGGTTTTGGCACATCTATTCCGATGGTCGGTACTTCTGGACCACTATTAACCCATACTGCTCGATCCGAATATTATTTCACAGACATGGAACCCGGCTATGGCCTTTTCGACAAGAATGGGAAACAGAAGTTCCCCTTCAGCCCCAAGACATCATGTTGATGGATTCATCATACTCTGTAACTTACCAGTAGCATACTGTATGGCGATTTGGTGGTTGGTTTGAGCTACTAAGTGGATTTCTTTGTAATTATCATTGCACTCCCTGTGGACAATCCAGTTTAGCTTGAAGTTGAGCTACTGATCTATCTGCTTATTAATTGGGTGGGAAGGGCTTTTGAGGACCTGGTAGTGCAACGGGTTGAATATTTCACGGTGATGATCAATCATTGCTTGGCGTTGTTTTGGCTGCCCCTCTCTCATCGTGCTCTCATCGCAATCTCATCCTCATCTCACCTTTCTCCCACCTTACAGGTGAGTCCTAGGCGAAATTTAAGCATCTGAACTCTTCCGAGTTAACTCCTGGCGTTAGTATGAGCGGCTTCTGCTCCCACTGCGGCGGCAGTCCACTGGCACCGGTCGCAGGTTGCTACGCCATAGTTGAACCTCTCCCACCGTTGCTCGATTTAAATGCCGCGACGAGAGCGCGGGACGCATTCGACAGCATCAATCGATCGTCTCCGCCCTCCGACGCGTACCTTCGGAGCTGCTTGGCGCAATCTTTGCCCTGACGGTGTCGAACATCGGACATATAACGGATCGTGAAGGACCACCGTGGTATCTTGCGCATGTCTGTCGATCTTGGAGATACTCTGCTCTCTCGTACCCATCTCTGTGGTCATTCATAACCGTTTCCCCACCATCGTGTTCCGAGACTCATCATCTGCCTCGCGTCGAAGCTCAACTCGCCCACTCAGCGAACGCATCACTGGAAATCTATTTCCCACAGATTCTCGGAAGCGATCCTCGCTTGTTGGACTTGATACTCCTGCAATGCACCCGCTGGTGTAGCTTGTATCTCCATAACTCGGTGTTTCTGGATGATGACCTTCATTGGCTGCGCCGCATCGCTGGTCGACTCGAAAGGCTCGAGAGATTAACGGTGTTTGACAATAGGAATCTGACCATACCAGATGTCTTTTCTAGCGCTCCCAACTTGCGTGAAGTTGTCGGCCGATTCGATTCGTCTCCCATTGTTCCGTGGGGGCAAATCACTCATTATCGCAGGACCTCCTCTCCAGACCTTCACCTGGAAGCCCTGGGAACGGCCCAGAATCTGTTGGAGTGTGCCATTGGTTTCCCATACCTCACATACCCCGGCATATACTACTCCGACGGGAACACTATGATCCTTCTTCCTCAACTCCGCCGTCTCGCTGTGCACCAGTCGCACTTCCTTGCCCATCTGACGGCACCATTACTCGAGGAATTAACGATTCGTCTCGGGCCGCTCGACTTTATCCTTCCGTTCATCCACCGTTCATCCTGCACCCTAAAAACCCTCGCTGTCAGACGGACGATGCGCCCCGAAATTTTACCTCTTCTACGGGGCTTTCCGAGTCTCACGTCTCTCGTGCTCGAGCGATGTGGCTTCCAGCAGTCGGACGTCGCCCTCCTGAACGCCCTCATTATATCAGGCGCCCCTTCCGATATCTGTCCCAACCTGATATCACTCACCTACGGCGGCGACTCGGAGTTGGGCAGCCAGGCTGCCGATGATGTACTCTTTGCCATAGTGCGGTCCCGGCTGGACCAAAACCCCAACCGTTGCAGCCCGATATCCCGCCTGCGTTTATTCTCAACAGAGGACCCGGCCCTCCACCCTAGGCCGGCTGAAACTTTGGCTCGCGTGAAGGAGTTACAAGACGAGGGATTTGATGTGGCTTTCACGGACCATCGCGAGCGCATGAGGTTCAGCTGGGAGCCGCGCTAGTCCTGAACCTTTGTTATGGTTCAATTCACTGTTGTAATGATTCGAATCTCGATGTCTCCTGGATTTTACTTAGTCACTGTCAGTGGACCTACATGCATCACTCGAGTCAGCCGCCGTGCGCCGCTTTCAGGCGTTCTTAAATAATGAGATCGCCAAGCTCTCACTTTGCCACTTCTTAAAAGGCAGGCAAAAAGGCAGGCAGGTGTATGGCATGGTCCTTTGGTCAGCTTCATTTATCCCAATGTCCAAGCATATACATTCGTCGTCGTCTGTCAGAACGTGCATAAAATACGCCGTGGTCCATCGGAATACATCTTGTTGCAATCGGTTCGTCTCCGCGTTCTTTGTATACATTGTCGCTGGATTACTCAGGATTGTGCGACTTGTGTGCAAAAAGCAGAATTGCCCCGAACAGGACAAGCGCAGCAATTGACAGATAATAATCTGACCATTAGGAGAAGGTAACAGGACGGGGGTATAATAGCGCGAATCGGTTGCTGAGAAAATGGCCAGGGATATGTCCGCCGAGATGAGGGCGGGCTTGCGATGCTACGACACCGGCAGCGGCCGCAAGCCGCCATTGAAATCCGCCGAGTTGGACTGCACAAGCGAGCGTTAGACGGGGAACATCTTGTTAGAGTAGGGATCGCACGGAGATGTGTACGCGCGGCGGGGGGCCCGGGGGCTTCATTACAGAGTCAGTGAAGGGATTCGTAGACATAGAGAAATATGAACGCACCAGTGAATACACCGCATCGATGGCAGGCGGGGGACCAGGCGGCTGTAAACAAATCCGAATCAGTAGTATCTCTTATGTCCCGAGGTGCGGTCGAGCGTAAAGTTAAACGTACTGGTGCATACAGCTCGGGGGCATCGCCGCTCTCTTTCACATACGGCGGCGGCGCATATTCTGCTGCTGTAGGGGGTAGATATTCGCTGTCTAGCACAGTGGACGGGAGTCCCACTGGCGCCGGAGTAAATACTGGCACGCCGCCGTTCGGGTACTTTGAGCTTGTAAAATGGCTCGATGTGGTGAGCGGTAAAATGGCGTCATTGGCGGGTTGCCTCATACGGCGGCGGACCCCACAGAAGCAGAGAACAAGCAGTGAGAAGCCTCGATAAAAGGGGCAAAAAACAGAGTTGAGTCAGCTCGCAGAAACGTGTACATTGCGCAAAGCGCGCTGCGTTTTTGCTCACCTACTAGGGCCCCGACAATGGCCCACGAGCGACTGTTGCTCCCACCCGTGTTGTGAGCGGCGACGGGACTAGCGCCGGTGGTGAGGGCAGCGAGGAGCAGCAATGAGCGACTGCAGAGCATGGTGGACGAATGAGAGAGTGAAGAAGCACGCGAGTTTCCGACAATCAACCTCCCAAACTTCAACAAAGTTTCAACGTGCTGTGCACAAGTACGAGAGGTCCGGCTCACGGTCCGGGGTTTCCGACTTATTTCCGGTGATTTCGTGATTTCGAAGTACTTCTTCTCGGTTGCGCCTTCACAGCTAATAGTAATACGGTCGAATTGATTGGGGTTCCAGCTGGAATCAGAGTTTTATTCACCGCGTCAGCAGTACAGGTACCTGGAAAGTATGGCGGTCAGTTGGCACCTTTAATAAAAACACATATATTTTGTGTCTTTCGCGGAAAAATGGGCTGTTTGGGTCGTTTCGAGATATTTTTCGGGGTTCCGAAATTTCGTGATTTTTCTGTTTGACATCGTGCTTTTTTTTTTGTTCAAGTTCAGAATTGTGTTTTCCTTCGGTGTCATCAGGCTACGGCCAGGCACGCCGGTGTGATGGACCATCACTTCGGCGGCGTCCGGCATCCCGCAAAGAGAGTACTCTCTGTCAACGCAGGACCTGGGTGAGGCTACTAGCTGGCGAGTCAATCCTCCTGCTGGATTTACAACCTTGCTCATTCAGCACGGCCCTGCATGGGGTTGTGGACCTCTCTCATTCAGCTAGAGGGAGGTCAGACCAAGTCAGATTCAAGGTGGAGACAGATTGACAGCTGCCTCAAACAAAGAGCCTTGTCTGGCGAGACAATGAGGTCCAATGGGCCAGAAGTTTGGGAGGGAATGCAAGGTATGCAACAGAGACATTAGGCCATCACCTCGGCATGCGCAGCCGTCCGGCCTGATAACACCGAAGGAACTGGAACACACCCAAAAAAAAAACACGAAACATGATTTCCGAAAAAAAAAAACACAAAAGTTCGGAACCTCAAAAAATATCTCGAAACGGCCCAAACAGCCCATTTTTACGCGAAAGTCACAAAATATATGTGCTTTTATTAAAGGTGCCAACTGACCGCCATAGGAAAGTGCTTGATGTAGTTGCTTTTTTTTCCCCGCTGGCATCGTTTCCAGACGTCTTTAGGGCGAGTGTATGGGTGTAATACTGTAAAATAATTACTTTGTGTAACACCCTCGTTTTCTGAGAAAAAGTGACACCCTGGTTTCAATTTGAGCAAAAAAAGGTCAGCAGTGAGATGCGAACCTAAATGTAACAGGTGCAGTCGACCAAAAATGTAACAAGTTATTCTGACAGCATTCACACGTAGGCAAGGTCTTCGATGGAAAATATTTCCTTGAAGCCTTTGTCCTGTCAGGTTAGCTTTGAACTGATTCTAGGTACATCAAACACTTTCACAAGCCACCAGCACTCTGCAAGACAAGATTTCCGGCCTTCGCTCCACCCCCGCTAAGGTATCTCAACTTCAACCAAGGTATCTGGCAATCCGACGAATGCCGGGGTCCTCAAGTATTCAACACGGTGCAACCAGCTCAGAGTGATGATTGTTTCCATTTACATAGTCCAGGTACACCATGAACTGGGCAAGCGACTATCTCTGCGGTCGTGGGTTGACCATTCTCACGAAGGTCAAATCACCTTGGTGTAAGTAGGTTCAGTGCCATCAGTGATCAATATAATATGTGCCCTTTTGCGTACAACTTCTGGCAGTGCATGAAAACCTGCCTCGTTTTTCAGCGAGCAACGTGCTGCATTTTTCAATCCTGTTCATAGGTGGTCACTTTTCGGTCTGTATTTTGGGGTGTGTCACTTTCTCGAGCAAAACAATTATTTTACAGTATTCCCGCCATACGAGTGCAGCGAGCGGCGCGAAAAAAATCCAACCGGGGATGTTCGTCACATCATACCAACTCGATTAAAATATGCGCAGGAAAAGCGTTAGAAAGAGGATTTCTCCCTCCACATGTATTAGCGTAGATTGAGATACAGTTTCTCATTGCGTCCTGGTTGATGGATTAGGCCTCTTCGAGGCGGTTGGCTGAACCTTCGGGAGCCTTGCCCAATCATCTCTTTTGGTACAAGGGGAGATATTTCTGCCAACTTGCGCCGACTCGCCTCATATCGGATACCGCTCAGCAAGCGTAAAACCAAATATTCTTTACATGTAGATTCCCCTTTGATTTATTTACCTACCAGCCCAAGGGAAGTACCCTACTACGCAGGTGTTTTGCGGCTGTTAGATCTCATAGTTAGGGACATTCAGTTCGGGGGATTGCTCGACCTGACTTTTATGCTTTGATGTAATGGCTTTGCCCAGAGTCTCTCCTTGTTTTGGGCCATCTTTAGTTGAACATCAGATAAGAGATACATGCCTAGATCTTTAACTCTGCCCATTTCCATCCGTTGCCAACAGCAGAGGAGTAGCACTACTAGTGGCACAGCTTGACTCAGAGCACCTCAGCACCAAGGATTTCTCAAGCTGTTGTTGAATTGAGTCGGAATTGAGACATCATGTAGACATACGCAGCCTGACGTGCTCTATCCCATAAGATATATACATGTGTGAGACCTGCGTTTACTTGGTTCAGTTTTCAACATGAATCATTCGCCGTGGCCCGGAAATCACCGCATCGGAGTCCCGGGATGCCGAGCGGACTAAGCAGAAGTGACTAGCCACAATGGATGACAAAGCAGAAATGACTGATGTTCAAATCCAAACTTGAACAATGCTCTGTCTGCTGGACACGAAATAAACCTGTACCACTCTATTCAAAAGGGCCCGGAATCAATAAGCATGCTAGTAATCCCCTTGGATGTTAATTTGCATTGTCCCGCCCTCCTTGGAATTTTTCTCTCAGTGATGACCAATTTGGATGATGAAATGCTGTGTTGGCCGAAACCCAAGTTCCGGTAGCTAAACCTCCGGTTCAGCCAAAAATATGCGCAGGAAAAGTGTTAGAAAGAGGATTTCTCCCTCCACATGTATTAGCGTAGATTGAGATACAGTTTCTCATTGCGTCCTGGTTGAACCGAACACAGTTCTCAGGGTCCCACGGACTAATGTGTCCGGCAAATGCCGTGATCCGACCACTCCGATCACACCATCAGCAAGGCATTTTGCCCCTTTCTCTCCTCTTACCGTCATGCTGGCCTTGCGCTGCAGCCTCTCTTGCCGTGTGCCATTCATTCCGAGAACTGGGGTTGGGGTCAGCCAGCGTGGGGGTGTAACACGGATGAGGGGGTCTACACGGTGGACAGGGCCAAAGTAGAGAGACAGCACGAAGATATCGGACTCGGACGCACTCTGGCGGCAACGCGTGGCACTACTGCCGCATGTACCGAGACGATGACCCCCTCCTGGAGAGAATCAAATTTCCCTTCGATAATGACTACGTAATTGCGGCTTGCTTCCCGACCTTTCCAAATTCGCTGTTCCCCCGCTGGTTTTCCTGTGATTGGCACAAATGGACGAAAATTTACTGTCTCTTCCCCCAGTGGGACCGGCACCCATGGTCCAATAACAATCACAGACTGGGCCGCTTTCCGGCTGTGCTTCACCACGTCTTCAAGATCACGGGGACGCCGCGCCCGCTCGCATTCCTCGACGCGCCTACCGTCAATATCCTCTTCGCTGTTGGTGCAGAATATTACTTCTGGAACGGTGACGACGGCGAGCTCCATCGCTTCGGCTCCGGCTTTGTCTCCGATACAGACTTCTTGTTACGAGTCAGGGACACCCACAGTTTTGACGATATCTGCGTGCCGGAATGTATCAATTGGAACTACAACAAAATCTACCTCAACGTGGACAAGGAGTCGGCGTTGAAGGTGTCGGGACGCCGAAGCTAGAGGCACTTCATGTCGATTCAAATACCGTGATGTCAAATACTAGTGGCTCTCTTCAAATTTTCAACGCAATAGCGTTCCAATCTATGACGCCAATTGAGCGGCAACCTCCATTGTTCCACTTGTAACAAGGGTCTTCGTCTCGAAAAGAAAAAAAAAGGCCTGGAATCACCCGATTCTCGTACCCCTCGATTTCGAGTTAAAGTTGGGCAGTGAGGATGATTGGCGCTATCCATGGCCAGAAATGGGTCCAGGACAGAAAAAGAAGGGAAAGGACTCACAGGATAGGTATTCAATGGTTGTTCAGTGGAGCTGGCGGCGAAAAAAGACCAATTGAACGAATGTTTAATGCAGAAATTTGTTCCAAGTTGAATGAAGTCCTGCTTCGAAGAACGCCGAAACTCCTGGGAAACCTCTTCCAGCACCAATCAGTTGGACGTAGAATGTACAAAAACTCAACATTTTTTGGATACGGCTTGGGCCCGAGTCGAACGAACCGTCTCTGCAGTGAATGGCAAATGCCACGCTGCTTCATAATTGTACGAAGATGCACTCCAAGTGCCACCAAGACTTCCGCATCCCAGTCTAAACCTCGAACCCCATATAAATTCTACTGGCTCGAAGCAGAAATGTCTACCTCCGTGGTCGAATCATCGGGTTCAACTCATCAGCCCGCTTTCCCGCTTGAACAAAATACATTCTACAGCCACTGGCACGCCAATCTAACCTAACCAAGTCCCCCATCCCATGACCCCCGAATTCGAAACGCCTCAACGCAAGGTACAACGGGCTCCGCACAGATGGATGAATGATTATGCCAGTGAGTAATGGGGAAAGAAGGAAAAAGATGAGAGAATCGCTCAGGAATCAGTTCGGACGCGGGAGTCGAACCCCGGACGGCTGAGTGCATCATCGAAATTTTCACGTAAGTGCAACAGCGATGTTCCGTACACCACATCCGATCTTCTAGTCTATTCATTCCTGTCTCAACGGCTCAACGGCGTAAGTAAGAGCTGTGTCCGAAAAGCACTCGTTGGACCAGGGAAAGTCGGTTCGAGGGGCCCGAGATTATGCGCACCGCCGGGGAGAGCATTGTTCCAATAAATTGGCTTGCATTTGAATGAGATCTCTGCCAACGTAGCAGAGTTCGGGTCGAGAGGTATAATTGAATGAACACAAAAATGAAATAAAGTTCTTGACAATTCGGACGCGGGGAGTCGAACCCCTGGCTGCCGGCTACTCAGTTGGTGAAGCACATTGTAGCGAATAAGCGAAGCCGGCCGTGTTCCATACACCACACGCGATTCCCGTACCCCTCGATTCCTAGGTCAAGTTGGGCAGTAATCAAAAGATTCAAACCTAAAGTGAAGTTCGTGTTGAACGAGGAACTCTCCAAGAATATCGCTCCAAATCCTGCTCATTTCGTTCTGCGATGCTTCGTAGTGTGGAGCTTTTCCGCATAAGAATCGTATACAAGCCAGAACCATCGCTACGTTGAACCCGATACACAACCAAATGTATTTAAGGGAAAGATTCGCATGGGTCTAGACAAATGGAATTAAATCGGCACCAGACTGAGAAATATTCCTGTGCTCACCCGTGCTTCCTTTCAGCCAAACATAAGAACTTATTCTTCCGTAATTAAAAATCCCCTGGAAATTCAACCCTTGGGCTACGAGCTTGTCGAACTCAATAGCCGCGGAGCGGGGTAGCCAGTACTTCTCGCCTTCATCAACATCGGACTTCAAAATGAGCTTTACAAAGGCCAATCTGGCGCGAGTTGGGGACGGAGCACAGCGCTCGCGGAGGATCTGGATGAGTGCCACAAAATCGAAGGCGCGATGCCAGGCAGAAAGCTGTAGCGTGGTCAGTAGTGGGAGAAGTGTGGGTCTTGCTCGAACATTTCGGCAAACCTGTCCATGAATCTTCCTGCTTCCAGAATCAACGACGTGAGAAATGGCACGGCCCTGAGGAGCGTCGGAAGTTTCGAGCATGGGTTTGGGTACTCGATGCTGAGGTGCTGCAGGTCGCATTTGGAGCGCGCCACGAGCGCCAGGAGAGAATCAGAGTTGATGATATCGAAACGACGGAGGGCGGGGAGGATGAGAAAGTGGATGTGGGTCCCACGGATGACGAGCGACTCGAGGTGAGGCAACGTGATGGGCGGAGGGCCTTCCGAAAGACGCGGGCGGTCAGATACGCCTGCAATGAGCTCCATTAAAAGTGGGCATTGGCGGAGGACATCCCAAAGGATTGCGAATGTGATTCGCCGCCGAATTTCAAGTTTGGTCAACGATGGCGAGAGGAGCTTGACCGTAGGCAGAGACTCCACGCCCAGCTCTTTCAGCAGCGGAGCGCGTGCCAGGATAGAGCGGGGATGGCAATCAATCGACGAAACAAGTGTGAGCCGTCGCAGTTCGGGGAAGGCAGCGTTATCTTGCTCGAGTATGTCGAAATCCTCTTTGGAAAGGCGAAGTTCGAGCGTGTGAAACCGGGTGGAAGCGGAAAAAATAAAGGGCAGCAGGGGAGTGGATATTTCGGGGTGGACGGGCCGGATTGCGAGGGATAACGGCTGTGCCTTGGCTCGCGCAAACCACGTCTCGATCAAAGTGAGGGAGTTATCGGTGGGCAGCTCCTTTTCGTACCCTACTTTGGTGGATGCAACATCCACAGAGCACCAAAGCTCGCAGGTCGAAAGCGCGATTTCTCGCCAATGCCGGCAGACCCGCGTGAACAACAAGGGTGGGGTTCTCGGCGAAGGCCGTATGCGTCCATGGGTCGGCAAGCACTGGACGAAAATGCGGGAGATTATCTCCGGGGGAAGTGCAAGAACGGGATATATTATCTGAGCCAGATCGCGCTCCAAACTTTGCCGCCGTGCGTCGAGCTCAGAGAGAATTGCCTGGTGTCGCAAAATGTTCACATTGATGGCCTCCAAATCGGCGCGTAACTGGGGCGGGTGGGATCGGGGGGATCCAGAGCGTGCCGTCGGTGGCGAAGACGTATCCACAGGTCGATGGCCGCATTCCTGGCAGAGAACGGTCATGGTGGCAAGAACAAAGAGCAGGTTTGTGTGACTGGTCACTGCGCCGTGATCATCATTTCTTGATGGTCGGCGTCGTCGGGCCGCATAATGTTGCTTCTTACCTTCATTTTATTTTAACTCCGTTCTCTTCTCGGCCTCGTCCAGCCTATTTCTTTACCACCTTTGATCTGTGACGGACAGGCAACGAGTCATATACGCCTGCGCAGCCTCTTGACCGACGCGGACCCAAAATTACACAGATTGCCAACCCGACATCCTAGAGTATGCTGTTTATCCTCCTCCGTCGGTCTGACGTTCACGTGTCTCACATGACTCCTGGTATCAGGGCAAAAACTCTAGTGGTAATGTGATGTCAAGTTACTATGGTTCAATCTCGCCGCCTAAGCGACCTTGCAACTGCCGATCATTCCAAATTCCAAACTACATCGGAGTGAATTCCATACCACAGGACAGTCACGCGGTACGTTGAATCATTGACTGCCATTCAATGGACTTCAACGCACGGTGGAAAGTTGAAAATCCGCCGTCCGATGCATCGTGCCGGAAAGTGATGATTCTGATGAATTGATCAATGACTGCTGGATATTTTGTAAGCCCTACGATAATTGTGACCAGAACAGTGAGCGTGAATCTCAGACTGAGCTTCACTTCAACCTTGACAGCGTCTTCTGTTGAACAAAAGCTAAACCCTGGGAAACGGCGAGGAACGGGGCCGGCCTGTGCCTAGACGCGTCGATCGCTGTTACGTACATTCCCCATTAGGAAGGCCACAGCGAAAGTCTCCTCTCTTGTCCCAAACCAGCCACGGCGCAGCTTGAATAATCCAGATAGGAAGGACACGGTCGCCGTACTTATACCGAACTTCCCCCCGTACGTTCTTTCCCACCACAACTCATCCCTCTCCTCCCCGACGTCCCCGATCCTCCGTTGCCAGCAAAATGGGCAGTCTCCTTGGTAGCATGTCGCAGCCCGCTTTATCGAAAGACGCATCACTCCAGGAGGGTCTACAGCAGGTCTGTGAGGAATTCTGTCCAAGTACAATCGATTTTGAAGATGGTTACACAGGAACCCATGTTACGCCCAACGCCGTACATCCCAAAGGACCTGCTCTCTAGCAGATATCACGCCGCACGGAAACGGCTATTTTTCTTCGATTACGATGTGTGTTATCCTCCACTACTCAAATCGTATCCAATGCTGATTTTCGGCGGGTAGGGCACACTCGCCCCTATCGTGCAAACACCTAGCATGGCGGTCCCCTCGCGCGGCACGCTTGCAGCGCTGGAGGGGCTCGCCGCCGATCCGCGCAACGTTGTATACGTCATCTCCGGGCGCGACGCCGCCTTCCTCGAGACGCACCTCGGGCACCTCGCGCGCGTGGGCTTCAGCGCGGAGCACGGCGCGTTCATGCGCGAGCCCGGCGTCGACCGGCCGTGGATCGATTTCACCGCGCGGCTCGATATGGGGTGGATGGACGAGGTGGAGAAGGTGTTTCAGCATTATACGGAGGTCAGTAAGCGGCGCACCGGGGCTGTGGAGCTTGCTGATAAGCGGAACAGCTCACAGAGGGGAGTAACATCGAATTGAAGAAGACCTCGATTACATGGCATTATCGGGCGAGCGATCCGGAGTGGGGGTGAGTTGTTTTACATTTCTATTGATTCTCGTCAGGGTGCTGAACACGACAGGCTGAGCCAGTGTAAAGAATGCCACAAATACCTCGAGAAGAACCTTGCAGATAAGCCAATAGAAAGTGCGTTTTTTTTTACCTTCCCTCCCTTTTCTTCCCTGCCTTTTCCTTCCGATGCGTAGGCCAAACTCTAACGCGGCTCCTACAGTCTCGCTAGGCAAGAAGAACCTCGAGGTGACGCCCCTGGCAGTCAACAAGGGCGAGATCGTCAAGCGGCTGTTGTACCATAACCCCGATGCGGACTTTATCTTCTGCGCAGGGGACGATAAGGTTTGTCTTCCCTTTCCCTTCCTTCCTTCATCTGTTCTTCCCCTACTCTTCTTCCCCTACTCTTCCTTCATCTCTCTTCTTTCCTGTTCCCTGCCCTTTCATTCGGTCCGATTCCAATCGATTCGCGTATCCCTCCCTCCAGCTCAATCTCAAACTGATTCGCCGCTCATCAGACCGACGAAGACATGTTCCGCGCCCTCCTCTTCAACTCCACCACCACCGGCACGAACGCGAACGCAACGATGGACGCCCCCCTCGCCGTCACGCTCCTCGAATCCTCCTCCCCCTCTTCCTCCTCGTTCCCGCCGGTGCAGCTCGCGATCCACCCCGAGAGCGTGTTCACCACCGCGGTCGGCGAGAGCAGCAAGCCCACGCTCGCGCGCTGGCACGTGCATGCGCCGGAGGAGGTCGTGGAGTGTATGTTGGGGTTGGTTGCTGTAAGGAGCCCGTTGTGATGTAGCGTTGTAGGGTGTGAGGAGGCGTTTTGGGTTTGGGACTTGGTTTGGTTACTTTAGAGTGTTGACGGCTGTACTTAGAATGTATTTCGTTCAAGAGGGAAGAGAAGAGGAGTGGAACCCGATAAGTCGACTACCTAGGTAGAGGTTTTCGGGTGAAAGAGAGAGTTGTGTACATACGAACATAGTTATAACTTAGCTGGACTTTGTCCTGGAATGTTTGATTGCCTGGGCTCCGCGGGCCAGGGCAGTGGAGTCGACTCGCCTTTTACGGACGATCGTGATGCATGCTCAACAGGTTCAAAAATTCCCGTCAAGACCTCCAGAGAAAAGCCACTTAACCCAGAAGTATATTAATAGATTAATATTGTGCCCAAAGTGTTCCCGTCTAGCGGCACTGAGGGTCAAGTCGTCAACCATCCTGACGCTACCCAGATCGAATGATTGTTGAAGCAAGGGCGACGTTGGCTTCCGCCATATATGAAGTATTATTAGCCACAATGACTTGTTCAAACTAGCATGGGAACATAACCGGTGCGTGTGTGCATGAGTCCTGATTCTTACTTACTACTGGAGCCATTCTAGGCTGCTCGAGTCCACCAGTGTTGGAGGCCTGACTCCTGGACATGAACCAAATTGCGAAAAGGGAGCAATGCCAGGACTAATTAGAGAAATAGCGCATAGGATGATCATATGGCATAGCTTGCCCTGCCAATATCGAAATTGAAACGAGTCCGGCCTCGCTAGCCATGGGTAGGTTCCGTGCGATGTCCTCTTCGAATCTGCGGGGGGTGCTCCATTGAGAATGCACTTCAAAGCGGACCTCGCGCAGCCGCAAAAGGCTTTTCAGAGCGGTATCTGTCATGGGCCAGGGGCGAGCGTCGGGTTTATAGCCCTCCGCTGCCACTTCGAGGATTATCGTCACCAGCTCGACGTTGGGCATGCATTCGGGCAGCGTGGGCATAGCAAATACGAATGATTCCGGGATGCACAGCCTCCCAACCTGCGCCTTCAGCGTGAGGAATCGGAGGCTTGGAAGGCTGGGCAAATACGGCCCGTTGGTGTAGTATCCTGTACGGCCGGTAAGAAGGCGGAATTGAATTGAGAAGAACGCACTGTGGATGATCACTAGATGTTCAATCGAGTCTATGCATTGAGTTATCTCTTCTGCCCCGCTCAATTTCCCGTCGCTCTGGATGCAAACTTCCAGGTGCCGGAGGCGCTGGAAGGCTCCCAGCGCGTCTCCGCTCACGATGAATGTGTCAACAACGTGGTGGGGGTCCGCGTAGTAGGCCATGGACAGACGGGTCAGCCCCCGCAGCTCGGTCGGGGTTCTTGGAGGAGCAATAACGAAGGAGTCACCATCGTGGTTTAAATCGTCGTGGTTGAACTCGGTGTCGGTCAAAGAAACCTCTTCCCACACCATAAGCGCATGAGAGAGTAAAGGGAGAGGGACATTTTTGCAGCGGATCAACGCAACGCAACGAAGGGAAGACAGGCCCAGAATTGAGATGAGCCCGGTACGGAATGGCTCGGATATGGTATCCCACTGGTCCATGTCAGATATGACCAAACGCCGAACCCTGCTGAGGAGCGGGAAGACGGTGGCCAAGATAATTTCGTGGCCGGACGAGACGGATTCTATGTTGAGATGGTGGACATAGGATCCGATGGGTGAGGCACCCCACAATTCGGCGGCTAGATGACTGGTATCGCAACCCTTCGCTGGCAACGTCAGTGATTGGAATAATCGTCGCTGCGCAGGCACGAGAAACGTGCGGGCGGCTAAGGAGCATGCCTTGAGACTCTTGCGGTCTGGAGGTACCCACCAGTGGCCGGTAGCCGCGACTTCGTCCACGATCGCGTCGATCAGCTCTTGCGCTAACGCAGACATCGTGGTCGGAGGATAGGCTTTTGTTTATTTGGTTCTGTTTCCCGTCGGTATTCAAAACAAATCCGACTAAATCTCGAACACAGCCCCATCTCCCTCCTTCATCCCCCAACCTCGCCGGAAAGCACGGATATTATAGGCATTTATCTTGCGCAGCGGAACTTAGCCCAATGATTCAGACAGGCCCGTGCTCTTGGCACCGACTGCTGCCCCACCGAGTCGCACGCAGCAGCACGCTTCTCCGGGCTCCCATGGCTCTCTGAGAGTCTCTCGCAAAACTGCGGCACAACCTTGGCACAACCTTGCTTAGTTCGCTCTCCCTCATCCGTCTTTACCATGTCTGCGAGACGAGAATCAGCGCGAAAGATGCTCTGCATGACCCGGAAAAGGAGGTTCCCGCCAAAAGAAAACGAGTCAATATTGGCTGCCTACAGTCTACAAATTCAGAGACCAAGCTGGCCTTGGTCATCATTAGCTATGATACCCTCACAACGAACTAAATCCTACACTCAACGACCCTTGCAGTTCTATTCGATCTCTCTCCGTGGAGATTGCCATCCGGGGAGCGCGCAAAATACCATAACCCTTTCAGCACCTCCAACACCAAGAAACTTACCCGAATCGCACGGTGTGTCAGTACATGTCAGTAGCCAAGTATGCTGATTCATTCCATGTGCGTCTTGCGGCGGTCCGAAGAGTACACCTGTCAGCAAAATTATCCACCGGCATGGTTTGATGCGGTTAAACAGGCTCTATAAGACGAGAAAAGAAATGTGGTGAAAGACATTCAACTTCATCTGTCCCCGCCAACAAACCCAGCATATGTCTTTCCCGAAGTTCTCTTTCTCCACTACGGCCGAGGAGGTCGCCACCGCCTTCGCTGAAGAAATCAAGGGCAAAAATGGTAAGCAGCATTCTTTTTTTCCCCTGAACGGTACTGACTGTTACCAGTCTTGGTCACTGGCACATCCCTGACCGGAATCGGCTTCGAGACTGCCCGCGTAATCGCCAAATACGCTGCTCTTGTGATCATAACAGGTTATAATTTGGAGAGGTAGAATACACATACGCCAAGCTTTCTGCATCACCCCCGCTTCTAACGCCGCGATTCAGGTTGCAGCTCTCCGAGGATGCGATCAAGCAGAACGTCCCATCGGCGAACATCCGTCGCCTTGCCCTCGACCTATCCTCCTTCGCTGCTGTCCGCGAGGCCGCTGCCGAAATAAATGCGTACTCCGAGCCCCTTCATGTTCGTGCATGGTTCATCTAAGTTAATATCCTGTTTGCCAAATTATACTGAGCATTCGGTCATGCTCAGGTGCTGATCCACAACGCCGCTGCCCCTACCGGCCCCTTCAAACTCACCGTCGACAGCCTCGAGAACCAAATGGCCACAGACCACATCGGCCCATTCCTGCTCACGAAGCTGATTGCGCCAAAAATTCTGGAGTCAAGCACGCCAACGTACACCCCGCGCGTGGTTTTCGTATCGAGCACCGGCCACGCGTGGGGCCCTGGGGTCAACTTCACGACGATCGGACACCCCGACCCGGCCTCGTACGTGTCGATTGAGGCGTACTTCCAAGCCAAGAGCGCCAACGTCCTCACCGCCATCGAGCTGTCGAAGAGGTCCAAAGGACGCATTAATGCGTATAGCTTGAACCCCGGGGGTGCGTTCCTCCCGTTCATTTTTTCTGTGTGCATCAGTTAACGCCGGGAGTGTAGCGATTTTCACGGGGATGATGCAGAAGGAGCAGTCGATCGACGAGCTGAAGGCTCTCGGTGCGCTGAATATTTCCTACTCCACCGCGTATCGGGTTTCGCTCGAACTTGACTCCTTGTGGCAGGTATAATCAACGCTGATGGCACGCCCAGCACGGAGAAGGTTACGAATTGGAAGACGATCCCTCAAGGCGCAGCAACGTAAGACATCCTTCAAACCAGCTTCAACGAAGCTGATCTCCCCTGTAAAGCACCGTCGTGGCGGCGTTTGATCCCAGGCTCGATGGTCCGTCCATCAGTTCCAGTGGCTTCGTATCCTGGGAGGCTGACCATTATTTCCTATTCTTTTAGATGTACCTGGTGCATACCTCGACAACTGCACCGAGGACAACAAGTCCGTCGCTGCGCACAGTTCTGATCCTGTGAGTCTGAGGGACATAAAACTGTTGGCGGAATCTGATGTGGTATCTGGGGCACAGGCGAATGCGGAGAGGCTTTGGACTGTGACGGAGGAAATCATTGGTGAACGGTTCACGTTCTGAGTGAAAGGATAGCCATCCGAGCGATGTTGAACAGAACGCTGTCCAATGTTGAACTTTCTATTACTGGTACAGAATTTTCGTGTCTATGAACGCTGTGGTTGACTTTGGATGCGCGTGTGGGAACAAAGTCATCTGTGGCCTGTAGAGAAACTCAAGCATCATTACAGTATTTAAAGCGATCCGAGAGTAGTGACACCGAAAGACGGGCATACAGATTTTTAATTAGAGAAGTAGCGCATAGGATGGTACTCTCTAGAATTGTGCGTGTTGTGGAGGCGGAAGGAAAGCAGACCGGCTTCGTTAGCCAAGGGTAATTTTTTCGTCACATCGAACCGCAGCCTCTTGTCCCGCGTGTAGACTGCGAACCGGACCTCCCGCAGTCGATGCAGTCTCTTCAACGCCGCGTCCGTGTCGGGACGATGCCACTCGTCAACATATTTCTCGAATTCGGCATCGATGATGACGGTCACGATCTCGACGTTGGGCGTGCGCTCGGGGAGGGTAGCCATGGCGGACATCAGCGTCTCCGGGACTCGCAACTTCCTCACGCTGACTTGCAGAGTGAGGGATCGCAAACCCGGGATGAAGGGTAAATCGATCGCGTCATCGTGGTACTCTGTAGGAGTGGTAAGAAAAAGAAAATCGCAAGCCAATTCAAGAACGCACTGTCCAAATTAATACCCAGGTGTTGAATTGAATCGACGTGCTTGAGCATCTCTTCCAACCCGCGTAAAAAGCCTCTCCTGCGGACGCTCATTTCGAGGTGCTGGAGCTGCTTGAAGGATCCAAGCGCGCATTCTCTTTTCATGAAAGTATCGACGAGGTTGGTCCGGGGCTCAGACTCGGAGTACGCGAGGGATAAACGAGTAAGAGGCCGGGCCATGGTGGGGCGACTGGCAGCACCCCGGGACACAAATTCGAGGGATGTGTCGTTTTGTTCGAAATCCGTGTCCACCATGGCCACTTCCTGGCTGGCCGACATGATCTGAGAGACTAACGATACCGGCACATCGCGGCAGTTGATGAACCCAATGCAACGAAGCGAGGGGAGGGCCAAGAGGGAGTTGAGCCCGGTGCGAAGGTCGCCAGACGCGGGACCCCATTCGCGTTTGTAAGATATCACTAAACGATTTAGGCGGACGAGGAGTGATAGCACCGTGCCCATCGCGGTGTCGGTATCGGGATCGGGGGAATAGCCGTCGATTTTAAGATCGTGGACGTAGGAAGCAATGTGGGAGGCATCGGCCAATCCGGCAGCGAATTGTTTCATATCGCCAGTGCTTTGCCAGTTATCGAACATATCGATCCCTTGTGCCTGTGGCAAAGTGAGCGAGTGGAACAGGAGTCGCTGGGAAGGTGCGAGGAACGTGCGGGCGGCCAGAGCACAGGCTTTGAGGGTCCTGTAGTCCGGGCGCTCATACCACTCAGTGGCCGCCACATGATCCAGAATAGCGTCTATGAGCTCTTGGGGGAATTCGACCATGGTGGTCAAAAGAAAGGAGTATTGATCTGCGTCACGCGTTTTGGTTCCAAACAAGAGCAAAGTTCAACTTGTCGATTTGGCATAATGGCATTGTGCATGTCCCTGAAATGCTTGTCAAATGCCCAATGGAAAAAGACGGCAGAAACCAACGCTTTCGACCAAGTTCCAAATTTTAAAGTCCCGGACTCCCTGCGCATGCTCCGGAAGTCCGATTCAGAATTCGTGACAATAATTCAGAGCACTTGGGCCGCTTTGAAAGTCTATGTCGACATAAATGAAGAAACCACATGTTGAACTGGCTGCATACCTCGTTCCAGTCTGCCCTTCAACCAACCAACATTCAACTCTGCTTCGGTAACTATATCTTATCTGGCTGATTAGTAAAATTGATGCCAGCCGGGCCGGAACGGGTAGGGCAAGGGTTTGTGCAAAATTAAACAAATCAGCTCATGCACCGGCCAGTCGAGCGTCGACGACGAGCGCGGCCCTCCCGTCGGGTTTCACTGCATTCAGACGACATGGAGGCAGAGGAAGCCGCCCTGGGCCGCGCTATGCCTCCATGGCGAGACCGAGTCGGTCTCTGTGGGTTCTCAGGTAGGCAGAGTCGGTCTCGGCATGGAGGCACAGGTCGGTACAGGGCGACCGACTCTGCCTCCAGGCGGCCTGAATGCAGTGTTTCCTCTTACCACCATCATCTCCAAATCGGAATACGCCGTTAGCCGCCCAGAGACGCCCTGTCGAGCCAAAAGTGCCGCAGTGGTTCTGCGAGCCATCTACACGAGCACGTCCAAGCGAGATGCATGGCTGGTTACAGTAGAAATCGCAATGGACGAAAAATGGACATCCACAATAATCATCGAGCATCCAGCTCAATTTTGGCTCCTTGAGCTCCATTCTACTGTCCACATCATCTTAGACCGTCCATCCTCCAATGACAAGTGCCTCGGGCTCAAAGCTTTGCCTCGTCGCCGTCGCCGTCCGCTCGCTGCTCGACTCGCTTACTCAGCTTAACACTGCCACCCATCAGTGCCTGCTTTTCCTCCGCAATTCCACTGGTACCTTCGTGTGATGCGGTACGCGACCTTAGATGAAGCACTTGCTCGCAATTGAGGTATCAATTGCTTACCATGTTGGCTACTTTGCAATGGGACTCTTGCGCATACATTTTGAAAGGAACTTCACGAGTCGACGACGTGAAATGCTCACTCTGGTCAAAACGATGCTGTACATGCGCTCTAGTCCTGGGTACACCAGCACGGCCTGCCTCAACCTGCGTAGTTCAGTCCAATTAACGAACAGACCGTGTACGCGACGAGTATCACCGCGAAAGTTGACGACCGACCAACGGCCGACTCCGAAGTTCCAATCTCATGAACGTGAATCACCACGTTATATCCAACAATTCTCTTTCAATGTTTAGGCACTGGTGGCCTGCTATTGTGGAGCACAACGGGATAAACGTGCACTGGTGGACTGTTCTTCAATCGAACACTCTTTCGTCTGCCAAAAACTCGAGTCCTACAACCAACTCCCACAATTCTTCCACCACCACCGGAAAGTGGTATAATTCGTCTTCGGGTTCCAACCTCCTACTTGTCTTGAATTGGCTCTGATCTCAACAAAGATTATGCTGGCGCTCCCGAACGGCCCAAACGCGTAAAAATCCTTGGCTAATGAAGGTTACACCAAGACTCCATTCCCCAGGCCTGTGCTCGCTCCGACGGACAGCTGATTCCACTGTTCGCATCAACAGCTATGCTGGAATGGAATAGGATGAGCTCGAATGACAAACTCTCTTTACATCAAGGACGGCCGAAGTCTCTGAAAGACAACCCACTGCCACAGACACTTCTAAACTCGGCACGGCCCAAAATGGTCAACATCGAGACGCAACGAGGGACCCTGTCCCGCTCCCGTCTTATCGTCGTCGAAGTTCTATGCCAGGTGATTGTCTTACATGGTCTTCAGCTGTTCCTGTCCCGAGTTTGTTTTGAGGTGACCATTTTCTACTAATCACTTCTCTGTTTTCCTTTTAGCTCTACCGCGGCGAGTCGAATGATTGCGACCGTGAGATCGGCTACGAGGGGATGGAGGAGTCCAGGGACCGCAATGTACAATAGTGCCTGTACATTCAGATACTTCCTGGGCCCCGGCGTTCCTAAGCGGGACCGTGCCGTGTAATCCTACCTACCTACCTACCAGTCCGTGGCCGACCCATCTGTGCGCAGGGTAGAATATTCATATCACTTCGGCTGGGGAGAAGATCGGGGAGAAGAGCTCAAGCCAGCCACTTTTCCTTTTCGATGGTGGTCCTATTCCCCCCGCCGCACACGATCGTGACATACCCCCCGCTCGCCGCGCTCGTCAACGGAGAGTCGGACCACCTTCTTCCCGTGGGCGATCCTCGGCTGGTCGCCTCACTCGCCTCACTCGCCAGCGCTCCCGCATTCGTTGACGTGTGGTGCGAGGACACCCAAACCCTCCTTGTGTCTCTTGTGCCGGGCGTCCACGCCGGAACGCCCGCCCTCGGCGTATTGGAGCGCGCGACGAGTATTTTTCAGATCCGCAACGTCTACTCCGAGCTGGTTCCAGCGATTGGGTGGCATGAGGCGCGCGCGCATCTCCATTGGTGCCGGGAGCCGCCCAGATCCACCTACCTCGTGAAGTTCAGTGCATCTGCCAGTGCCGTTCAAGCCACTCCAGCATCTCGGTTGCCGTCCGCCTGAGTTTCCTACTCCCTCCGTGGCATCACAGTCCTCAGTGGTGCGACCGCGGCCAATCTACATACATCGCCCGGCATATGTAACACAAGCAGCAGTGCCCATCCACGGCCCTGCCTCGCGCTGCCCGTTTCCCACCCCACATACTCTGACCCCGGGCCCTCGCACGCTCAAACTGCGTACTGCACGCCGCTCCTCTGACGCCGTTCCCACCGGCCTTCAAGCTTCAAGTGCCGTCAAGAGCAGTTTCTACCATCAAGATTCCGATGCAAGATGCACCCCGCAAATCCAATCCTTCTCCTTCCAAGTCCATTGCAACTTCGTCAATGCTTCACCCATCTTTCACGTCAAATGCTACTCCCTCGTGCGCGATGCAAGTCCAAGTGCCCTCGTCCCAAGACTTCGTCAAGCTCATCCCCCAAGCTCTTCTGTGTCCGGTGCAGACTTCAAGTCCCAAGACGTCGTCAACCTCTGCAACCTCTGCAAGTCCGCGATAGGGTCGTGTTTCCTCGGCTTGCAGATAGTTAGCGCAGATAGCACTGTATTCGTTTTCATGAATTAATTGTTTTCCAATTACTTCTGCTTGAGATTCAGCGGTAAAAATGATTAATAATGGTGCGGTAATGGTCCATAATGTCGCATAAGTTTGGCCAAACTTATGGCTAATTGGTAGGGAGTAACTTAATTGGGTCAAGTTTGGCTAAACCGGTCTAACGAGGATAATTCCAGGAAATTACCCGAAGTTTGGGTGAAGTTTGGCCAAATTAGCAGGGTAGGCATTTCCTGATACGGTGATGAGCCTTTACTGTTGCCTGAATCGAACGAGTAACAACTTGTCTCTTATATCCTTGTAATCCAACATCAACCAGGACCTTTGTGAAATCCATACTGGTTCAACTTCGCTTCCAGCCTTTCGAAGACGAACCACGACATCCGCGGTATTGCTGTCCAGCCGATCACACTGTTCTGTGATGTAAATGTGTGTGCCTATATGGGTGCTCAACCATCCCGACTCTTGTTGTGCGGTTCGGACCGTAGAGTGCGCAGTGCCGCAGACTCGAAGGGGCAGAAATAGAACCAATGATGTTCGAGCATGTGCAAGTTTCAACCCTGCTTCAACACGGGCATTATTTTGCGGCGAAAAATCCCCGCGGGGTTATTATACTCGCGTGGTCATTGATTTGCCGGAGCCGGCCATCCGTCCCCGAAATTGGAACTGCTATGCGACTGATCCCTGATCTTTTTTACTAGGGGCAACATATCAACCTGGCAAAGGTTCAGTTCGAGTAGGACTCAGAAGAATTCGGCAAGCAAGCACTCTTCCGACTCCCCTCATACCACCCTCTGTGCGTCCCCCGAAAGAGTCATCTCGCATCTATAGATTCTGACAAGTTGCATCGCCCGAAGTTGGCAAGACAATCTGTTACATTACCCAGATCTACCCAGATCGCACGCATGGCGTGGCACTGCACGGCATGATCTGCACGCCCCTCCAAATCTACTTAAAGAGGGCTGCAACACCATTCGACATCAGCGAAAAGCTACTTCACATTCCTTTTACGCCCCCTCACTCGTTCACTTCTCCGACATGCGTTTTGTCTCCACCGTTATTGCAGCTGCTCTCGTCTCTGCCGCCGCAGCGTCTGTCGTGCCGGCCGTTCACAATGCTCGGGATGTGGCGTACCCGCCTACCCAAGGCGACTGCGTTGCGAACGAGAAGTACGTCGGCATTCACGATGGGTCCCTGTCCTACAGCCCCGCGTGCGCGTCTATCGTTCGTGAATCCCATGTTCCGTGAATGCGTCTCTGACCATTCCCCTTTTGTAGACGTACGCTTGTTTGAAAGAGAACGGCACGAGCATCTGGAGTCATGCCGCGTGTGTTGCGGCCGCGACATGCCAAGGCGTGCGTTCCTTCGTTGCAAATGCCGGACGCCCGAGCTGACCCCTCATTTTCTCTCCTTAGACCGAAAGCGTGGTCATTCTTAACCAATGCCAGAACGCAAAGGTGCTCCCTGCATCCAGCATCCCTAACTGGTCAGCCGCGGTTCGTCACTTTCTTTCTCTCTCTCTCTCAGTTTACTGGTTTACTGAAATGCATTCTGCCATAGATCTATGGCACAATCGTCGGCGACTGCGCTGCGTCCGGCTGCCCCATCACCCAGCAGAACTACATCGATTTCATTTACAGCCAGATGTCTGCGGCCAATGTATCCACTTGGCCTAGGTACGTTCTTCATAGTGAAAAATATCGGAGACTGATGCTGATATTGCACTCAGCAGCGTCAACGATGTCATCTCGCAGTGGTGGGACCCGATTACTGCGTGGACTGCGACTGGCGACAGCATCCCTTACAGCAACTTCAACGATTGGCTGCACTGGTCCAACTCATAGGCGTGCGGACGACTAGCGATAGTTCTAGTAGGATGTTGGACTTTTTATCTCTTTTACGAATGCTTCATACATCTGAATATTCATTTTACGGTAATCCGGCGTCGCCGCTTGAGTATTTGTACGGACAGCGCATGAGCTTCTCGCCGCCCTTGCAAAGTTCAGGAAGCTAGTTGTCTCCCAGGTTCTCGCTGAAGCTCGGACAACGTCTACTGGCATGGACCGGAGGCGTGTTGTCGTTGTGGTAAGTAGTTTAACCTGCTCCGCGCTTGTCTATCTGAAGCAGCACAGTACTGCAATGCTACGCCGCTGTGACTTACATATATGCGTCGCACTTTCCTTCGCCCTGTCTGACTTTTTTCTTTCACTATTCAATCTTGAATTTGTCTTGATTCACTCAAGGCACGTTGTCTCTGTTCTTGCTGTACAACCTTGCACCCATAACACAGCTCTTCATGGGTGAGGACCATGGACCTCGAAAGCACGGAAAAGGCCTGGTCGACTTCGAAGAAAAGTTAAAACATGTTGAGATTTTGAATTTTCAGATCAAGGCTGCCGTCCCATTGCTTGTTGATGCGGGCCAAAGGCTCATCAGGAAAACATTTTTTCAGCCGGCTGAGCTGACTGAGTTGGCAACGAGGTGGGCCCTGGCTCACGAGTCACCTGTCGCTGCTGCCAAGCTGGTGTCAACTTTGAGCTCGCCAGATGCTCGCCTTTGGCTCACCCTCGTACCAGAATCACTACAAGAACTGATTCTATTTATACCTCTTTGGAATTTCCTCCTTGAATTCAATGAAGCCTCCGTAAACTACTCGGTGGCTCTTGGGACATCTCTCATAAAAGTCTTCGGAGCAAAAGTGATTTCGGGATAGACTCCAAGTGCGGAAACAGCAACCACATCACTGATTGATCCCTGATTTCGTGCACGTGTGGCGCCTTTGCCTTTGCTTTCTTCCACCATCTCCCAAGGAAACTTTCCCCGCGTGTGACGAGAGCGCGGGATGCATCGCTGCCTGCAGATCAAAACTCTCGATACCCTGCCAGGATCTCTCCGGGTGACTTTTAACCTCGTTTGCGTTGCAATTGTTTCATTAACGTTTTTTCACTCTTACTTTTTTCTATCAGCGCCTCGCCTCCCCTGCTGCAGCCGGTTCTTTGGAGCACCTTGTAAATCTCAACGACCAGATCGGATCGCTTCCTGTCGTCCACTGCCTTGCCATTATACCCGCCTTTTATGCAAATCTCGATCCAATCCGCATTCCGTCTGTTACTCAACTCGATGATTTTACAATCCCTACACAAAGGACCGTTGCCAGGGCGCGCGTATCCTTGAATGCGTTCAGCCAGATATCAATAGTGCCGCCCAGCGCATTCCCGGAGCTATGGCCCCGCCTCTGGCCGTGGTACCAATTCTTTCTTTCACACGGCGACCTCGAGACTCTGGAGTTCAATCCCGAATTCAGTGATGAAGAATCCGTCTGCATCGACTTCCTGCACTTCGTTAACAGTTTCCGTGGATCGGATAGCGCTGTCCAAACTATGCTCGCCACACCCGACTTTCGCTTCGCGGTGACTCGAACCTGGGTGGTCCTTCCACACTGCCAGAATGGGGAATGGCTCCTCCCCGTGTATGACTTCGTCGCGCATTTCCTTTTTCACAGCATTAAGGCAGCCAGCTGGGACACTCTGAAGGAGATCCTTGCGGCCGTCGGGGGGCACTCTAACGATATCACTGCTCTTGTGGTGGACTTTATCCAGGATCTACTTCTGGATGATGAAAGCCCCGTTCACGAGCATTTTGTGGTCCTCCTCGCCGCATTGTTTGATTTCATCACAGACATACAAGATGCGTGGACCAGCCACTTCACAGGCGTGGGTCGCCACTTCCAGGTCTTCATGGCCCCCAGCGAGGTCGGGGTCATCACGCGGATGGCCTACGCTCTCATCCAACCGACGCCCGGGGGCGATGAGCTCCTCGACAGATGTCTCACACTTATTTGCCAACTGCTCAACGAACTCCCTGGGACTGCAGCCACGTATGCCGCGCTGGACAACAAACTCATGCGTGTCATCGTAGCTCTCGGAGTTCGAGAACAGAAAATTCCCCAGATTGAGACCCTTCTCGATCAAATTCTCCCCGCCTCGCTCGCATACTACCACAACCTCGAGAGTATGGACACAGCGCTCAGCGACGTCCGTCCCACGTCGCCCGCGGCCGCCCCTGCCCCCGAATATTCCTGGTATCGTGATAAGTGGAAGCAATTCGAGACCTTCGCCGACAAACGCCTCAAAATTTACCAACATTTCATGGACGGACTGACGCAAACTATCAGGGCCTGCGATAACATTGAAGTGAGATTTGTTCAGTCAGCCGTTTTCTACTGACGCCGACAACAGTGCACCACCATCGCACCGAATGTGCAATTCCGGCGCTGTTCTCGCTGCCGCAGCTCATACTACTGCTCCTACGAGTGCCAGAAGCTTGACTGGCGCACCGGCGGCCATCGGGAACATTGCACGCGAGATAGCGCTTACCGCTTATGTGAGTCCCGACTCGTTTCTATCGTGCCTGATGCTTACAGTGTTACGCCCCCAGGCGAAAGCCAGAATTTCAACGTACGCGAACGCTCGTTTCTGCGCGATGCGCTCCTCAAGCATGACTACGACGCGGCGAAGTACAGCACAATCTACCCGCAGAAGGTCATTTTCATGGCGGCACACCCTGATGAGCAACTCTTCACGTTCTTTGACTACACTGCCGGCCCGTTGAGCATCGAGATTCATTCAACCACAGGGGCGTTTGCGCAGGATTTTTTTAGCGGGGATGCGGAGTGGCGACACGACGTGGAGAGGGCGGCCCGAAGTGGGGGAAGGATGCAGCTGGATGTGATGGTTATACGCGCGGGCGATAGGGCACAGTACCTGGTGATTCCGTTGCGGCAGAGTCTGCAAGTCCACGAGACGTTGAAGCGGCTTGCATTGGAGTCACCCTTTGCGCGGGAACCGGTCGATCTCCCGCAGCTCATCGAGCAGATTCGGGACCTCTCGTTAAAATTGGACTTGGAGTGCATACAGATCCATTAGTGTACTTGCTCCTGATTGGATTTTCTTCGCCCCTTCCTAACATTTCAGGACTAAACAATTACTAATATGCGAGGGCTTCGGAACCGCGATCAAACGAGGTCTGACTCGATCCCGCACCCTCGTTCTTACCACCATGTCTCTCACCCACCTTCCATATGACACCCTCTTGGACTTTGCAAAACAACTGGACGTCCGAGATTTTCTGCATTTCCTTTCAGTATGTTATAAATTAGCTGGTCAACAGAGACTAACTTTCTCACCCTAGATCTGCCGCGTCATGCGCGAGCTCGGATGCCACAGGACCCTTTGGCTCAACGCTCTGCTCAGAATCAAAAGGGTGGAAATGCACCCCATCCCTTTTTTTACGCAGGAGGAGATCGACACAATGTCTCTGCCCGAACTCCAGAACGTCGTCCGGAAGGTCGATCGACTGATGAAAAACTTCAGCTCTCATAAACCCCGCCCAATTCGCATTCAGACCTTAGCAATCGACTCTGGGAGCAGTGTCTCCTGTGTTCCAGGAACCAACATAGTATTGACCATCACTGAGCATGGTTTAAGCTGCTGGGACGTCGTTTCTTCCCAACGAGTACACAACTCGGAATTCCCTGTCACATTCAAACATTAGCATGCATGGAGATTCCGGGAAAGGCTCTGTTTGGGGATTTGTCATGGTATGTCGGCCCTTTGGTACTTCGTTGAAAGGGATATCGATACATTGATAGGTCCCTCGAAAGCCTGGTGGTCATCAACATCGACTTCCGAGATCGTGCTCACATTTCCATCTCCTATGCGACGTCTCCTGCCATAAAACTCGACTGGGATATGGATTGGAACGGTTTTTTTGTCACCCCGCAGAAAATCGGGATCTTCACGCCCGTCAATGTAATCTGCTGGTCCTGGTCCATGGGTCTCAACGACGTCGCAGAGTATGTCCGAATCACGCCTCATGCCAACGATCCGGTGAGGCCACTATTATGTTCCCCCAAACCCGCATTCATATCGAGCCCCAGCAGTTGCGGGTGAGATGCGTCAAGTCTACATCTATCCCCTCGACATTGCGCCGCTCCAGAAACGATAGTGCAGACTGTTCCCCTTCCGCCGGCATCCGGTCATCGATTCGACGTTCATCCGGCCCCCACTAAGACCAAACTGGTAATTCCGTACCCCACTGGATGCAATCCACAGAACTTGAGCAACGGTATGGGTTCGAGACAAGCAGGATAACAGAGGATCCCGAGGTGTTTATACCGCACTATGGAGTTGTTGCGGTGACCTGGCAGTTAATCAACATGGATGGCAGCCAGATTCCCTTGATTTACTTTTGGCCGGGACGCGTAACAGGGTCCGATCTGACATTTGGACCGGGGTATGTGTACCGGCATCCTCATTATATCCATCACATCAAGGTCGGTGGTTCAGGAGCGTATGCCCTTCTCTGGGTCTGGGACGAGGAACAAGGCAGCTCTTTGGAACTGTTGCATATCAGTGCGACGCCGGCGCCACATACAACATTTCGCAAATTGGACCTAGATGATGTAACCCTTTCGGACGGCTGCCTCATCGAGCTTGATGACTCGCTGGGTCTGGTATTTGTGTGGAATAGCGAAGGAATGAAGGTCATTTCATACAGTTGATCTTGTCTGTGAGCTGTAAATGCGAAATAATTGTCGAACACCGTTACCTGGCCTCTGTGCAGTCGAACCAAGTTTTCGTCTTGTAAAGGGTGTCGACCATTATTGAATACTAGATTCTATGACACGAGAGTAATTCGTATAGACGTCTATGTATCTAGGAGGGACGAATGTATGGTAATGTGAATGAATGGAGGGGGGGTTGGACGGGGGTTGAATAATATTACAGCTTGTATTTTAAAGGGCGTTAATAATTGGTTCTTTACCTCATTCTCCATCTGCGCCCTTTTCCAGGTCCGTATTAACAGCTTTCACATCCGACTTCGGGGGATCGGTCTTCACAATGCGGATATTCTCGATGAACATCGCGAAAATAAGTCCGAGCCCCGCCACGGGCACGCCCAGCACAAACACGATCCTCAGTGCCTCACTGTACGCTCGTACAACCCCAGGTATCATTTCTACCGGAAGGGCGGTGTAGATCGCGGTGGGGCTCTGCTTGACGATCGCCGCCGGCGCGTCGGGCGCGTACTGGAGGAGGTACTTGCCGAGTTCGGAGGCGAACACAGGCTCAGCAATACCGAGTCCCAGGGTGCCGCCGAGGAATTGGCAGAAGGAAGCCATGGAGGTAGCCTGGCCGAGGAGCTTTTGCTTGTCTTTGAATTCGACTCTGTGATACGGAGGGGAGTCAACCTTGAGTGACGTAGTGAAGGAAGCAAGGAAGAAGGACGCACTGGATCGCAAGCAATCCGTTCTGCATGCCCATCCCGGTGCCTATGCCTGCGAGGATCTGGAAGCCCGCGATCTTCGCCGTAGATGAGGTCGTGGAAAGGGTGTATAATAATCCCGACCCGATACCGAGAAACACCGGTGCAATGACCAGGAAGTACCAGCTACGCAGGTGCGTGAATAAATAAAACACACTCTGAGGCTGGGAAACGGCTTACTAGTATCCAGTCTTGCCTACGATCTGGCCGGCAGAGATGATGGTTATTACGGACGCGAGCATGAAGGGTAAGATATCAATGCCCGACTTGGTTGCGCTATGATGGTGCACTGCTTGGTAGAAGATGGGGATGTACTGCCCAAGAGTTGTGAGCGCTAGAAATACGCTGAATCGGAAGAACAACGTACATAGGAAAAGATAAGCATGGAGAACCGGCCGAGGAGGCAGTATGCGAGGATCGCGTAGCTGTTGAATTCTCATGAGTAGGAAGTCAACACTGGCGGGAGGGGAGGGAGAGAAGCGATGCGCACACCGATCTTGAATGCATGATCATCATGGGCGTCATTGCGCGGTCGCCGAGGTACAGCTCCCATGCAATGAACGCGCCAGTGAGGACGCCGGAGAGAACAAAGCACTGAAAGGGCAGTGAGGAATGATCGTTGCGTCTTTCAACTGAACCGAACACGCACGATGATCACTGCCTTGTCGTCCCACGCCTTGGTATTTCCGCCCCATTGAAGCGCGAGGACGACACTTGTAACCGCCCCGGCGACAAGTGTCGCACCCAGGAAGTCCATGCGAACGACTTGCGGCCATATATCTGACCACGACCGTTTAGTAGGATCGGAGCCGAGGGGCGGGGACGCTTTGAGGAGAAAGGTCACTGCGGTCAAAGAGACTCCGCCCACGGGGAGGTTGATCTGAGGTGATGCTGATAGTCAGAAAAGACAACGCGCACGGGTATCAAAAATACTTACAAAAAAGCACCACCGCCAGGTGACCTTGGATATCCCGGTCAGCGTCGTGCAAGATAGTAAAAAATGTTCAACACACATGGTCCGTGAACGCGCCACCTATGAGCGGCCCAATGATCGAGGACAGCCCAAAGACCGCCCCGAACATCCCAAACAATCTTGGCCGGTCTTCTAGGCGAGTGACTTGGGCGAGAATTTGGAACATCGCAACGACTGTGGCGCGCAACTGAGTTTGACGCTCTACACTCCTGGAAACTTGACTCACAAATGCCCGCGGCTCCCGCACCGGAGACCGTCCGCCCAGCAATCAGCTGGTTCACGTTCTGGCTGACCCCACACAGCAGCGAGCCGATCTCGAAGATGGAGATTGAAGTGACCAGAACCCATTTGGCGGAGAATATGCGCAACACTTGGCCGTAGAATAGGAGGAATACGGCTAGTTCACAAGTTAGCACAAGAATGGGGTGAGTTGATTTGTATAGATACTTTGCGCGAGAATAAAGGATGTGGCGACCCAGCCTTGCAGAGTAAAGGATTGGAAGTCCTGAGGCTAAAATGAGCAACAGTTTAGAAGCTCGCGTGAGACACGAACCGAAGCAATGCGGGGTAGCGCAGTCGCTGGGAAGATGGAACGGTGAGTTGGAAAATTCGTGTAGATCGAGAGAGCCCTGAACAACACCTAGAATTGTCTGGTCGAGTGCGATCAACAGGACGGAGAGCAATCTTTGAAAATTCATCAGTTGGCGGTTGAAGAAAGCCGGCAAGGGAGCCTACATCGCAACAAAAATAACGGCGAGCTTTCTTCCCGTCAGAATGGTGTCTTCGTTGGGTGCGGGAATGTGGCCCTTCTCTGTCCCATCCTCTGGCAGGTTATTCAGAGTGCCGTCGTGAGACTCTGCAGCTTCCACGTCGGTGGGCATCTGGTTTGCGATGGTGAGGAATGGGCTGCGCAGCACTTCCGATTTATGTCCCGCATCTTGCGTTATATAGGCGCCCGGCATACGCCACGTACTGTGGGCGGCATGCGCGACACTTCGTGTGTCGGAAGTCTTCCAGTGGCGTTACGATATCAAGATTATGCGGAAAGATTATCTGATAGGAATCGTGGGATTGACAGCTCACCGCAAAAACGGAAGCGACTCTATTCAGGCACAGCGATATTCGGGGGGAAAAATCCCTCCAGGCCCAGAGGTGACCGGAAAAATCGGCCTGAAACGTGGAAGTCAGTAGTGGCCCAAATCCGCAGTGGTTCAGCGAAAATCATGCCATTTCCTTCGGCTAACAGGATGTTACCCAAGTATTGCTGTCATTTCCTCTTTGTAAGCCGAGCCGGCCGAGGTATGTAAGCTGCCCGCAAGTTGAGTGCGGGCAACGTGCGGGGATGTTCAACGCTGGAAGAAATCTGCAGAACTTGTGATCCAGTCCCACGAGCAATCTAGATCGCACTGCGCATGCCGTCAACATCAACTTTGCACTGAGCTCGCGCTTGGGATTTTCAATTGGCACATTCCAGTGCGGCAGAAAGGAATCGAGATTCTGGCCTGGCTCTGGCCCAAACTCGGACCTGCACAGTCGTATCTCGGAGTAAGTAGATGCGTAGTTCAAAACTTCATGAATGAAACTTGTAAACTGATCGAGTTGTTGCGTACGCGCAGAATAAGGATATACAGATAATAGATTCGATTGAATGAGACCGTATTCCGCGTAGCGTGGTACTCGTACCACGCCCAGGCTGCTCGGAGAGGACCGCTTTGTTCTGGCGGTCGAGTATGATGAGAGTCAGGATCGATATGTAACCGACTGGGCAAGGCAGCCACTCACTCACGCAAAACAATCCCCCGTCCACGACTACGCCTCACCCAGAAACCGCAACACACCCTGCGCAGCCCAATCCTCCGTCCACGGCCGGTGTATCGTCTTTATAGTTCTCGCCTTCGCCCTAGTGTCGTTCGCCCCATTGTTTGCAAGGTTACTGTCCTGGCGCTCGAGAACGTGTATCACGGACGTGGACGTGGATGCAGGTGTGGATGTGGCGTCCCATCCGATGTATGCGAGGTGCGGGGGAAGTGGGAGAAATGGGAGAAGTTCCAGGTCGGCGGCGGGTAGAGGATGCGCACAGTGGATGCGCAGCGCGCGCAGAGGTGTTGTGGGACCGAGCGCGGTGAAGATGTCGGCCTGCGTTCGGCGTCAGCGAGGCTAGGAGAAAACGGAACCCGTTGCGTACCAAAAGCGTGGCAAAACAGCCATCTGGGAGTGGCACCCCTGGGCGGATAATCGCGAGCTCGTCGAGTGCGAGCGCCGGCGCGGCCTGTAGGAGCGTCAGGACATGCGCAGGCACGAACCGCGGGTCGTCGCGTGCGCCCATGCTGTCTAGCTCGAGACACCGGAGCGTGGGCGCAAGCGCTCGCAGCGCGTCGGCGGGCATGGATTCCATGTACTCGTCGACCTCGCGGAGGCGCAGGTGCGTGATCTTGGCGTCGAGGAGGGCGGGGGATGCGCTGAGCGAGGTTTCGTCGGTGTTGAGCGCGCGGAGCATACTACGCATACTTGGATCCGCGAAAGCGAAACGCTGCTCCGTCTCGAGGAAGAGGGTGTGTATGCTCGGGTGGCGGATCAGAAAATCGGATTCGGGGATCAATGTGGTGGAGTTGAAGGAGAAGTGCGTGAGGAGGGGGTGGGTTGAGCGGAGGGTGATTCCGTGGAGGTTGCAGCACACGGGGAACTCTAGAGAAAGGTCTTCGAGGTTGGCGAGAGTGTCGATCATCGCTTGGAGATGGGCGCAATCCCAGCCGTGTGCGCTGGGTAAGTACAAGCACAGGACACGCAGCTTGCTATTTGTGAGAGTTTCCTATGTACTGAGCGTGAATATCTTGTGAACGTTTGAAAGATATTGATCTCACGGAGATCTGCTCTCCGACACACAGGGGCCCGAGAGCCACTTCCTTTAATGTGGAACCCAAGGCGGCAGTAATTGCCGTACAGACGTCCTCCGACATTTCAATCGCCCGCCCCCGATACAAGCACGACGTCCATCTGAACCTTTCCAGCTGGCCTTGGGTAGAAATGGCCGTAAGAACCGTGATAAGATCCGCATACAAGCGGGCGACAGTTTCATCGTCCGGCACAGCGGCTACTTGGTCGCGACACAGAAAGCTAGCGTCAAAAGACAGCCTGAGAGACCTGCACTGGGCGGCATGATGTGGATAGGTGCGGATTGCCTGAGCGAGAGAGTGGATCGACTCCAGAGGGATGTCGATGGAGCGGAACAAGCACGGTGCCACCACGGTATGGGAGAACCGGTCCACCTGTGCAAACGAGATTAGGTCCCGGGGAGTAACAAAGGCAGCAATCTCTATAACGAGCTCGGGGATTCGCAGAGGGTGCATTTCCCCCTTGGTACACCGCCAATTTGGCGGGAGCTCCCACGGATGTCCGAGATGTGATCTTCGGTCTTGTAAGCGGTGACATCCGACAAAAGCTCCCCGGGATATCGAAACACACAATCCCATGAGTGTCATGGGATCTCATATCCCTCGGAGCTCCCGCCCGCAGCTTTTGCAGACCTGTTTTTGCTGAGGATCCAATAAATTGCAATAAAATCACGCCATAAAAATGAGTTTCACGAATCAAATCTATTCACACCAAGCAAGTATGACACAAGTAACGACGAAGGATCATACAAAATGAATAGGAAACTAGGGGACACGAAATGGAGAGGTTGAAGCTTTGACAATTTGATGAGCAAAGTCGTCATTGGACGAGATTGGTAGAGTTAGGCTCTTGTCGCTTGCGGACTTGGGACAGTTGAGGCGACTTGCGGCTGTTCTTGAAGTTGAGGAAATTGCGGTTGTTTTTGAAGCCCTTGAGGAAGAGAAAGATCCTGTTTGAAAGCTTGAAGACAACTTGGCGTAAAGAAACCAAGAGTGGGCCGAGAGCCACAGTGAGCGGCAGCTTTTGCGGGCGGCACTAAAAGCTGAAGAGGCCGCGGGTTTGACAAAGGAGGTATCTGCAATAGCCATAGACATGACCACAGTAGGGAGTGTCGCGGACGACTCGAGAACGACACGTGGGAGATGGAAGACGGAAGAAAAAAAGTGGGCAAAGTTGTGGCATATTTAGACAGGTTGATCAACTTCACGTGCCCCGCACGGACCATCCTGCTCTATCTGGCTCGAATAGCGACGAAACAGGGTCTTCCAAAAATATTTCCTCGGACATGAGCTTACAATAGTAACTGGATGGCCTGTGGGATGCTAACTTTAAGTTTTAGGGAAAGTTGATAGTATTCCCAAATCGTCCTAAACGGGAGCTCCCGAAATCATCACAAAGATCTCCGATCAAGATTTCGGAGGACATCCCCCAGACATCCGAGAGGCGACCTCTCACTAACATCGGACCAAATTGGGGGTGTAGTAGCCAGCAAAGTCCGGGGATTGCCGATTGTTCGCCGATCAACCAAAACACACAGCCTTGGCCACACAGGGCCAGACAAGGCCAAATAACGTCCCAGGCTTCTGCATTGGTTTTGGAACCATTGTACTGGGTATCGCCGAGCGCAAACGCAAAAAAAAGGAAAAAGAAGAGGGAAAGGGGAGAGTTTCACGAGGAGTTGGCAGGTGAATGAAGAGACTCCGAACGACTAGCACAGAGCAAAACATTCTTTATTCTTGCCATACTACACAAGACAGATCAAAGTAAGATACGGAGAAGTGTGTTGTAGCTCGTTGTGAGCACAGTCTCCTCTGGACCCGGAATGGTACACAGAGACAAAGGGCCATGGACCACAGCCCAGATCGAAAGGTTTGAAGCTACCAATCGGAAAATATGGGCCACTGAGGTTGGTCGTTAGTGGTGTCGTATATGACGCGCTCAAATTGCGCCGGAAGCCAACGTATGGGGGATGGACGATGTCGGCAAAGCATCCCCCGGAATTCCGTGTCAGAGTTCAAGTCCACCGGATCCGCAAAGTTGAAACCACGCATCGGTCATGACCACCACATCAGGAAAGACCTCCTTTGGAAATATCCCCAGATTGTCCTCGATTTCCTGGAAAAAAGGTCCAAAACGGCCAGATTTCCTTCGCTGGTCCAATTCCCTATTTTGCAACCTCGGAACCACATTTCCCCCAAAACGAGGAAAATTTCCTCACTTTGGCGGGTTATTAGCAGCATTGTTCGCTGTTTTCTGTCGATTTTTATCGCGATAGCTAGATTTCGGTTCACGGATTCGGGCAGAAACAGTGTTTATTCAAAGGAAAGATACAGCGACACATTACAAGTAGACTTCTACGTAGCTACGATTACTTCGAGACTCACCGGGCCTGGCGGCCTCCATCGTAACAACAGCCTGTGTGCCACAGGGCAGGTTGTTTGCGCTCGCCGGTGCCTGGCCACAACCATTTCATTAGATCAGATCGCGCAGTGGGCGAGGGGACGTACAACGGCAGCAGTTGGCAGGGAATGTCGGTGATAGTGCCCTGGGCAACCATGCCCGCACGGAAGACAAAGCACAGGAAACGAAATCGAAATCAGTGCATGGAAAACCGGCCAGCTGCGCAATAGCTTACCCTTGGATGTCTGGTGTACACGATGGTATGGTAAACGAAGTGGACAAAAGCACCTGTGAAAACTACGGATCCAAAGTAAGTATGTACAGACGCGAGAAGCAGGTCACGATAGCTTACTTGGGGAGGGGTCGTAGGCATGTACTCGGAGTCCATGACCTCGATGTGGATGAACAACACGTTGGCAGTCACGGCTGGAAGATGATAAGGTGGCCTGGGAAGACAAGTCATTGGCCGGTAGGACAAAGACTCGGGAGCTCACCCAGACAAGCTTGCAAGGTGATGACATGCGACATCCTACGACAATAGTATGTGGCAACCTATGGCAAGGTAAATGTAAAAAGTTGTGGAGACCGAACGCTAAATACTTACTGTAAACCGTGGACGGCCGCCGGACGTCTACCACGACGTCGACCATCCAGCGTCGGCTTTGCATGGCATTGGATGGCAGAAGAACGACCTGTGAACCGAATTGCGTCACATGGTAGCTGCACACAAGGGGAATGACTGACAAAGTGGCGTGCTCGGCATCGGTTTCCCTGCTATCTCGTTGCGCGAGACGCCGTCGAAGCGCGATTCCGGCTGCATCTACCGAGTCCCAATGAGCAAAGGCGTGAGAAGAATGCAAGGACTCACCGTGCAGGACAACCGGTCCCTGGGCAATCTACAAATGGGTGCGACTTCAGCGCTGACAGTGACGAGACGACGCCGCGAGGGCAGACAGGCAATACACAAGATATAGAGAAGCCTTAGGGAGTCGCAGCTTGGATGCTAAAGAGGTCGCGAGAGCGCCCGCGAGCCACAACGCGTCCGAGGTAGGAGGAAGACATGGGGGAAAGAAGAAGGGAGTTATTGACGAGTGTTGTCGCCTTCTGAATAGAGACATCAACCAACACCACGTGAGCACCGGCGACTCTTAAAGCCGACATTTACGGCAACTCTCGGCTGCGGACTTGGAGAAATTCTGGATTCCCCTTCCACCGCTCTTCAATCCAATGCAGCCTCCTTGCGTCAAGCGGATTCCAGACCACGAATTTAGTACGCTGGAACCCTAAAGAACGTTCTCCCCGTGTTTCGACACCATTTGTGAAAGTCGTGTGTCGCCAATTTGGGAAACACGGGAAATCTGGCCGCATTCCCCAAATTTGCCCACTTTGGCGGAATCTGAAACCAGGGAACCAAATTTCCCCCAAATTTCCGAAGGAGGTTTTTTCCTGATGCAGAAGATTATGAATGGGAACTCGCGGCCGGAAGCAGCACACCGGGCTGTTTAACGGCGAGTAGCCTGCCTAAGAGACGTACGCGAGCTTGACTCGGACGTACGTACATACGCAAACATCGGCCATCGTGCGTTCGGGAGGATTGTGCATAGAAAGTGCAATTCCAGAGACGCGTGGAGTCAGGGGAAAGCAAAAACAATAGAAATATGGAACATACAATCTGTTCAGCACCCCCATACCGTTACAACGATCTTCCAACCCGACTCTTTTCCTTCGCGTGCAGTAGGAGTTCATAGAGGAACAAATCGAAAAAGAGGCCGTGTTGGCATGCGAGGTGAGTCAGAATGTATACAGGGAGGCCCCTCCATTGAACTGTGAGTGCTCTGCTCGATTTCGCCTTCGGTAGCCTCTGGGTAGCCACTTTTCTTTTGAAATCTTGTGCATCCATTTGTCGGCTGTTGGACCGCATTTCACGGTATTGTCTGAGGCCACAAGAGGGCAGAGGGAAGGATTATGGACTGGAGTCATTCAGAAGACAGAGGGGATGTTGCCGGTGCAGAGTGAGCGAGACGATGTGGATGTGGCTGAAAGGCAGACGCGTGTGACGTGACTGAATTATCTGCCAGTCACACGATTATCTGCCACTTCAAAGTCTCGAGAGCTAGCCGCCACTCTTCAATTTTCTGAATGCACAAAACGCTTCTATACGCTCCCTCAGACTTGCTATATTATTTTCACGAATTTAGAGCAGCTGAATACGAAGTTCCCCGCCGCCGTGGCAGATAACCGCACAGCCACTGGCAGATAATACCCAGCTGATCTAATCATAAACCTCTGCATTCACTGCTAGGTTCGGATCAAGCCTGCCGTTCCAATGTTTGTTGATGCGGGCGGTATTTAGGGTCAAACAATGGAAGAGGCTTGTGCCAAGATGACGAAAAAGGGCAGGACCTTCGTCGCGCTCTGCCGTTCGCAATACCGTGTATATCGCTCGGGACATTCGAAAAAGTCTCGTCATTTCTGATCAACTTAAATTTCTGTCGACTCGGATTTCCTGTAGTACGCACGAGTAAGACACAGAACGCGTGCCAAGTGGCCGCTCTTCAACTTTTAGGTCCCATCTTAACTCACTCATTTTGTGTTTCTCTAGCCTCGGGTTAGATATCTGAGTCGGCAAAGTCGTTCAATACTGGTTTGAAATTGCCCTCCAATTGTTTAATGGCCAAAATTAGAGGAGGGGGCGGCGTGCTGAACGAATTTCTGGTCCAAGCACTTAGCCGAACGGAAACACTGATCCCATTTCTGTTTCGGGAATGCGCGTCGAAGTGTGACATGCCGTGACACTCATTACCGAAAGATAAAGTAGAGGTTTTGACGCGTCACAGGGACACTCCGAAAATTCTGAAGAGAGCAAAGCTCAAGAACTATGCCTCTGCTATCATCGAGTCCATAAAATTTGGGTCATGCCGCAGTAGAAATGTTCAGATTGGTGTCGTCGGATTTCCATCAGTAGTGGGTTGATGCACTCACAGTGTACTCGGTTGAGGCAGAAAAAATACGGGACATGTGCACGATGACTTTTAGGCATACAGTGAGCAACTTTGTCTCTTAGGTTTGGGCAGAGAAGAATCTACGAGGTTGGAAATTCAAATCAAAGATCCTCACTGTTTTGATTACTTTGTCCCAAGCCTCTCTCCGAGATTAGCCGGCTCGCCGGCCCGGAGACAGGCTTGCTCCGAACCTAATTCACTGCCACGAACATGCTGCTCACAGCCAAGCTGAAGACATTCAGGGCGGCTACAGGCAGCAGCCGCTCTAAACCGCTCACCCCCCAGCAGCTGCTGCCGACGGAACTCTGGGATGTCCTATTGGACCAATTCCACCTCAGGAGTAACCGCCGACATGCCGTAAACGGCCTCTTAGGCCCCCTGCGCTGTATGAGTAAAGGGGGCCTAAGAGGCCCCATCCGCCGCGCGGATGCTTCTGAATTAGTCAAGTTGCTCGGTTCCAGAAATACGTGCCGGGGCGCCGCGTTCTGAGATTGATCGCAACTCTGATATCTACCCACGGTTCAAGAGCTGGCGGGTTTGCTCCTTCTTGCTGCTCACCCCAATCCTGGGCAGCCAGCCACAATCTACGGGACTGTATGTGCATGTGTTGCGTGTCCAGAAGCAAATTGAGTCGTTGCGGCTGGATTCATCTTTGCTGTGCTGTTGGTGGCGGCGGGTGCCTGCCGTTGCATTGCTTGGGCCCAAGATGCTTTAAATTCACTGCACTGTGCAGTGAACACGTGTTTTCATTCCACCTGCACCGATGAATGGCTTCAAATCAATCACATTTTGACATGCACAATAGGGTGGCGGAGGTATCCGCCATGACTACCTAAAAATCGGGGTGCAGCCTTGGCCCTTTCTTCTCAGGCTAGATATCTGCAGGTACGCTTTCACATATCAATGAGACCACACAGATTCTAGACCAGGTTCCACAAATTACTGGCATGACACATTCGCTGCATCCGCCACATCCGCCCCGTGTGTGTTGTTTTGATTTTTTCACTCGACAGCTCCGGCAAGAACTGGGCTCTATTTGAACCTATGTGTAGTACCCCTGCTTATTTTGTTTACAGTACTCCTATTGGTGTCGGGCTCAGACAGGTTGTCGGGTTGCGCAGGCCGGATGCACCCGTGCCGCGGCGCACACTCCGAAATTAGTATCGGGGATGAATCAATATCCCAAATGATTATCACCCTTGACTAGCTTGACTTGAGATAAAATGTTGCAACAATATGACATGGCGGATGCATCCGACGCACTCCGCGTAGCAGATAACTTGTGCTCACACTTGGTTCGGATAATTTGAATGCTTTTCCCTGAGTGAAATTGCATGCGAAATCGGGACTAGGAGGAAATCAATCAGTGAAAAGCTAGTCTTGCTTGGGCGGAGGCATCCGTCACTTTGGTCATTTCAACATTTTGGGACACAATTGAGATTCGACACCTGATAGAGTGTACACACATGCTGCTGCACATATGTCTGACTGCTGTATTCTCTCTGTTCGGTGCTCAGTAAGCAAGTACAACTCTTCGAGCTCCCATAAGAACCAATCGACCTTTCTTCGGAAAATCCGTCTATAAATCTTGCCCGTGAGCCACGACAAATGCGAAATATGCTTCTGGGGTAACGCCAGAGGTGTGGTCGCAGTCTACGGTAAGAACTGAGGTCACTTCACCGTGGATGCAATTTTTAACAGCTGAAATTGTGTTCTCTGTTTATTCACCACCTAGCATAGTCGCTGTACTAGAACACCACACTGGGTATGCCGAGACTATTCTAAGGCTCCCGCAAAGCCTCCAGGAGTACTTGTAGCAACAGAAACGTACGGTGCTGATTTTGCATGGAAGTGGTGCTGTTGAACGCCAAAGTTCAATTGGAATCTTGGTTGCACTTGGGCTGTTTCGTGCACCGGATTTCATTTGGCCTATAAAAATATGCAATAAATTCAAACGGCTGCGGGGCATATACAAAATGAGTTTCCGTCAAAAAAACTTATCAATTACAAGGCAAACAAGTCCAGGATAAAAAGAACAAATTGGGACCAGGTTTATTCGCCTCCTGATTGGTTGATATCTGACGTGAATGCGCCGTAATTCATTACGTTTGCGACGGGGCGGATGGAGTGCGGGTTGGGCGGTGACCTCCGCCACGCCCGCGCATTCGTCCGCCGCACCCGCGTACCCATTCTCCACCATTCACCGTGTTGACTCTCAAGCAGCTGAGAGCGCGCGCTCAACAAACTTCTCGGGCCACCAACAGACCGGCCCAGAACTACTCATTGAACTTGACGTTGACTCCGCCTTCTCGTTGAGTCTGGACGGAGTCTGTGGCCGTCGGGTGGTCGGTGCTGTCTACGCCATGCTTTTGCCAGACTGGTGCCAGCTTCACCGAATGAAACTCATCAGAGGCAGTGTCAAGGTGTCAAGAGTGGCCCAGGAGGATTGCTTCAACTGGCTCCTGACTCTCATCCTTCGCGCGCATTATTATAGGCTCTCTGTCTGCCTCCGAGTCATCTCTTGCCTCTTCTCTGATTGGCCTGCCCTTCACCTCTCGGAGAAGTTCTCTGCAAACATTTTTTTTACCCCGCCCTCGCTCTGCGGCGGATACCTCCGCCGTCTCCGAACTCACGCAAATCTCAGCTCTCCATAATCCCTTGTACTGCAAGCATTTTCTTCTGTCGAAGTGGGAATCTAAACACAGGTTTCTTGCGAGGATTGGTGCTTGGAATCCATTTGAAGTCCTCCGTGCAGGGACACTGTGCATCTCTGTCCTTCTCTCGGGAACCACTGTGTCTTAGAAATGTCTATCGCGCCCTCTCTATACACGCCGGCACCGTGCCTGTTCCTCTGTCATTTTACCGCCGTCCGTTTTTTGTCCGTCAGGCCTATCTGTAGCGCATCCCCTTGGTCTTGTCCCATGTACAAGTTGGCGCACGGATGGGGTTCCTACAGCCCGGATGAAGTGGGACCAAATTGTTTTCCTGGTAAGTATTGTTCGGCAGCGGATGCATCCGCCACCTCATCTGCTGGTCCTGTAACAATGTCCCATCTCGACTCTTGAGCTTCATATCCTCCCCAAAGTATCCTCTGTGGGTATGTTACCCTCCCATGGCTTTCACATGGATCCTATTCTTTCATGGTCGCGTATTTTATCTTTCAAAGCAGTTTTACTCTAGGGTTTCAAACATTTTAAATCTAGCAGTATCTGTTTTGGATATACACCTTCAATAAGATACCAATTCCTGTGAAGCAAACTCAATATTGGAGCGGGTGCGCGCCGATGGCGCAGACCCCGCCGCTGCACGCGACGCGACGCGCCGACAGCAATCAGGCATATTTCCCGAAATGGGAAACACACCTAATAGTGGCGCAATCCGCGCGGCGGATGGGGCCTCTTAGGCCCCATTTACTCATACAGTGAAGGGGGCCTAAGAGGCCTATTACGGCACGTTGGCGGTCACTCCTGAGGTGACCAATTCCTTGCTGACGTGGATCTACTACGAATGTCTACCGTGTGCAGGACTTTCAATTCGATCTGCATACGCATACTCCTTATGCGTAACGGCGACTCTGAAGCCTTGTTCTCACGTCAGGCCGTCTTTGTATCATCCCCTCTCCTCGCCGCCTTGCATCTCTCCTTCCGCAACTTTCCATTCGAACGATTTCGATGCCTGCTTGGGCCCTCGAATTTCTGTCGCAACCTGAGATTCGTCCGCGAAGTAATGGGTCGATCGAAACACCTGCGCTCGGTTCATTTGGGTTTCGAATACGATTTATTCCACGCCCCCACTGACAAAATATCGCGACAGGCTCTGATGAGCGCTGTCTGTGGGACTGTGTCCGCCTTTGCAATGCGAACAGGCAACCCGGTATTCATATTCTCGGGGCCCGACATATTCAGCTGCTTACCGCATGATATTGCCGGTTGGAACTTGGATCTTCTCCAGTTCAATTCCACGTTCGGCCCACGCGGATTGCTGAAGCGTGCACGACGCACTCTCAATTTGGAGGTCCCGGGACCTCTGGATTATCTATTCACCAAAATTAAGCTGCACACCGGGGAGCAGCGAACAGTACCTCCGCTTGTCCACCTGCGTTCGACAACCATCGAGTCCATCAGATACGATTCACGTTCCCTCACCATCCTCATATTCGACAGAAGCTCCATTGTGGCTATCCGTCTGGGCCAGGCGTGTCGTTCGATTCCTCCCGACGACCTGAGCGCGGCCATCGCCCACGTCACGCTACCAGGCCTCCGCCATGTCGACATATCTACGGATACCATACATCCTTCGGCCCTCCATCTCTTCTTGTCGAGACATCCCAAAATCGAAATCGTGCGGTGTCATGGGTTATGCGAAGAATCGAGCACGCGCCCGGTCCTCGATCGCCCCCTCGTACATCCCGGTTTTGTTGAAATCAGTGTCACCTCGCATGGGCTGGGGCGCGTGATCGCATCGCTCATCCGCTCCCCAAAAATCCACACATTCGCGTTCGAATTTCCGACTCAGCTCTCAGCGGCGACACTCGAGGTACTTCTCATCGACCTGAGGCAGATTTCGTTCCGTACGAACGCCACAACATTGGTACTGAATTTTGCCTGTCGGGATCGGGGTGCCAGTGCTACCAATTTCTGGAGCTTGAGCCGCGACGCTTGCGAGGTGGCAAAGACACTCCATTGCGTTCGGGACGTTCTGGTCTTGTTTTTCACGGTAGAAGATGGGCTTGGCGTCCTCTCCTGGCTCGCTCTACTCCCCGCAGTTACTAGGATCCGGTTTTTCCTCCAGTTCGCGTCCTTCGAAATGAGTCTCACCGACCCCGAATGGGCGAAGTCGGAGAGCGAAGTTGCCGCTTTGGTGGACCGCGCTCGCACCGAGCTCCCGCACGTGCTGGATGTTACGGGGGCTGTCTATTGATGCATTGTTGGATTATCGACCGGTATGTCTCCATTGTTTTGTGAAAGACCTTGCGAACGAACGTCCAGGTAGATCATTGGGAAAGTAGTATGCGGTGTTTATTTGTTGGGCGTACACTTGTGTGTTTGAACGTTCAGAGTAGCTTTTGATTAGCCTGAGTGCGTGTGTTCAGATTTTCAGTTCAACAAGAGTGGTGCTTCCCCCGATAGCTAACCGCTAAAGGGATCCAGTACTGAGGAAGCACAGGCATTGTGGGTTGAATAAATTTTCGCCACGGAGCAGCCAACACCCATCGCCTCATCCTAATAATGGGACAGAAAGTCGGCCGACGGGACTCAATCTATTTCTATTGCTTGTGCTCTGCGCCGGGAACAGAAGCGCATTGTCTGGACCAATGTTATTTTTCCGCACTGTATGCTCACGATAACAATATAATCTTAGTTCACCCCAAATCAACTTCAACGTCGGTCGTGTTTCCTTTCAACGTGGAACCAGAACTATATCGTATCAACACTATTGTTGCTAGCCGCGGTAATTATTGTTATCGTTCCCTCGGTTCGTCCAGTTTGAATAGGGACTAGAGCGTAAATCAGTGAGTGACAATCACCCCAGCTAGTCTCAACAGCGTACATACCCTAGCGCTTAGCAGTTGTTCGCGTCGCACGTCCCTCCGCCCTGGCTGGCTCCATTGAACCGGAACGACTGATCCTGGCCTCCGAACGCGCTAATGTCCATACACTGCGTGTTGGACAGCACACGGCATGTGTCCTGGCAGGGGCAGTTGCCCGAGGGCGACACCACCAGCGCGTAGTCGCCCAGGGAGCCCGTCTGTCCGTGGAACATGATAGATTGGCGGCCGTTCTCGTTGAGACACCCCGGGTTGCTCACGGCGACGGACTCGCCGCAGCCTTCCGAGCATGCCTTGTCGTTGCAGAACTGCGCCCACAAGTCGAAGTCTCTGGTCGTGACGTTGCCTTGGTCGGTGCGGGGAAGGACGGCGGGGCCGGCGATGGCCTGGCTGAGGGACGCGGCGAGAGCGGTGATGAAGAAAGTGGTGGAAAGCATATTGGTGAATGAGGTGGTCTGGTTGGGTAGTGTGGTTGGTTTAGCTTGTGAGGTTGGGTTATGCTTTGAGGGGGGAAGACGATGGGCTTTATATACCCGAGGAAAATCTTAATTTGACTAGCTTTACCTTGTTCGCTTGACGCTCGTCCCAGTCAACAGTAAGAATGGTGGAGTTTTTTTCAACGCCTCCAACGCCTTCTACAAGGTCAGCTCCACACTCCACATTGCTGTGGCATAGCTATCACAGCGGAGGTTCCAACCGATTCTTGCCAAAACATGATCCGGTAAGTGCGGTGTTGAATCCTAAAAAAAGTCAATTCAAAAGGGCAAAGTGAAACTGCCCTTGCCGTCAGTCGGGCGTTTGGCGAGTAGCTCGAGTAAGTCAAATGAGCAACAGCCGGCTGCGTTTGAATCATCTACGATGTAATAACATCAATGCATTGTGGAGCACTTTTTTATTTCGCTGATAGCTTTCAGGTTGACTTTCGCCTCAGCGGCGACCTCGCTTGAGTCAAGTGCCGTGGGCTAGACCACAGCTAGTCGGCAATGTATTGTGGAGCCCTCTTAGTCGGCTGATACAATTCCGGGTTGAACGGAGACGCCTCCGTTTCAAGTTGACTTCATTATTTCTCGCTTCGTCAACCGCCCCAAGGTGGAGTACGACCGACCTTGTCAGCCGCGGTGAATCCTCTCGGATCTTGGATATATCGAAGTCAAATCTTTGGGACCGCGCAAGAACAGTGCAAAGAAACCGACCAAATAATGTCTTGCATGAACTGAAAGTGCTTTTCCAACCACAGGACTCGGGCACTGTCAACCCAAGGCTAGGAGAATGTCCATGAAGGAGATCCGAAGGCAAAAGGAGTCCCGTAGCGAACAAAATCTGGACTCCATTCAGGAACGAATTTTCACCTGCCGTGACACATAAGTCGACCAAAGCGTGGGCCGACTGCGCAATGAAGGGCCAGGCAGTGTTTGCATTGACGAAGGTACCTCAAGTGGATTGCAATAGGCGCTTGCCGTGAAAGAAGCCGGTTGACTTGGAGCAACGCCCTCGAATTGCATTGCGTTAATCAGACTGATGTAAAATCCTGTTATTCTGATTGAGGGAGAGGATCGGGAGATAATACATATGTGTCCGCTAGGTCCTGCATTTCTAGACAGCTGCTGCGCGACGGATGTCGTGAACTTCCAGTGATTCTTTTCCCGCACGCGTGCCGACGGTGCAGTTCATATACCGCGCGAATACATCGGGCTCGAAGAAGACCGGGGAGATGGATTTGTCGCGAGGCTCAAGTTCCTACTATAGTTAGTATCATAATATGAACGAGACAGTCAACGCACCCCCGGGACATCCTCCGGCACATCTTCCATCGAAGGCTATGATCCATACCAATCCGTCAGAACGACATGAGAGGTACCAGAAGACACATACCGCGCCCTTATTCTTCCTGGGGACCATGAGAGGCAGGTTCGACGCATGATCGGTAATAAAAAAGTCTGTGAGAGTGGTATACGCACCCCCCAAATCATACTCGTAAATCACACCCATCTCTGCGTTTCCGCACCCTCCCCCACTGGCGTTCTTGCGCAGCTTCGGGTTCCACACCTGTGAGACGAGCAAATCCTGGTCCTCCACGCGCTCTTCCGCGTTATCAATGTCCTCGAGCGGGTGCCACTGAATACCATGGCCCTTCACGACGACGTCGTACTCCGCGACCTCGGTGCGCATGATGTCAGTGTCGTCCAGGAGCGCCTCCCTGCCGTAACGCTTGATGTGGCCCGCCTTGCGCCCGGAGGACGCGTACGTCTCAACGAACGAGTACACGCGCGCCTTGTGCACGTGCATTCCGTGCCAGCCAAACATGAAAAGAATCAGCTTGTACAGCGTCGCGAAGCTGTAGTTGAGCGGGACCTGGACGACGCGGGAGACACCGTGGCAGTTCTCGAGTTGGAATCGCAATTGGACGAAGGAGGTTGTGGGTGGAGGAAGGGTGGTGTATGGATTATCGGGTGAGGGACGGTAGGCAAGACATTGGCTCTCGCCCAACTCCATTCCTGGGCGGGCTTTCTCCCTTCGCGCGATATCGGCGGCGGTGAAGCCTGGGCGTTCTGCACGACGTGTGGTCGTGGACTGAGAAGTAGACATGGTAGAATGAGAGAGAAGTTGTGTGGCTGTGTGGTGGTGGATGACTGTGGAGCGGTGGAGCCCGTCGCGTATCACTTACGTGTGTCACACGACACGCTCTGTCACATTTCATGCAGTCGTGACATCACGCGTTCACTCAATTGGCAATGTCCGATTATTAATAATAATAATTACGTCGCCGCCACCCCCTACGTGCGCTGACTCCCAAACGTGATGTTTCAATCTCACCATCTCTCCCCGGAAAGACGTTCCCGTCACGCCGGGATGTCCCGGTTGATTGGGTCTCGCTTAGAACTGGCTGGCGACGAGTCGTAGTTCGATTGGTCTAATTACGTTACCTCCCGATCGCATCAATTCTGGGCGCTCCGGAGCGGCATGGGCTGCCGTAACGTCTGCCGCTGATGCCGCGAATACAAAGACGGAACAAAGACGGCTGAAACCCAGGAAAAAATCGGAGGGCTCAGAATTTTGTTGGAAAAGTGCTGCAGACTACACTCTGTACCTATGGTTATGTCAGGCTTCCATTTTATCCTTTTATTCTGTCCGTAAAGCCACCCCACGGATAATAACCATCACAGATTGACTCGTTGAGTGAGAGTACCAGGGCCGTTGGACCACAGCCCTGATAAAGCCACAGCCAGTGAAAAATGACAAGTTTCAACTGCATTCTAATCCTCTCGGCTTACAAACAGGATGCCCTGTATAATGAGCCGGCCCTTTCATTTAAATCCCTGAGTGCCGAGTCGTTCACATTTGGCTCCGGCAAACCTAATAGTGTACAGTTACCCGTCATAGTTGGTGCTCCATCTTTCTATATCCTTGCGATATATGGAGTACATATATATTGAAATGTATACCTGGGCATCTCTGTATCACTGTCGATTTTGTTGTTCAAGTTCAACTTGAGTTCAACGAACTTCAACTTCAACCAAAGTTCCTTGGATTCTGGCACAATTATGGATTGCTGGAAGGCAAGGATAGAAGCAGCCCAAAAGGCTTTGATACTCCGAGCCTTCTTGCCTCCTCCTCCTCGCTCAGAAACAACTTAGGCTCCATTCGGCGACAGTTATTTAGCGTGATTTAGCGCTCCTTTGCGTCACTTGGCGTCAAAATCAAGCGGGTGGAGTAACGCTAAATGACGCAAAGTACCACTAAATAACGCCTGCCGAATGGAGCCTTACTTTAATACTTGCGAGCTTGGCCGGAGCCTTGCCGTGGTGCCGCGCCGGCAGTCACGTGCATTCCCTTTCGGGGAAATCTAATTAGACCAATCGAATAGTTCCTCCGACTCGGTGAGCCGCGCCATCAATTCTCTTGTCACCGCCCCGCCATCACTCACTGCCGGAAGCCAAAAATGTCCGGGCCTGGATTTGCTCCGGGCTGGGACACTTTCTGGCCTGTCACGACCTCCCGAGTAGTGTTGTTCGGGTCGGGTCGGGCCTGAAAGCCCGGGCTTGGGTCGGGTCGGGGTAGGGTCGGGCCTGGAAAATATCCTGAGCCCGACCCTAGGCCCCAGGTCGGGTCGGGTCGGGTCGGGCTTGGGCCTGAGCCCGGGCTTGAGTGCAGTTTTTTGAGCCTTCATAGAGTGAATTTTTTCGAACATGAACACATTGTATAACCTATCCTTGACCTCATGTACCCTGTTTCCTTTGCTCAGCGGTCAGAATTCGGCTTGAGCCCAAGCTTCAAGCCCCCTCAAATTTATAAGGCAATTTCTGTTCGACTATCTAGCCTCGGACATCCTGTTGAAATAAATGTTAGGTGAGCACCACAGTAAAATCCACATTGTACATCTCAAAGTCACCATTGAAGCATTTTTTTCCTCCCCCAAAGTCGGGTGGATAGGGTACACGAACTGACCCGGGCCCAAGCCCGGGTCGCGGGTCTTGAAAAATCTCAGGCCCGACCCCAGGCCCGACGCAAACCAGGGTCGGGTCGGGCCTGGGTCGGGCAGGGTCGGGTCGGGCTTGGGTCGGGCTTGGGCCTAAGCCCTGGCCCGGGACATCACTACTCCCGAGAAGTGTCTCTGTCGAGGTCTGGGAAGAAAGGGGACAGTTAGCATTCTCTGGATCCTGTCCGAAGTCCGGGAAGATTGGATGCTGTCTTGACGCGGGACAGGCTGAGTTCCCAGACTCCGGACAGAGTCAGGATTCAAACACAAAAAAAGGAGGAATCAAAAGTGATAGATTCGAGCAGATTTGGGCGCAGGGAGTCGAACCCCGGATGCGAGATACTCGGGTTCGCGCCGAACGAAATCAGAATGAGAGCAAAAGCACAGAAAAGTTGTGGCGTCCACGAGCTACCCATTCAGGCGCGGGGAGTCGAACCCCGATCTGCGAGGTACCACGGTTGGGCTGTATTGACTCAATAACCCCCGCAGTGTGCCGCACACCACGCCCGATGTCTGACTTTGTTGATTCTTGTGTGAAGGAGAATTGTAAAAATTGACCTGATCAGGAGTCATTCAAGGAGGGGGATCCAGCGAGCTAGATTGCACCTTGGGGAAAAACCATTCTCAACCAGCCAACTTCGGCGTAGAACAGGCAAAAAAGGTAGGTATGCGGAAACACGTCCGAACGCGGGGAGTCGAACCCCGGACTGCCAGCCACAACGGTCGCTCGAATCCATCACAGCCAGCCGTGTTCCGTACACTACGCCCGATTATCCGACCCGTTGACTCCTGTATGCAAAAGGTGCTGGAATAAGCCGAAGACTATTAGCAGACAACGCAGGCAGCGCAGTTCCAAGATGGCCGATTGAGTTGAGAGGAACGAAATACAACGAGTTTTACCAGTGAAGTGGTTCATGAGATTCGGCCGGGTTCGTGTGACGGTAGAAGACATTTGTCCAGGAGCCAATTTTTCAGGGTGGGTTGGAGTTGATTGATTGAGATACCATAGTATTTCGTTCAAATCGAACCCCCGTGTGACGCGTGACATCTTTGACCAATTTGATACCTCGATAAACGGCGGTTGGGTGCCTGACAGGGGTGAAAAATTCGATAATTGGCGGAAAGGCTGCAGTGTGTCTTCGTGAGCAATTAGTGCCAGCAGTCTCTCCACATAAAGCCGGGAGTTACAACACCTTGAAAGATTTTTATTATCAAGTTTTATTCCGCCAATCTTGAACCCGATTTGAGCCAGAAACTCTTTTGCAACACTTCGTAAACATCGAAAATGAAGGAAAGGCGGTGGCTTTGCCTTCTTGATACCTGCAAAGACTCACAAAGACACTTTTGATTTTATTGGCATTTTACGGTCATTTTTTGAACCGTGAGACCAATTCGACATTGGCCTGGGTGTGACATCGACCTAATTTCGATATCGATAGGGGAGTGCGTGATGCGTGACTATCGATTTGATCGTAACATCTGGAAAACACCACATGCCTATGTAGAGCTATGTAGGTGCCAGTAGGGCTGTAGACGGAGAGGCATGTACCCCCGATCATAGACGCATGTAGACAGGTAGACGGATAGAGCCATAGAGCCATAGAGCCACATAGATCTACATAGATCGCGTGACTCTACAGGTAGCGATGGTTCCTATGCAGGCAGTCGCCAAGTCTGCCTCTTTCGGATGCTCAGATGCTTGCTTGGTGCATTCCGAATCGTGGTGAATAAATAAATAAATAATCATTTGAGGACTGTAGACTAGATACTACAATTAAGAGAAGACGTGCATCGGGAACATAGACTGCGCTGGCTGCTCCGGCTCCTCGGATGTATCAGTTAATTTCCTGCCAAATGCTCAGTGAGAACCTATTAACGAGAATGATGCGCATACCGGGCGTTGGTCAGCAATTCCCGAAGCCGCTCTTTCGCGATATTACCAGAGTACACATCCTTTTCGAACTCAGCTATCCACTTGTCGATAAACACCAACGACACTTGATAGACGGGCCGGTAGACGTCGGCGTCAAACGAGTTACCCTTCGTCTTATGATCGCCGGTCTTCCATCTGTTGAAACTGCAAACAATCTAAAACCCAGCGTCAGTTCGGCGACAGGAAAGAAGAATCTGGGACTCACCGCAGCCGTCATTAGCGCGAAGGTTGGCTTGGGTAACGATCGAAGCTTGGCGAAGTAATGTCGGCGGTTGTTGATCCCGTCTTCGGCGAAAAAGGCAGCGTTGAGCAGCTTCTGGAAAATGGAGTGGAAGCAGATCGTGGCGAGATCTGAAATGTCGTCGGGATTCTGGACAGTGACATGAGCATGTGGACGGCCATCCGAGGGAGGACCACGACGACACACCTTATACATCCACTTTCCGTCTATTCCTGTAAGCTCTGCGACACGGTTTCGATTGGCTTCGCGCACTTCCGCGATCTTCTCCGGGGTGGGGTCCTCTAATGAGTCTATCCTCTTGAAGCCGAAGCACGTGTGCACCAAGGTGTCGGCTTGAGTGACAATGTTTCCACGGACTTGCGAGAAGCGCGAGCGGACCTGGCGTATCTTCAGTACATCAGGAGCAGAATTGGAACTGAAAACACTCACCAGCTTGATCTCGTCCGGTGTCAAATCATCGAAGTCGTCGGGATCAATACCGAGGTGTTCGAGGGCGTCACACAGGGCGGCCTCGATGATGTCCTGGGACTCGTCGTCTTCTGCGGCGGGGTCCCCTGACTCGCTAGCGATGGGAAACGGGGTCTCAAGGCAGATGGCCTCCTTCGTGTAGCTGTACATCACCTCGATGACACAGCGGCGATTCTTGTCGACTTGGTGGATACTGCGAGACTCTCGCTTGCGGTTCTTGCGTTTCTTGCGAGACTGCTTTTGAGAAGGCCGCGATGGCTCGGGGTCATCGGCGTCGGAACTCGAGTCCGTCTGAAATATATGATGAGTCTCGGGCCTCGTAAAGGTAGAAAACCATACCCGGGCAACGCGCTTGCGCTTCAGCTTCTTCCGTCGGACCTCGACATCATGCATCTCGACCTAGGCGTAGCAGGATGAGAGAGCCGACCCTCTGTATGAGAAAGGTCTCACATGGAGCGAGCTCTGAGCATTCTGGTGGGATGCAGCTCCGTGCGGTTCGTCTTCGCCAGGGCCATCGTCCGGTGGGCTGATCCAGGGCCTCTCCGGTGCTGGAAATGGTCAGTGATAGTAAGGTGACAGGTATCAGTACGTACCGTCGCTGTCAAGATCTTCATCGTCGTCGTTGGCACCGAGACGAGCACCACCGCCAGTGACGTCAAAGGAGCGGACAGTACCGTCGAAAGACTGGAGGCTGGTAAACATGGTGGCTGGGTTAGCTGGATCATCGACGTATGTATCAGGTTGCCCAGCCGGCGACGAGAACGGCGGCGGAGCTGAAAAGGGACGGCGTCAGTCTCCATTTTAAGCTGAAATAGGTATGGATAACTCACCAGGCATGGCCAATGCTTCATTCATCATCATCGTACGTTGCTCCGGAGTCATCCTTTCCAGCATCCGCTGGATATCCATGGCGTCTGCGGGTACAGAGTATGCGTCCGAGCTGGGAGGGGTAGAGCTGAACGGTTGAGAACGTTGGGGCTGGGGCTGTGGAGGATAGCTGGGGTAGGCCGGGGTATAGTTTTGAGGGACCAAAGATAGTCGTGTTGTCGCAGGTGATGGTAACGAGAATGAATGGGGAGTGGATGGGGGTAGGGATGGCTGCGAACGATTGGCAGGAGTGGGGCGTGGAGCGTGGGACTGGAGGTGCGGTGGTGGTGGAGCCGCGAACGGTGTCTGTTGCGCAAAACTTGAGTGCGGAGTCGCCGTAGTCGCCGCAGCGGGCAGCGGTGAATTTTGGATCGTAGTCGATGTGAGAGGGCCAGCGGCGGACCTCCTGCCGGGCACAGTGCCGTTTTGCTGGCGGGTATCGTGCGCCCTGAACGCCTTCTTGCGATTTTTTTCCTGTTGCTCCACTGCAAATCCCGAAGTAAGAGCGAATCGACTTGGGTCAAGAAGGAACAGAGCGTACTGTGGTTTTGGAGGCCTGCTGTAGGTCTGGCCTCGCGTTCACCCCTGCCTGTGCGCTCGGGTCGATTGGGGTTCGGGGGAAACTGGATGGACATTGAGATGGGAGTCGGGAAGCAGAAGATCGGACTTACAAATATTGCCCCAACCACCTGGAAACACAAAACGTGGTGATGCGTGACGACGGCAGTGATGCGCAATAGAAAAATTGTATCCGAGACCTTCACTTGCATTACCATGGCCATCTGCGCATTTTGCAAGACAACATTCGGGAATAGCAGTCTGGTACGGCGACACCAGACGCAAACACCAGCCTGCAAAAGCCAAGCCGAAGCGAGGATGGGAGTTAGGCTCTCATCTCTTACGTCGCGAAGGCACTGCGAGTGCGGCGCGGTCGTCAGAATTGCCGAGCGCTGACGACCTTTCCGCCATGCTGGATGACATTCCATTGGAGGATGCGCTCCCGCCGCAGCAGCCAGTCGACAGTTCCTCGGATGAACCTGACCAGGATGCATCCAGTCCTGCGCAGCCGCCGAGAGCGCCTCCAGGTGTTCGCCCGCAGTACCACAGGACTCCCAATGAGGCTCTATTGGCCGGGGCAGTGCGCGGCCAGGGAAAAACAGACTTCGAACTCATACGGGATAAGGAGGTCTTGACACCCGGAGTAGTGCTGGGGCCTTTTCGCGACGACGATGAATGGCAGCTTGCCAAATGGCTGATCAAGAATGTCGGGCACACGGCGACCGAAGAATTCTTGAAATTGTCCATTGTGAGTGATGTTATTGACACGAAAGCAATAAACTGACAAGTTCTGCGTCGATAGATCAGTGATCGCGCCAAACCATCGTTCGGAGGCAAGAAGGACTTCTTTGAGAAAGTCGATAGTCTTCCCGGTGGTGCCAAATGGCATTGCAAGGTCTTAGACACTAGGGGCGACCTCCCCGACTTGGATAAGGACCCTACCGGTCAGACCATGCGCCGCGAGCAGAGCGAGCTGTGGTTTAGGGATCCCGTAGAGTGCGTGCGTGAACTGATTGGAAACCCGGCGTTCAGTCACGCCATGCGATACGCTCCGGAGCAGTTGTATGAAGACAGTGAGGGGACCAACGAGATTGTGAACGAGATATGGACCGCGAGTTGGTGGTGGGAGATCCAGGTAAGCCACGTCGAGCACAACGTAATCAAGTCGAACTTACAGATCCCGAGTTAGCTTTCGCTGATCTGTGAAAACTCAATTAAGAAGCAGAGTGCACCTTTTCTCATATGTTAGTGTGTATCTGATATGCATATGATGCACTACAATGCATTTAGCCGGTTTTTCATCATAAAGGTTGGAAGGAAGTTGAGGAGATTTCGCTAAGTTGAGGTGTCGTAACCACCGGTCTTAAGAGTTGCCGGTCATCACGTGGTGTTGGTTGATGCCTCTGTTTGAAAAACGGTCAACACCTGTCAACAACTCTTCTTCCTTTCTCCCCCATGTCGCCCTCCCCTTCCCCCACGCTCAGTCCTCTCTGCGGCCCAACAGCCTCGCACTTATTGCTCATCTCTTGCCAAGGTTCGTTCCTCGCAAGCTATTACAGCTTCTCTCGATGATTCAGACTTTCTGTGTGCAGCTGCTCGTCGACGCGTGGCATCGTCATGAGTGGGATATTGGGGAATCTAGTGATGTGAGCCCTACTTCCGTGTGAGGGATGACCTCGCGAAGTATACGTGAGTTTACATCCGCTGTTGTCTGCGCACTTACAGCCTCCTCGCAGATCTCATGGCTTTTCGACACAATGACACAATGGTCCTGCAGGCAAAAATCGTCTGCCCGTCTACGGTAACGAGTCCACGTCTGGCGCCCTTCCATACTCACATTCGCATGACAGATTGGTCACGACGCCGCGGCGTGGGCTCATGATGCGCGGTGGGAGCCATGCGGGTCTGCCCTCCACCCTTCGCCCGTCAAGCGGTGCTCCGGCCCCTGCGTGTTCACCCCGTCAGCTCCGACTGATGGCGCACCGGTCTCCGTTGACCGTTGTCTTTGTGTGTCGTATGTGCTCCTCGCCCGCACTCCGGCGTGCGGTGAGCCCTCTCCTGTCCTGGCCTAGAGGATGCTTGGACTCTGATCTTTCAATCTAGGGGTGAGGTGAGTTCACATCTCCGTTAGCTACTCTTTGGCTTAACTATATCTCCTTAGGTCTATGCATTATACACACAGCCTCGACGAAGCTCCGGTCAATGTGACTACCCGCGACACAAGCCGTGTTGATACGGACATCGTAGCTCCATGTGAGGTTCCAGTCCGTTGAGAGATAAGAACCCCGCTAGAGTCGTCAAGAAAACCAAGTAGTTCGCGCACAAAGGTGAGTGGGTGAGGTATTGGATTCGAGAGAACTAAAGAACTACCTACTCACTAGCTACATTAAATAGGATTCTACGGTACTGCGTACATACTACTAAAAAGGTAATTCTATTAATACAGGCCTGCGCCGCAAGCGCGCAGGTAAAGGCACAGTTCTCGCAGTTCAACCACGTAGTTGAAGACGTGGTTGAACACGTCGCGTCAAGCCGTCGTTCGGACATCACCGGATGCCGTGATGCCGAGGTCCATCCCTTACACTCCAGCTGTCAAGTGCGTACTCGCTGTAAGCAGCACCGGCGATTGCTGATCACCGGTTTCTTTTTCTTGCGGTCGCCGTTTGTGTTGGAGCTCTGTTCGCGTGTGGTACTTTTGTTCCATACCCATCCTCGCCGTTGCTGCTGTCGCAACCGTAAGTTTGTTTCTGTCATTGGTCAGGCTTCCTTTGCTCACGCGTGTCATTTAGCTTCTGGATTCCTTTGGGTGGTGGTGTTTGAGGTTTATTGAAGGGTCCCCCTTTGTAGCTATACCTTGTTCGTAGATAGCTTCCTCAATAAAGTGTTTTTCCCGCTCTTTTTGTCGGATTCCTGAGCAGCGTGACGTAAATATGCAAGCTAATCCATCGCGCAGGCAGGGTAAATTAGTCTTTTTTAGAGGTAATTTACTTTCAAGGTCCAGAAAAAGCTAATGCTCCTAACAGAACTTTTCTGGCCATTTTGGACCTTTTTTGGGGGTAATCCGACCTGATTCCCAGAGGAGGTCTTTCCTGATGTCGTCCAAATGACGCTATGGCTCGAACGTCAGGAGGCCGTCGCACGATTCAGCGCGTACCTCGACTGGGCACATCCTCCAACGCCACCACCACCGCACCCTCTCCCTCTCCCTCTCCCTCTCCCTCATCCGCACCTGCTACCTCCCTCGACACCCAGTCGTTGGTGATCTCTCGCAACCACATCACTATGGCAAAACTGCCTGCTACTCGCGCCCGTATCGGCCTCCCAAATCATGTCGCCCCAAGGCCACGATGCTACGAGATTGTAGAAATCATTGAGTGGGCGACTATCAATGTATGAGATAACACTCACCGCTTGGCCAGGACCTTTCGTTACGCGACGGACGAGATTGAAACAACGGGGAGCGGGGCCCTGCCCAAGTTTTGCGACTGGCTTCGGTTTCTGTTTTGCGCAAGGATCTCAGCAAAAAGAATTAGCTTAACACTAAGATGTGAGACGCACCACGGGTGAAGCTCGCCTGATGAGGCGCGGGCGCGGCCGGTGAGCAGGCAAAGCCTCTTGAGCCGCTTGTAATGGTGTGGAACCAGCGTGGTCTGCCCGACTGTGGGTGGGACTGAACGACAATGTGGGAAGCCGAGGGGAGACGCCGAGCAAAGCGCTTGAAGGCGTTTCCAGATGAATACTACGGTATTCTGCTCACCGGGGAGGCTAAGTACCAAGGGAAGCACCAATGTGAGCGTTGCCCCCGAAAGAACGAATTCATGCCTTGAAAAGCGCGCGGGGAAAAAAGACGACACAACAAGCTCATCGCTTTATTCGGGTGCGGGGAATCGAACCTCGAGCTGCGAGATACCATTGCACCGGTCAACCAGACGCACTCGCGGTGTGCCGTACACCACGTCCGATGTATGAACCAGTCGAATCCAGGGTCAACCGCCTCCGTAAAATGAAGTCAGAACCAGTGGAACGCAGCGCACGATTACCTTGATTTTGATTCTGAACTTTGAAGACCCTAACACTTTCCGAGGCCGTGAAGGAAATGTCGCGAACCGAGGGAAGTATTTGTGGTGCCGTGGGCCCAAATAGATCACGAAGCGAGTCAAATGACGGAACTGAGAAGTTTTGAATTTTCGCCATCGACGTGTGAGGCAAGTCTGATTCGGGCCAACCCGGTCCCGGCATTAGCGGCAATGATCTCATCCGGGAGTTCCCGCAGCTGTGTCTCTTCTGACAGCGACGACGATTCTCTGCCAGATCCACTCAGCGACTACTACTACCTCGAGAACGACCAGGACACCACCTGTTCGGCTTTGCGCACGACCTCCACTGCGACCAAGATCGACAACGACTCCGAGCGAGTCGAAAAAGAGCGGTGATTGTAGTACGTCTCTCGCTCGTTCCAACGCCCACGACTCACCCTCAAGCTAAGAGCTTATTCCAGTGAAATAAGATGCAGATGGTGGCCTGACGACACGACGATACATGCAAGCCACGTTTTTCGTGTGTGTCCCTCCATCGCCCGCTGCGACAGCAAGGCACCGCGCGGAAGAACAGTGACACGCAAGCACTCAATGTCACCCCGGATCCGAGCCTGTAAGGTGCGTTTTTTCGCGCCGTCTTCCCTGCTCTTTCCCTCCCCTTCCCTTTCTACAATTCCTTCTGTGCATCCTTGTCCTGGTGTATTCTACCACCCCCTTCGCGTCGCATTCTCCCTCTCCTCACCTTCTCATCTTTCTATCGTCCCCGTCTCTCCATATCTCAATGCTAATCTGTCTTCAGCAGCGCTACTGGTATACTCGAAATCATACTCACTTAGTCACTGGGCCGGTTGTCATACGTACCGGGCCATGGGTGTCAGTGTCGCTTACTCTGCAGCTTTGTTATCACCTTGGCTCCTGGCCCCCTTCCCCTCACATTTACTTCCTTGAAGCCTGTCAACCGCCATATATAGATGAGACAGTTCATCAGTACTCAGTGTGTGAATTATGTAGCCAGCATTGGAGCACTTGTGTCCGAACCTGAAGGCCTTCAACTCGACTGTCGTTGAATCCTTTGGGTGTGCCGGAAAATCCCGGCATCCCTCAATTGCCTGATCGTGGTGGCGTGGAAAAAAAACTCTCTGGAAAGCCAAGCACGAACCGTGCGTGTCGACCCGCAGACCCCGGAACACCCCTTACCCACGAGGTTTTAACCGTACGACCTACCTGTTGTGGCCACAACAGGTCGGGAAGATCTCCTGGATGCCTAGTCTTTCCGCCCCCCTTCAGTAGTCACGGTGCGTGTGTTCTACGGAAAGATCGGTGACTTTTTTAGCCTACAAGCAGTTACTCATATCTTCGTAGTAAACTGATTGTTCCAATTGTGGGACCGCGTCCAAGGGGGCGCGAGGATTAAATTTTGGAGGACAATGCCCCCTTTTGTAAGATATGCCGGATCCAGGACCCCCACGCCCCCTACCCCCCAATATATTTTTTTCAACCAAAAAATATCGGCGTCCGAGGGACCCACCCCTCGTCAGCCGCCTCCCCCGCTCAGTCGTGCTTCATCCTCTTTGGCTTCGCAGTCCCCGTCTTCTGCTTGAGAAAGCACCATTACTGTTCTCCCCCCGCCGAGCCCGATTCTCTCGCCTTCATCCCCGCCGTCTCACTGCATCGCCATACACCACAATGCACCACACGGAGCGGTCCTCCGTCGATTTCTCGCGATCTGATTTCCCGGTGGGTGAATTATTGATGATTATGTCTTCATCCTCGATATCCACCAGTGGGGGAAGTGTGAAGGAACCTTCCAAGGTGGATGCAGTATCGAGTGATGTCGTAGTTGGTGCAGCAGTGGCCATTGGTATGGTAGAAAGGTTGGATTTGAAGAAGAGTGGCATCAAGTTGGGGAGCATATATACCATCCTGTTGTCATTGTCGACCGAAAAGGGGAATTGAGGATGAGAATAACCCATTTGGTCACATTGTTCACCCTTGCGGCCACCGAACCTCACTCAAGAACAAAATTTTCGACGTGTGAATAAAATTTCAGATTGAGCAATTTTCGGCTACCCACCCACCAGGGTGGCATCGTCCTTCGGAATTTTAATCCTCGCGCCCCCTTGACCGTGTCAGTATAATATATCCTCCTCCTCCTCTCCTCACATCATTGCTGAACCTTTAGGTTTGGCTACCCTGGAGAACTTGGGTTTCGGCCAACACAGCATTTCATCATCCAAATTTGTCATCACTGAGAAAGAAATTTCAATGCAAGTGCTAATGGGAACAATATCCTACCAGAAGTCCACAGTACTTCTTAAAGCTTCATACCTCAATCCACTGCCAAGTTGATAACAGACTTTGTGAAGTTCCAGTTTAGTCATTACTCATTTCCGCTTTGTGGTTGCGTCATTCTAATTTGGTCATCATGGCAAAACAGCTCGCCAGGAAAGAGGAAAAAAATCCTAGGGTAGTACAATCTCACCTTTCAGACCTTTACTTACCCTCCAGTGATTTACGCGTCTTCTAATAGCTCTGTGTACTACACAAATCCTCAAACCCGGTCAATTCGATGTGTCATTTCCGCCTTATAATCACCCGCGGGCTTGGAAGATGCCGTTCAACTCCGCTCAACCAACTCTCAACTTGGTTCCCAAGACCTACTTACACAATCTCCCTGCCAAAAAGTCCTTCAACCATGCCTTTTGAGTTGGACTGATAATTGATACCGGACTGACCTCGGCTCAACCAGTTGTTTTTGTCACCTACAGCAAAACTAGTACTTGAGGTGCGGGTTGAGGCGCAGGCTGGATCTTGCAAGATAATTTCTCTCTCAATAAGACACCAATACCTGGAGACACACAATGCAAACAACCCAATATCAGCTCACTCAGGCTCGTTGTAGAGCCGGATATTTTTTTGATACATCCAATGCCACCAGCTGGCTTTTGGTGGTAGAAGCTCCGAACTGCCCTTCATTTCAATCCTTGCACTACATGACTAGGCCCTTTTTTATGGTCCTTGTCCATGGTCCTTGTCCATGTATTATGGGCCCAGCTGCCAGTGTTCATTGTCGCAGTCACGGTCGTTGTCAACTCGTTGAATATTGAGAGAATTCAGTCTCAGAGCAGAAATTCAATGTTCCGCGTCCTTAGCTGTTACTTCCCCACGGAGATTCAGTGGATGTTGGGTTATACTCACCCAGCTTATTGTGCTGACCATTTAGCTGGTAAGCTCGGATATCCAACCAAGGATATACAGAAATTGTGTGTCGATCATTCAGAAAATACAATGTAGATGTTTGCTGAAGTCTTGCACGAAAAATGAGGAAGAAACCCTAAAGGTTCAGCACCCGCCTCGGAGAGGCCCAATCCAAGTCATAAATAAAATTCACCAAAGTTTTCAGCGAATTATTCGAAATGTTCAATCGACACATACAGCCATCGTACAGATAGAAGAAGAAAGTGCTCGTCGGAACGCGTCGATGATACCTACCAGTTCGCGAGCGCATAAACCGTTCAACTACCACCATTTTCCCTGTCCCTCGCCGTTTTCTCCGCCTTGCGCATTTCGGCGAACATCCTTAACCGTTCTTCCTCGTCTTGGCGAGCGCACTCCTCTATTCCTATTTCATCCTCCCGCCGTTTCCTTTCCGCTGAATGACGTGCCATTTCTAAGCGTTCATCGAGCAGCTGCTCCATTGCCGTCTCGTCCATTTGATTGAGCCATATTTCCCGTTGCTTGAGGCTATATTCTCGCCGATCGTTTTCCTTCAGCTTCTGGGAGTACGTATGAAGTACTCTGCGGAGTGTGGGCCTCCATAGTAGCAGACTCGCGCCGATGCCCTCTAGTTCAATGAGCTCCTTCAGTTTCGCATCTGCCCCATTGGCAGTGGCGCCTTCAAGGTAAACCTCGCGAGCATCGAGGGCGGCCTCTAGTTCATCGATCTCCTTCAGTTTCCTGTCCGTCTCCTCCTGGTGGCGTGTAATCTTCGCTGCATCTGCTGCATTGGCATCGGCACCATGTTCAACCAAAAGAAAAACAGTGTCGATGTGGCCATTCCTCAGGGAGATCTGCAAGGCGCTTGCGTAGAAGGCTCCGCTCTGTGCATTGATATGCGCGCCGCGTTCGAGCAAGAGAAGTATGGTCTCTGTATGGCCATGCCAGGAGGCAGCGGCCAACGCAGTTCCGTACCTCCCGCCGTCTGCATTGATATCGGCGCCATAATTGAGGAGAAGTTGAGCGATCTTCGTATCACCGCGCCACGATGCGGCCTGCAACAAACCTCCAAACCAGTATGCATCGGAACCGGAACACAGAGAATTGGGGTCGGCGCCCTCTGCAAGCAAAAGAGCGACAAGGTCCGTACGGGCGCGGGAACAGGCAGCTTGCAATGCACTTCCGTATTTCCCGCTCTCGCGATGGAGGTCCGCACCATTCCTGATCAAAAGGCGAGCGATAGATACAGCACCATGCCACGCCGCTGCCTGCAAGGCCCCTCCCCATTCCCCTTCCTCTGAAGTTAAATCAACACCGTTCACAAGGAGGACGCGAACAATGTCCTTCTTGGTCGCCCACGATCCGGCTTGTAATGCGGTCTCGAAATAGAGGCCTTGTGCATTGACATCTGCCCCGTTTTCGAGAAGAACCTGGACAGCATCTGTGCGCCGCCCACAGCAAGCGGCTTGTAACGCATTGCCGTATCTTCCACCTCGTGCATTCACATCCGCTCCGTTTTTGAGTAGAAGACGGACAATGTCCGTATAGCCTAAGTATGCTGCAGCCTGCAAAAGGCTTCCAAACCAGTCCTGAAAAATGCCTTGACACGTCGCATGTGGAGTAGCTCCGTGTCCGAGGAGAAGATCGACAATCTCCGTCTGCCCCGCGGAGCAAGCTGCCTGCAACGCACATCCATATCTGCGTCCTTCGGCATTCACATCTGCGCCGCCCTCTAGCAAAAGACAAGCTATTCTCATGTGGCCAACGCATGCCGCTGCTTGCAGAAGGCTCCCAAACCAGTCCCCAAAGGGACCCTTGCATGGTAAATTAGGGTCGGCACCGTTCTCGAGGAGGAGCTGTATCATGTCCACATGCCCTGCACAGAAAGCGGCTTGCAGGGCAGTTCCGTATAACCCTCCCCCTGCATTAACATTTGCGCCGCTTTGAATCAAAAGACAGGCAATGTTAGAGGAGCCTATCCAGGCCACTACTTCCAGTAGTCCCCCGAACCAATCTGCAAAAGCCCCTCCGCACGCGGAATTGGGATCGGCGCCATGTTCGACAAGTAGGCGCGCAATATCCATGTCTCGGTGTTGGATTGCGATTTGCAATGCGCTTCCGCGTGGCTCTCGTGCGTTACAGTCAGCTCCATTTTCAAGGAGGACACTGGCGGCATGTGCTTGCTGTTTCGAACATGCGATGCACAATGCACCGTTCTTTTCACTCTGTGTACCGTCGGGAATGGTGCTCTGTAGTAGGATGCGCATTCCCTCGATATAGTTTTCTTCCAGACACAGATAGATCGGTGGTTTGACGGGGGCGCAACGGAGAGTTGAATGTGGGTCAGAGGTATGGCGCAGATCATTCATGGCAATGTATTGTCCACTTCCGCGCCGCAGCAGACCCAGAGTTCCAGATTTCAATGCATTTTGATCGTCGGATCGCAATACATGGTAGCACCAGTGTTTGGCTGCATAAACAGCCAACGGATAGGCTGGAAATGTCTCCTGACTGAGGGGATGATCGGCGAAGTGCATGAGGTATCCCATGCAACTCCGTGCTAAAAAGCCATGCGACTGGTTTGCCCCGAGGTCGTAGCCAAATTTATCCGTAAATCGCCTATTCAGGAGGTAATCCTGGACCGATGCATGAGCTAGGACAAGCCCTCTACGCCCATCGTTTTCGCGAACGGTAACCAGTCCCTCCAACCATTCATCAACGACAGCGATATTGTCCTGCCGTTGAGCCGGATCATAGGTGTATGTGGGTTCGCCAGCAAAGTCGAAAGCAACCGCATCAGCAAGTTGGAGGAGATTGAGGGTTTCCGTCGAAAACATGAGCCATCGAAGGACACCTGTTACATATACAAGGTCCTCCGGCTGAAGCCGTTCCAAGAAACGGTCGTATATCCCGAACAGGTCGGTGGGTAGATTGTTGAGTGTTTCATCCAATTGAGTCTGTCGTCTACAGCGAGAAAGCTCGACGAGGAGACAGGCCGCCAAACGGAACCTGGAATTGGCGGTGAGAAAAATACCGCAAGCACAATCCCCAGTACTAACATTCCACCGCATTTCAGGGCGATGCGATCAACAATTTCATTTGCCCGGGAAGCCCAGGGTTTCATACTGCGTCTGCTGGAGATTTCGCTAGCGATAAAGAATCTGATGTCATTCTCTACCAAATGTGATTCGAGAAAAACACAGGGCAGATTCTTGAATTCTTCTGCAAAGCTGGTGCGATGCTGACTGGTGATCAACAGATGTAGTGGGGTCCAGCTCCATTCCCGTAGCATCGAGATGAGGTCCACGAGCTGGTTGATTTCTAGATCCTGGCATTCATCAAGTGCGTCGAACAGAATATAGGTACGCTGGAGCTCTCCGAGCAATTCTTCCAGGACACTGCGGAGATCATGATAGCTGGGTAGGGTTTGTCCCTTCGATATGTTGAAATGCTTGTTCAGGGCTCTGTATCGATAAGGAGATTGAGCTGACAGCTGGAGAACTATGCGTCGAAGTGCAGTTTCCACGGTTTGGCTCTCCTTGGCCTTGAAATCAAAGTAGAAAAAGGCCACTGCGCAAGACTTCCCCAAGTCCTCAAACAACTCCCGGTCGTCAAACAGCTTGCGTATCACCGCAGAACTATTGGATATTGTTTGTTCACTCAGCGGAATGATGTGAAATAACTGGGTTGGAGTTCACCTGAGGACTGTCTTTCCAGAACCGGCTGCTCCAGTCAGCATTAAAGGTTGGTGAACGGCACAGCGACTTACATGGACCTTGAACCCACAGTGATCCCGGACAGTCTTGCCATTCGATGAAGATTCTTCCCTCGAGGAACCAACGCCCAGTACCTTCCTTGCGAAGTTTCTGGGTATCATGCTGCTTTTGTCCCATATCCGGGGGTGATCGTAGCCATTTTTCGAGCCTTTCTTCTGTGCTACATGCTGGTAAGCATGATGGCGGTCGAGGAGATAACAAATCTCACTCACGCTATATCATAAACCCTCTCTAGTGTGTCGTAAACCATGCTCTGTTGTATTGCAAGATCTACCAAGCGATTCGTCTACACAAAAAAAAAATCAACATAAGCATCAATTACACACTGAACTTACTCTGAAACGTGTCCCGAAAAACTCGATTCTCTGTTGAAAATCGCTAAGAGTACCTCCCAACTGGTTGCGAGCTGCACCCCGATGGATGCGTCCTAGTCCATCAAAATCCGAGACAAATTTGCAAGCTTCTTTCAGTAATCTAGCCGTATTTTAGAGATCCAGGTGATCCACAAAAAAAGAGCGCGAACCCAATATAGGTTTCGATGTCCGGTCGGAGGCGCTCGATTAGATCGATGTGTGCTGTGTCTTCCATGCGGCACACGGTAGCATACAGATCCTGAGCTATAGCTATGACACGGGCTATGAGTAGATCTCGCTTGTCGTGAGTATCTTTGATTTCCTGAACGAATGATAAACACACAAGCCGCGAACAAGAATCACCGAAACATACATTATAGCCTTTCACAATCTGGGAAAGGAGCCCGGCAACAGGTGCGATAAAGGGAACCGTTTGAGCGAATCCTCCCAGCTTTTCGACGACATCAAATACAAGACGGAGATTATCGATGACCAACTCTTTCGAATCTGCGCCGGCGACCGGGAGCTCACCCAATGAGGGGCCGGTTCCAGCTAAGACGGAGCCTGAGGGAGAGGGCGCAAGTTGGGGATCCGCCGTCGATATCGTGATTCCTGACGAACTGACATCAGTATCAATCGTAATCGTCGGGCGTGGGCGGATCTGTGGGGCGCCCCCAGGCTGCGGCTGGATAAGAGGCGAAGTTCCAGGGGAGGATGGCCGTGAGGGCATGATTGCTTCAAAGACTCTTTTGAATCGGTCCCGGCGACGCATGGCGAGGCGATGGCGAGGAGTAAGGTGTGAGTGTGGAGTAAGGTGTGAGTATCCCGTGACGGGATGATAATGCCAGCAAGCTGTCAAACCTGGGAATCCCCACTCAGCCTCCGACTTGATGAGAGAATGAACAGATCTTAATCCATCCTAAATTAGTGGGCAGTGGGCACATTGGGGAGCCATGCTCGAGGCGATTATCCCGACAAGTGCCGGCAGAGGGTTCCCTCGATCTGACGGCCTTGGCGCCACCGTCCTCCTTTGGTGAGATGTTGTGAGTGCTCCGGAGTGGATTGAGGCGCTGGCAGATCCAAACCAAGATGACGGCTGACCTGGTATCAGCTGGTATCCGGCAGCCATGTCCGATATCGTCACGGGTATCTGCAGACTGGATATTTTCCAGGCCCCGGGAAGCTCCCTATAAGGTAGGTCCGCAAAAATCGTCTCAACCTGGCCTCAAATCCGCTATTTTTTGGAGCATTTTGGGTCTCAAATCCGCTATTTCGGACACGACATGTCACGTGTAGGCTATTTCCCACGCTAAAATAAGCTAAAATTCTTGCGTTTTCAGCAAAAATTCAGCGGGAAAGTGCATTCTGTGTTCTGAGCGTCTCCGCCGCGGGTAAGTTGATTTTAAGCTGAAGAAGCCTTGCCAGATCGTCGTGTACCGCCAACGCCGTCGAAGCCGGGCTGAATCCACCCTGAAATCCGCTATTTTTGGACCAGATTCTTGAAATTTGGGTCTCAAATCCGCTATTTTCAGACTTGAAATTGTCAAAATTTCCGCCTCAAATCCGCTATTTTCGGACCTACCTCATAGGGAGCTTCCCGGGGCCTTATTTTCCACTTCGCGCTTTTTACCTCCGTTGCCGGCGTCTGTGGATGGAGGACCTGGGGCGGATTGAATAAGCGTGTCGGAAAAAACTCAAATGACTTGCAACGTCTTCAGACACCTTGCAAGACGTTGCAAGGTCATTTGGTTTTAGGCGGCTTGCAGCGCAAATGTTAGGTTCTTGGAAGTACTTCCAAGCCACCTGCGTGGATCTCAAGGCCCCCCAAGGGGACTGGTGCCAAATGGCCTTGCGGCGCGTCACAAGGTGTCAGAATCCGCCTAGTTATTCATCAGGGTAGCGCTTCATTTCAGGATTCCATTTTCACATCGGTATGGTGTAAAATATATATTGAATTAATTGTATAGATACGCGACGATACAACAGTGGTGACAGTGCGCCATAGTTGCACAAGAGCGGAGTGGAGAGAACTAGAAGGAATCGATGTCTTGCTCACCTTGAAAGGTATACCCCGCGCTATTCGGAATGTATTCGTGTTGGAAAATGAGCTAGACAATGTTTTCAGGTTGTTTTCAGAGCTTGATACGTCTTCCACAACCGTTGAACATAGACCGGCGTGCGCGCCAGCAGCCAACGGCATCCGCCATTTTACCTTTCCGGAATGATCGGAGTTGTACCAATCGACTCAACACTGCTCTCGAATTTGGCAGTGAAGCCTGTCTGTAAGCTAGCTTTGATCTGTCGCTCAAATGTCCTGGCGAGCCATTGCTTGACTCTGTATGATTCCATTTGAATCGTCGATGTGAAATTCTTTTAATGCTCCGAAGGTCGCCAAAAAGGTTGTAAATCGATAAGGTAGGCCCCATATACCTGTAAAAATGTGCTGAACACCTCTCAATGGCCTGTGGTTGGGAGCCGAAGAGCGGCGGGACATGCATATGGCCGAAAGGAATTAGATTTGATGGGAGTTCTAACAATCGACTACGCACTCGTCGCCGCCGTCGAAACCAAACTGCCATAGTATTCTGTAAGGCCTACTTCAGCGGTAACGGGGTCTCACTCACCCAAATAAGGGCATGGATACCGACTGAATCTCAATCAAGAACGTTGCGCAACGTTCACTGACCGAATTTACTTCCAGCATCCCAAGCGGCGGTCACGACATCGTTGCTGGGACATCAGTTTCATTTCACGAATCCCACCATAATAATCTCACTCACTGAAGACCTACAAACGAGGTCAGCCTACGTTTCAACGCGCCGAGTCGGAAAACACGCACCGCTCTTCGAGCAGAACCCGTACATACGAACATACCGGCCGTTGAACGTATTCCGTATCTTGACGAAATCCGTTTTGAGTTGACTTGGACTCTGGCCTGCTCCCATGTCAAGCATCGCAGCGACGGCAATTGGCAAAGGACCTACAAGCAGAAACCTCGTAACTAAACCCGACAAATCCGTACTCGGTGCTATGATCGCACCACCAGTTGGTCAGGCTCGCAGGTGGGCTGGAGGGCATCGTGAAACCTGCAAGTATGCATTTCGTTAAGAGCCGGTAAGAAGGTGTGGGGAAACCATACCCAGGAAACAACTGGAATGGGATGGTGAATGGTTGGCGGCATTCGGGGTGGATGGATGGCTTGTGGCATGGTGTGGTGTATCGGCACTTGAGCTGGAGGTGTGGGGAGCATCGTGTGGGGTGTTGTGTGTAGCGGCACTGTGAGTGGAGTGATGGATTGCTGTATTGTGCGCGACAGTGCAGGTGCAGGTGCAGATCTTGCTAGCCACACAGAGTCTAAGAGTAGCGAGAGTAGTAAGGAGGGACAGGAATAGCATATCCGGCCTGCTGGATAGATCCGTAGTCGTAGGGGGTCGGCTGGTCGATGAGGCAAAGAGCGTGAGGGGAAGTATTGACAAGCTTAGCCAATGCAGGGAGCAGAACAAGGGAAATTAACAAGACCAAAGCGCAAGGGGTTTCGAAAATGCGAAAAATACAACATACCTTCCATTTTTCTTCTCAGACCCTCGGCGGACCCCCCTCCCCCTACGTAATCATTGATGGCGCATCAAATTACTGCTTTAGGACATACATCCGTACAACTATTGTGCGCGCCGGCGTTTCCCCCCTCCACACGGCCCACAGACCCAATTATTCCGTTGTGTTGGGCTCCCTACGCACTCAGAATGATACTACAAGAGATTTAGGCAGTTGTATCAAGCCGAAGAATTGAACACGTACCCAAATCGTTTGACAAGCACCGTTGTTACACCGAATCGTCAACAACGGGTCGGTTGCATCGACGCCAGCAATAATGAGGCCACAGTCGCATGATTTCAAGGGGTCTTCATCACCATTGTCGTGATCTGCGACTTTCCGTTTGTTGCGCTGCGGGCGCCCAGTGGCAGTTTGCGTGACGTTGTTTTGAACCAAAATCGGAGCTTGAGGTGTCGGCAGTATCGGTGAGACAGTGGAAGCAATGGGCTGTGGAGCGCTGACGGGTGGATTGGTGTTCAAAGACGACATTTCCATGTCTGTGTGCGCGTCGGAACCGGAAGTAGTCGCAACAGCAGTCCCACTCTGTCCTGTGTAATCAATCGCGGGGAGAACATAGTGTTCAATAGCCCGATCGACGTCGTCTTCAACAAGTGGTGGAAGCAGATAGGTTGAAGCAGGGATAGGCACGTGGATGGGATCTCCTGCATATTCCAGTTCATAGTCGTCGTCCGAGTCCGGTGATGATGGACCTTGGGCTGCACCGTGGTCGGGGCCGGACTCGGAGTCGGAATCTACGCGCGCGGCTCGTGCACGGCGGCCTCTGGGAGGTGCGGCGTCTCCTGTCCAAGACGTTATGCAGGAGGTCGTTCGACTTGAGGGCGCGGCATTTTTGACAGTTAAGTAAATCTGAGGGCACTATTTTTGAGCAGGCCGTTGATCGCACATAGAACCGGTCGCCCTCTGAATAATAATTCCAGGGGATTTGCATGGTAGAGTGAAGGCCGAAGGGATATGCAACGTGATGATTTTGGCCGACCGGGAACTTGATTTCCATGCCGCAACAAGTGACAATGTCGGGTTCCACAATCGGGGGCATGGAATTAGCGCGAGGGGACCTCTGAACTTCAGGCTCAGGGGATGAATCGCTAAAATAACGAATACAATTTCCATAAGAATGCCTTCTAAATGACTCACCTCATGGGTGGTGCCGCCGGTTCAGAAGGAGGAGGACTTGAACTAGTTGAATGAGCATCCGGGGAAGGACTGGCATACCCGTCAGCGCTTGCTGGGGTTGGATTTCGGTGGAGAAATATCACTTACAAGCGATACCAGGGCTGGGGCCCTCCCACCAGCATCGTCTGTGGTGCAGGATGGACGAGGGAGGGTGCTGACAGAACAGGTGACACTGCCCGTACTACCTTCTTATAAAATGAATTGATATTCGTAGCGACAAGTTTCTTCTTTTTGGGAGCGGCGAGCTCTGCTTCGATTCTTTTGCAATCGCGGGACGTTTGATGCTGAGGTAAATTTGCGGGACACGCCATTCCAACATGAACACTCATGAGGCATTTTGGGCATATCAGATGGCTGTCTGCAGTATATGTGACTTCAGGCACTGCGTCGCCTGTGGCGAGTGAAAACTAGGGAATCATCACTGCAGGATTCCGGTGCTCTTTCGAAGGCTGGCAACCCCACCGTAGACTGTGAGTTCCGAAACGGATCCGGTGGTTCGTCTGACATCTTCCGTCCCTGGCAATCGTGAGTACGGCGGAGGAAGACGACGGAATTTTGCGATCATGTGTCAATCAGTGATCGCAAGCTGTAGCCAAACATGCAAAAATATTCCGCATTCGGTGACAAGCCTTTTTTCATGCGAATTGGGCTTGTACGAATTACTTTCAGATTTCCTATGAAACTTTTTTTTCAAGCTCGGACGGGACCCCCCCCCCCTCCCTGTCCCCATAAGGAAATTTTTTATCTTCGATACCCCTTGCCAAAGCGTGCTCGCCTTTAAAAACGCTTTGACGAGATGGCCACACGTAGTCCCCGTCTTGCACAGTCGCCGTCTTCACGTGGCATTCGCGGGGGACTGTTCCGGATCCATCAACCGGCTCGAGAGAAAACTTGACCTTGTTCAGTTGTCGGTGCAGATGCTGCACAATATATTGGGACAGCCGGCGTCCATTTCGTAGCAAGTGTAGCAGAGTTCCGGATCCTCATGAGACTCAGAGAACGGAAGAAAGAGACACGGCCATCAACCGCTTCAAGTTGCCGATCACCGAAGGCTGAAAGTCAATGCATAAAATTTCGGAGTTAAAGCGGTTCGCAGTAGTATGACGGACCAAACGTTGCACTCCACACTAGCGTGCACGTGATATGTCACGTAACGCGTAACACAGCCAAAATTTCGGAGGTCAACCACCCGGCGCCTATGGCGGTCAATCGGCACCTTTAATAAAACACACATGTTTTGTGTCTTTTCGCATAAAAATGGGCTGTTTGACCTGTTTCGAGATCAGATTCCGAGTCTCGAGAATGTTTCGAGATTTTGTTTTCGGAAATCATACTTTTTTTTTCAACTTCGTGAAATCGTGTTTTGCTCGGCTTTACCAAGCCGGACGGCTGTGCAAGCCGAAGTGATGGCCTCGTGCCTTCGGGTGCACCCCTTGCATTTCCTTCACACACTCTGGCCCGTCGCACCTCACCTGATTATGCAAAACTGCCAGAGTTGGTTTGGCTATCTGTTCCTTGTGTGTGCAGCCTGCCACCAGCTCACCTCCCCATTTGATCTGACCTGGTTGAAGTCTCCTCCGGTCTCCCTCAGGCTCTGCCCCAAGCTGCAGTAGACATGCCCACATTGCCATGTTGTATCACCGTAGCTGCAAAATGGTAGCTGGTGTGGCTCCGGGCAGCCATGGCCATATACATCAGTACACTTTGTGTCCACCAATTGCCGGAGCCGCCGACGTGATGGGCCATCACATCGGCAACCATAACCGCTACCAGTATTACCACCGAACAAAAGACGATATCACGAAACAGAAAAAAAAACACGATTTCCGGGGAAAAAAATCACGAAAGTTTGAAGTCGCGAAATTTTCATCGAAACGGTCCAGATTGCCAATTTTTTCACGAAAAAGCGCAAAAATATACGTGTTTTATTAAAGGTGCCAAGTGACCGCCATAGTATGGCACCTGAATTCGCTTGATTTTAACATTGGCAAGGTCAAAGTTTTTTGGGGAGTGCTTATGTAATTTGAGATATACCTGATGGTCGCAAGATTTTTTTTGCAACAGCACTTGTAACAGCTAGCACATCCCAGTCCGCCATGTGCCGCCATTGCATGAACACTCGGAGCGTTATTTACGTCGGCAGAATTACTATATATGGTCCGTGTGAACCGTACATAAGGCCAAATTTTCGGCCCGATACCAATGGCGGTGGGGTAAATAAAGAAAATAAAGAAAATAAATCACAATAAAAGTGCCGGAAGTTGCCGGAGATCACGCCTACTCCAGCTTGGTATCCCGATAGCATTCCAGCACATTCAATTCCTCCGTCCTTTCCCTTCAAAATTTGGGGTTTATGGAAGGATTTATTCAAAAATTTTCTAGCCACTCAGAATTGGTATCGGTCCAGAGGCTCCCGAGTAAACAATGCGACGTCATGCGATCCAGCTCCTAAATGTCTGCCACACCTTGATTTTGGCCCGCAGCGTCCTGTGAAAGGAAAATCCGCAGCCATCATTGGTCAAATCGACCACGGAAAATGCCTCTTTATTCTCCAGCGAGTGCGGCTGTGGACGGATTTTGGATCTGAGTGGCTCAGTGGCTTCATATTGTTCCCCACAGTCGATTTCAATGCCGCTTTGAGCAGTGCCACCCACCGTCGGGCTGCAGAACCGAAATCCGAAGTTTCCTTCAAAGACCTCATTTCCGTGGCAAGGGACTCAACCACCACCAGTCAGGCCAATCCCTCATCCGTGGCTTTGAATTTTTCACCGTGATTCCAAGCTGCAGACATGTGTGAACTATTTGGATTATGCTTTTCAAAATAACTCACCAGTTTGTTTTCACATTTTTCAGATATAGTCCCACTACAACAAACAGGAGGTTTTTACATGTCTCTTTCCCCGATTTTTGTCTCATCTTCTGCTGACGAATGTGGTGAACCAGGTTTTGAATTTTTCACCCTCATTTTCAGGTGCAGATATATATGAATTGCTAGTGAATACTCTTTTGATTTTTGTCACTCACTGGTTGAACATTTCGAGTTTTTCAGTGAAAAAACTTGTAAAAATTGGTTTGGATTCCACGCCAATTTTTTCAGCAAAACTGAAGTGAAAAGCTTGAGAGATCTTTGTGAAGTTTTTGATTCTTGTGAATTTCTGGTGAAAAAGGGGTGAATTTTTGTTGAAGTTCAAAAAATTCACCAAGATGTTTGACATTTTTCACCTGCGTTCCTGCAAAAAAGGTGCTGAACAATCCAAACTTTTTTTCACCAATTTTTTCACTGAAAAACTCGAATAGTTCAACCAGTGACTGCTATCTGCAGCGCAAACATAGCTGAAAACATCACATAGATATTCACACACTTTCCGCTGAACATTGCACAAGAAAAGACGGTGAAAAATGTGTGGAAACTGCCAAAACTGTTTTTCAAGTTTTACACTCAGTTTTCCAGGACATTCTTCTTCCATTCTTCAGATCTTTCTACAGAAGGAATGGAAGTGAAAAAGGTTTTAAATTTTTCACCACAGGTTTCAGGTGCAATCATGCGTGAATTAACAATGTAACTTATCTTACAGAAAACACCACCTTTATTTTGCATATTTTACCTCAATTAGCAGTTGGAAATGCCCTGAAAAACTTCTGGGTTTTTCACCTATGTTTATGGTGGAAAGTTGGTACACAACGTGTAACAATCATGATGAATCACTTTTTGAGCAAAACACAAACTTTGTTTTGAGTGTTTCATAGCAGTCTAAAGTGACAAATGTCGTGAAAATGTCTTGAGTTTTTCAGACACTTTTTCGGCGAAAAACTTCTGCGTTATGTCATGTTTTTTTTGCCCATTACTCTGGTGAATTATCTGAGTTTTTCAACCAGTGTGTGCAGTCGAACTAAGTTTTTGTTTTGTAAGGTGTCTCGACCATTACTGAATACTAGAGTCTATGACACATGAGTTATCTGTCCCGACGTCTATGTGTCTAGGAGAGACGAATGTATGATAATGTGAATGAATGGAGGGGGATTGGAGGGGGGTTGAATAATATTACAGGTTGTAGTTTAAAGGGTGTTAATAAGTAGTCATCTCTTGACCTCATTCCCCATCTGCGCCCTTTTCCAGGTCCGTATTGACAGCTGTCACATCCGACTTGGGGGAGCGGTCCTCACAATCCGGATATTTTCCATGAACATTGCGAAAATGAGTCCCAGCCCCGCCACGGGCACGCCCAGCACAAACACAATTTTCAGCGCCACAGTGTACGCTCGTACAACCCCAGGGATCATTTCTGCCGAAAGGGCGGTGTAGATCGCGGTGGGGCTCTGCTTGACGATCGCCGCCGGCGCGTCGGGGGCGTACTGTAGGAGGTACTTGCCGAGTTCGGAGGCGAAGACGGGCTCAGCAATGCCGAGTCCCAGGGTACCTCCGAGGAATTGACAGAAGGAGGCCATGGAAGTAGCTTGCCCGAGGAGCTTTTGCTTGTCTTTGAATTCAACCCTGCGATACGGGTGGGAGTCAACCTTCATGACGTAGAGTGAATCAAGTAAGGAAGAAGGACGCACTGAATCGAGAGCAGTCCGTTCTGCATGCCCATCCCGGTGCCTATGCCGGGTGCCCGCGAGGATTTGGAACCCCGCGATCTTCGCCGTCGATGAGACGGTGGAAAGCGTGTACAATAATCCGGACCCGATCCCGAGGAAAACTGGTGCAATGACGAGGAAGTACCAGCTACGCAGGTGCGCAAATAAAACACCCTGTGAGACTGGGAAACGGCTTACTAATATCCAGTCTTGCCTACAATCTGGCCGGCGGAGATGATGGTTATTACGGACGCGAGCATGAAGGGTAGGATATCAATGCCCGACTTGGTCGCGCTATGATGATGCACTGCTTGGTAGAAGATGGGGATGTACTGCGTAAGAGTTTGTGAGAGCTAGAACTATGCTGAATCGGAAGAAAATCGTACATAGGAGAAGATAAGCATGGAAAACCGGCCGAGGAGACAGTAGGCGAGAATTGCGTAGCTGTTGAATTCATACAAGTACGACGTTAAACTTGCACGACACTGGAGGGAGGGAGAAGAAGATGCGCACACCGATTTTGAATGCATAATCACCATCGGCGTCATTGCGCGGTCGCCGAGGTACAGCTCCCATGCAATGATATGGCACAAATACTGGGTAAAAAGTATTTCCATACAACTACAACTGAAAATGGTGATTTTCACTACAACTTTGCTCAAAATCAATGAATACGTGCAACTTTTGTTGCCTGCAACCATCTGCCTGCAGCTTTCTCGGCTGTACAGACTCCATTGCTTGCAACTTTGGATTGCTTTCACCCTCTCAGCTTGCAGGTTTACTTGCAGCCAACTTCAAAATCCTTTCAACATCATCGCGGCTGGCAGCGGCCGAGGTAAGAATTGATCCGATTTATGATCAGAATGTTCCTGAAAGGTTCAAGACGATATTCGATGACCTTTCGTGAACTTATTCTGACTCTTTTCTGACCACTAATTGCACTGGTGATGTCTAACCTTGGGATTCCAACCAGGCTAAGACTTCAGAATACTTTCAGGTGAATATGTCTTCGGTACGGTTGCCAACAAGTCCACGCTTTGTTTTCGGCCGATAAGCTTTCTTCTTCCATGCATTTATGCCTCTATGGACCTCTGGAATGCAGTCTAAACCCTCCCACCACCCTTACCACCTGCAGGACACGAATCCGGACGCGTTCAGCGTGAGAACAAGCCCAAAATGACGTGTAATGGCGCCAGGAGGAGCAGCCGACGAATGTTCGACATTCGTATGAGTCCCAAGGAAGCTCCGCGTATCTACGGCTACTGCGTGCAGTTGGAGTAGTTTGGGCGGCTGGTTGGGATCACAAGTGTGTGTTTTTCTTCACGCCGTCAATTTTGACGCGACATCGCGCGCATCACTGCGGGCGACGAACCCCCGCTGAACGCCGGCAACTTTCAGGGCCTATTCCAGACACCCTATGGCACGTGCAGGAGCGCTGCGGAAGAGAGGGCTTGTCCTCACATGGACAAAGGGGTGTGTCAAGGTCGTGCTGGCGGATGTCGAGGCTTGCAGTAAAATGGCAATGGCGTGTGAATGGGAATGAATCTAACCCTAGAACAATCAGAACACTCAACAAGATACTAAACTTAGCTCAAATGTGTCAAAAGGAGAGTGGATTCGTGCAAGAAGCTCCGAGTGGGTATATCGTGGTGGTGGTAAGAGGTAAAGTGCGGAATCATGTCCAAACAAACAAACAAAAACTTGTATGTAATTGTTCCGTGATGAAAAGCCGCGACTAGGAGTCAAACCTCCGTCCAACGGGCAGTCCGGGAGCTACGCAAAGACGTATAGGGAGAGCACGTCCCCCCAAGACGTTGACGTGTGGGTGCCCAAGCCACCGTCGGCTCGATCCCCGGCGTAGTCCGAGAAGGCCGAGGGCTCGGGTTCGACTCTTCGCCTTGGCGGTACGTAGTGGAAAAAATGCAATGTCTGTGTAAGATGGCAGAGGTAAGTGAATGAGTGTGTAGCAATGTCAAAATGCTCAATATCGAGTGTTTTACGCGTGGTGGGAAAACCGTGGTTGAAATGTTGCGTAAGTTGAGTTGTCCATGGAATATGTGTCCGTACGTGCACAGAGACGCCGAGTAAATCTATGCTTGGAATCGAATGAAATGTGTGAGTAACAATGAAATAAGCAGTCAACGCGGAGTGGGAGTGTGAAATAAAATATTGGTGGTGTGGTGGTTCGATCTTGCTCCATGCTCCAAAACCGTGAGAAGGGGTTTGGCGACGAGGGAGCCAAATCACCCTTCCACAGCGCGCAGACTGTTGGATACATCATGGTATAGTAAATGTCGCTGTGGCCAACCCTAAACCCCGCCCGCGACTGGGAAAGTTCCCGCGAAAACTTTTCCGCGCATTGTCGAACCACTATCATACCCAAAATCGTTATACAGTATCATACAGAGTGTATAATGGTCTGTAGCAGCACCAAATGGCTGAAAAACGGTGATAAGCCGTGTATCGGGTTTAGGCCTGTTTTACGCGTTTTTCGCGTTTTCTGTTCTTTTTAACGCGCGTCTCAAGCATAATATCATATCTGATATTATGCTTTGAGCCTACTCTTAATGGGGACTATAATAAGTCCACCCGCAGGGGCTATTCAGAAAGATCATACTGAATTAGTGCTGTTGTACGGGTTACAATTAAAACTGGGTCAACTTACAGACGCTCAGGTTGTACAAGAGAGCTCCCTTATTCATAACGTACCTAGTGGGCATCTGGGGGATTTATCGGTTATGTCTTGAGGACGCCGGACGCTTGATTGAAACCTTTGTTTACATCTCTTTGCATCGAAATGGGACACGCGATGGACCACGTGACCGGCCCAGTACTTGCCCAAGATCATGTTCCGAATAGGCCGATACGGAATTATCCGGACATGATCGCATCAAATCGCGATCGACTCTCAAAACGGGGAGATTAAGGTTCCAATCCAGGAACTTGATCTTTCAAGCTCTTCACCAAGGAGTGCGGGGTACTCAGTGGAAGCTACGGACATGTAGAATCCATTTCTAAGTATCTTATTCGCGGGCACGGCCCTATTCAGAACCCAGGGACTAATCTCGACTTCCAGCACCACCCGAAGTCCGAGATAAGTCCCAAGGCAACTAATGGACATTCAGGAGTTTCATTAATCTTTCTTATTTCAACTGTGACTGCTTGGCTACCGATATGACTCGTTTTTCTATTTATTTTAAACACATGTATACCCGATCGTCTGTCACACCCCTACTCCGTTTATCCGCAATCTTGTAATTCTCTCTGTGTAAGCGTTATAGTGTACAGTATAAAATAGCGAGAGCACTGGCATGTACGGTACGGAATCCCACCCCGGTTATTGAGGCGCCACCCAGTTACGGCCCTCCTTAACGCACGGTTCGGATCTGGACTTGTCACTCAGGGCTACTCTATTCAGAATAGTGCCGTTCCAAGTTATAATATAAATCTCTGCACGCCCCTGGCGATACTCCTGGACTCCTGACTGATTGTGAATTGTATTGAACCTGTGGCTTGTGAATTGGCTTGTGGTATAGCCTTGATTTGGGATTTGGCTTGTGGTATAGCCTTGGGACTTGGAATTGTGACTGGCTTGTTGTATAGCCTTGGATTGGATACGTTTGGGATTTTGGCATATAGCTTTGGACGCTTTACAACCCACTTTGCGAATAGGGTGCTATAACTTCGGTTACCAAGCCTTACTTCACTCAGACCACACGCGCGCTGCACACGTCTAAGACAGCAACCCCTTAATTACCTGCTCCCCTCATTACAATACGAACTCGGCAGTAGAAGTAGTAAAGTGTTTAGGATTAGGTTGTTTGTTGTGGATTAGATTAAAGATTCAACTTTGTTGTATCTTTGTCTTCATTCATATCTAAACCGTTGAATCTTGATTCCATCCGCTTCTCCTGTGCAACCCTTTCAACGGGGGAAAACCAAATGCTGTCGGCCGAAAACAAAGCGTGGACTTGTTGGCAACCGTACTTCGGAGAGACTGTTACCCACCTAGATCTCACTAGATTTTGCTTATGTTCATCCTATGACTATATCTGTGCTTGAGGGAAATCCTAACAGACATTTTGAAAAAGGTAGGAATGGACCGGAGGGCACAGAGAGTATATTCTTGATTATTGGAATAAGTCCAACTGATCTGATCAATTCCATCAATCCACCGGCCATTATTAGCCCTGGAATGTGTAGGAAATCCAAGTTGTACCCACCGAAAACATGTAGGAGACTTTCTTAAGCACCCCTTTTCCAAGTTGCAGGCAACCCCAAAAGACGCAAGCAGGGGCCCAAAGTTGCAGGTAACCACTGAAGTTGCATCGGAAAAAGTTGCCAAAAAAGGGGTACTTTTTACCCAGTATATCGCCCATACCAATGAAGACGCCAGTGAGGACGCCAGAGAAAACAAAGCACTGAAAAGTCAGTGAAACACTTGTGGCGCCTTTCAATTGAACTGAACACGCACGATGATCACAGCCTTGTCGTCCAGTCGAAGCAATTGACCCAGCAAGTTGTTACGAACAACGTGACTTGGTCCCCATATGGTATACATATGGGCGATATAGCATGCAAAAAGTTTTTTTGAACAGGTTTGGTTTTCCCTGAAAAAAATCTACACTCAGGTTTCGGGTACAACTTTTCCCATTGACCAAACACAAGATACAACTGCGTGTTGTGACAACTTCCCGAATCTACAACTTTGGGGCTATGCAACTTGGGCGAAACAAGTTCGCCCGGTGCGGCATGTTAAAAAGAGGGCAGATACAACTTTAATTCTGTCGTATCATCCATGGGGCAACATCAGTGGGGTACAACTTGTGTAAGTCACAACTATGTCCAGGTCGAGCAACATGTTCAGTCTTACTCCCACACCAATGCCCACTCATCTGGCGTCGGCCATCTCGGACGAGGAGCCGAGGAATCGGTACTGTTTTTCAAGTGTTGGTGTAAAAGAGCCCTGAGCAGGGCCTGTCTCTCGCTATTATATCATTGTCAAGGAATAGGGCTGCCGCCCGAGGATTTAACAGCTCATAGACGGCATAGGCCATCAATTCTACGGCCGTGGAGGGACGGGAAATGGTTCAACAGCACGGCACGGTCTAAAGCACAGCCGTGACGGGTCCACGGGTGGGGGAGATGTCTTAGAATGATTTTTGTCATCTGTTGCCCTACGGAAGCTGATTACAACGCTTAGGATACCGCAAACTATAATTCAACACTCACAAAAATACAGTCACCGCTCAAGCTATCCAAGAATGATGTGGGAGTGCTTCTAAGATCCTTAAATCTTCTGAAAACCCATGCATATGGTGTTTCTCATTTCAACAGCTTTCCAATGAACCGAAGTTTGGTCTCCATCAGTTGAGGCCATCAGGCTCGGCAAATGCCGAGTGAACAAACGGTGTGGGTTGAGCAGGATAAATTTGGTTGGCCATCTGACCTGGTACATCGTCTGAGTATTTTCGGGTAAATTTGCATCACTCATTGGTATAAGCTAGGCAGTCTGAGCCCAAATAAAACTCGCCCGTGCTACAGCAAAAGCCGTGGTGGACTCTGAAAAATCTCCGACAGAACAGGCACGGGTGATTTTTTCCGTTCTCTCAGTAATGTCTGGTCAATCATTCATTTGCTCTCTTCTCCGTCTCAATGCTGCTTCGCCAGGTTTCTGTTGCTTCTCTTGTTGTTCCCCCAAAACTGCTCTTCCAACCTTCCAAGTACCACACGTCCTCATTGCATTTTCTAACGATTGAGTTCCGGAATCGTTTAGTGGTCCTCTCTCTCCCACTACCACCACTCTTTACCTTGACACCAGTGCTTGTGCTTTCCCCAAGCCGGCCCAAAACTCTCAGGATCAAGAGATGTTTGGGTTGATTTTTTTTGGCCGATTAACGATCCGCAAGGAGGCCGTATACGGCCGTAATCTGATTCTTACGGTTTTTCTGATGTCGCGCCCGACCGTCACCGGTAACGAGCCCGAAGTACTTTACGAGAATGCAGTAACCTACTATGTTGTTAATCCATTGGCCCGTATCATTCTTGACAACAATCCATGCGACCTACCCAGGGCACCTAGTAAAGCATATCGAGCCCTACGTTATCTTCCGAGGGTCAATTTTGACAAGGCTGAACATGTGGCAAAAGGGAAGGGAAGTTGTGACATGAGCAATTGCAAGGTGCACCATGGCCGGACTCCGAGTTGGCGCAACAACAGTGGCACCGATGCCGAACCTGCAAAGTTTGAAGTTGCAACATTTTGGAGTTGCTGCATCGCGAAGTTGTATCCTGCCGAGGTTGGCACTTCTGAAGTCCTCAGAATTCAAGTTGCGGCCCAATTGAAGGTGGACTTTCGGCAAGTTGGCACGATTTCGATGCAGCCGAGGTAAGTTGTAGTTGAACCCACCGCGTGAAGTTGAAAAAACTTTTTGCACAGTATATTTGCCATATATACACACATTCTCAGGTGCTTTCTAGGGTCTTACCGGGGAGATATGCGCGCACCAATCGTGCAGGGGCTGTATAAAAGGATAATTTCTTAGCCTACGCCGCCGAAGATTTTTTGGGGACATAGATGGGAGTGTTATGAATTAAGTGCCGTGAACATCGTGCTCCTGAGGCGTGCGACTAGGTTACACAGTTTGCATACCCACTATAACCTCCTTAGCCTACTATATACCTCGGCTGCGGTGACCCCGCGGTACCCTCCAAGGTTACCCCCACGTGACCTTCTCCTCACCAAAAAGAAGGGCTCAGATTGATCGCGGTTACCTCGCTCTGACCCCTACTAAGTGTCCTAACTGAACACGACATTGAACACATTTTACATGTTCAATTGAGAACATGCTCAATTAAGCACGTCCCAATCCTTAATTGAACACTCTGCAAAATATGTTCAATGAAGTTATAAGTGCAGTGTTCAATTGAGGTGCACAGTTCACACCAAATTGAGCCAACCTTGAACAATGTCCGATTGGACACTGTCGGAAATTTTCAGTGAACATAATCCGGACCAATTGTGCATGTTCAATTTTGAGATTGTGCATGTTCAACTGTGCATATCAGCTCAACTGTACGGAATTGCGTTGCAGATGGTACAGAATAGTCTACAGGCATTGAAATCATGTTTTGCTCCAGTTTTACTAAGCCAGAGGGCTACATGCAGCTCGGAACTTGCTCAAGTAACTGTTTTCTTCCGTTTTGGGGGATTATTTACCACATGAAGCAGCCAAAAAGAGTGGTATCAATCCAAATTCAGGCAGAAATCAATTCTACATATGCATTGGTATTTTAAGAGGCCCAAAACCAATATTTGCGTCGTCCAAATCGTCGAAAGAACGAAAATACGGCGACGCGACGTGCGTGTTGCCGATCACGCTTTCTGCCGGCGGCATCCGCTCGGATCTTTCCGGCCTGTCTGATCGCTCCGGCCTATTTCATATATCGGCTCTTGTACTATGTCTGTGGACGGGGGAAGAAAAAATCGTTTTTTCAAGTTGCAAGAAGAAGAAAAAAAGGAGAAAAGGGAGGAAGGTTCAGAAACATCCATAGATTATGTGTAGCCAAAAATTTTGCCCTCGAACGTCCAGATTTCGTTCACAATTACATTCAGAAATCTTGATTGGATTGTCGATGCCGGGGTTCCGCTGATAATCACGGCTTTCAAGACCTGTCGCTTTCGGAGCTAATAACCCAGTTTGCGACAGGTCCCAGCCAATGGTTTTCAAGGGATTTGTACACTTCATCAGCATACAACGCGAAACTCCGGTTAACGCGACGCCAACGCGACGCGTTGCTACTCTTCCGCACCTCTGGCCTCCGCCTTTTGCATTCGACGACTCCTGGCAGGCACATGCCAGAATCCACGTAAACAGCTCTTCTTTCGGCAACGACGTGGCACACACATTAAGATCTTTCCGAGTCGAGTTCACGACTTGACATGCGGCGCGTCTCGCACTTCAGAGCCTTTGCTTCCTTGCACTGGGATATGCAGGTATGTACCTGTACTTACTTCCAGGATTTTCTAACAACTCTCGTGCCATGATTATCAGCTCAGTTGAACCTCTATGTGATTCGGCGCGATTTGGCCTCGCAAAGGGCCTACTATGGATAAGGGCTGGAACCGAAAGTGCACGGGAATCTAGGTGCGTCACAACTGACTACATTTGATATACTTGCTAACTCAAGCTCTCTTCGTGCTGCAGATCTCTCTGCACTTGAGATCGGTGCGGTGTGCGGCACCACGCGCGCATGTGCACGACGGGAATCATATCCCCCTGCAGCACTCTTGCGCTGCATCGTAGCGCACGGCGCGTGTCGCAGACAGACCCCAGCATGCATCGCAGCTCGTTCACGGGTCGGCGGAAACGTGTCCGTGCGCACGTCTTCCACCTCGCAGTGCCATCCGCGTTGGCGGGTCTTCCTCGCGGCATGGCGCATTGTCAACACCGTGACAGCGGGCTCCCGAGGGCGCTTCCCGATACGCATCGCATTGCGATGCACCCGGCACGACGGTCCCGATTCACGACGAAAGCCAGCACCCAGAATGTGTGTTGTTGGCTCGCGCCGTAGGTTTTCTACTTGAGCACAACTCCCAGCGAATTCACTCGCGGTACCTTTGCAAATCCGCTGCGCGCCCTCTCGCTCTGTGCTCGTCCGAGGTGCATCTCTCTCATTTCCGTTCTGAGTATCTGCTCAATGGACCCCGAGTCGAGTATACAGCACCTTCATTCGGTTCAACACGATTCCACCAAAACTTAATGTACCAAGTCGCGCAAGATGGCCTTGCAATTTCGGTATGCACGTGTGTATTATCTGTTCTCGTCACCACATCCGACTCGCCTCTGCACCAACACCTTGTTGAAGCAGCACATGTTCTCCGGTGTTCGAATTCGAACCTCTGCGACATGTGCTGCTACATGGTTTGGGTGTAGAGATGGGATTGTGACATGCTCGGAGTATCAAATACAGGTATTCCGCGCAAGTAGCATTGGTAAAGTAAGAGACACACAAAAAATAGATTAACTGATCTGGCCTTGCTGTGCCAAGTAAGCCTCGATAACCTCCTCCGAAATCCGCGCTCTCTCGCCCTTCCCCATCTTTGGGTGGCTGGGCACGCAATTACACAAGTCTTTTCCCCCTCTTCCGTTACACTCGTGCCGTCGACGGCAATAACTGTTTACGCAAGGTGCACATCGTTTTTTCTTTCTGAACCGCCGAGCCACGGGAGCGGGAGCCCCAGGTAGTCGTATCTGCTGCTCGATCGGCCGCAACGGTGGAATGAAGGGCATGACTGGTGGTGCTGGTGCGCTGTGCGGTGTCTCAGGTCTGGTAGGATTGAGTGAATCCTCCCAATCGATGAGATCATCCACTTCGTCCAGGCGCGCGGTCGTGAACTCAGACTGTGTTGGCTCGTCGAATTCTGTGGAGCTAATAAGTTGAAATTTCCTGACCATTAAACTGCCACGCACCATTGTCCTGCTCCACTGCGCGTCCGCTCGTCAGATCGAACGATACCGGTTCGTCGAGTGCTACGAAGTTGATCGGTGAATAATATTGAACCTTAGTCCACCACTTACCAGCACTGGAGAGATCGAGTTCACCATCGGGAACTGCAGTGAATCGAATGGCAGGAAGGACGTCGGCATAGTTATCTTCTGCGTTGAGAATATCAACGAATGCTTGGCGAGCGGCGAAGTTGGCTCCAGCAGCGAGAGTGGAGCGCTCCGAGGACCACAAAATAGTCTTCTTGTGGTGTGTTTCAAGGTGCAGAGGAATTTTGTAGTAGAGTCGTTGATTCGAGTCTGTAATTGTGCGTGATTGGAAATTGACCTGCACATTCCACCACCGCGTGAACTTCTCGAAGTCGACATTCCTCCAGCACTCGTGAGGAGGGTAGGTCTTCCCTCCTTTTCTGAAGTCATGGCGGTTGATATTTGCCTTGAAGACAATATATTCCTGGTGTGTATGAACCGGGACGACGGCAAAAAGGACCCGCTGGCGAAGTTGCAAATATCGATAGACGTTGGTGGGTTTGGTGCAAAGACGAGTCAATGCGTGAACTGGAGTGTCACGATGATGAGGGACCCCAGTTATACGCGGTCGTGGAAGTGTGGTGATGTTTAAATTATCCGCAAGGGATTTCCCGATTGGCAGGATACCAATAGTTTCGGATGTAGCAATGCGAGTGGAGAGGATGCGAGGAAGAGGGAAGGAAGGCTTCAGGCCAACGGCAACAGCAAGTTCGACGATCTCATCGCGCACCCAGATATCATGGTGCCCCCGATATTTCTCGCCGGTGCGGTTATGAAACCCAACCTGTTGGGTGTTCAGACAATTGACAGGCGGGAAAAACAGGAATACTCACCCGTTTGTTGCGTCGGTGTATCCAGTTTATGAGCAAGCACTCGGCCAACTCTGGAGATGCTCGCAGCGAGCCAAAAGTTCGACGAACTACCATGTGGAAGCCGCCTTCGACAGAGTTTGTCCCACGAGCACTGCGATACAGGTTGAGGCCGTCCCGGTCCTTCCCCATGAGATAGTACAGAGAGATGCCATCAGGGTCGGAGAGATAACCCTTGCGCACTGTATCAAGCAAATGCTCTACCATCTCCTTGGCTTCGTCGGAGAAGAAAGAGCCACGGTTCTTCTTGGTGGAGCACTGGACATCGGCATACGCTGCGAAGAGTTTTTCTAGTCGCTTCAAAAGGACATCACGCTTTGGAATATAGCGACGAATACGTCGATTGAGAGCATCGGCCTTGGCGCGCTTTGCGTATTCCCAGTTAATCCCATGTGACTCGAGCACCGCACGAACTGCAAGCACATCAGATTTGTCGCGGATGAAAATTGCTTCACTGAAGTCGTGGGCGAAGGGCTTGAATGCAGAGTGTTTCTTGGACAATAGTCGCAAAAGTCGATCCATGAAGTGGAATGCATCGTCGAGTACACGCGTGGGTATCGCTCCGGATTGCCCAAGAAAGGTGAAGGTCTCTTGTAGATTATCGACGAGGTGATTAACGGAAACGTCCTGTTGAATGTTCAGCATTCTGGGAAAAATTCCCATACACAATCGCTTACAGCAGCATCTCCATTCGAATCATAAAGGTCCGTCTCAACTCCTTGCATTGCGTCCGCCGGACTCTACCCAAATCCCATCAGGGAAAAATGGTGAAACCGTACAAATTCAGTACTCACCGGGTCAACCTCAAAAACCAGGTGTTCGTGTGTATCTTCCTCGGGACCAAACTCGGAATCGGACTCGGAATCCGAATTGTCATCAGTGTCGTCGAGCATGTCATCCGACCAATGCACAAAATTGAGTTGGCTCGAAGACTGTGAGTTCGAACAGTCATATGAAATCGTAAAGTCAGTGTCGTCGAGGCACGGAGGAGGCGCCGGAACAGCAAATGCACGGGGTATGGCATTGGCGGCAATGGGTGGAGTCTCGCCGCGGGTATGGAGCTGGGAAGTTGCAACTACTGCCTGTGCTCCATGGTTGAAGATCCATTCGACGGTCTGCCCATGTAATGAATGACGTGCTCCTGGAACAAGAACCTTGAAGCATGTCATATTAGGGTTGAACGCCACTCGTCAAATTATAAATCCAATCACCTTGTCAATCCGGATGAGCGAACGAGTGGCAGAGATTGTTAATCTTTTTGTGCGGGCCTGAGTAGGTTTGGTATCCAGATGCAGACGTCACGGGCATAGAGCTCGGTGGGATCAAGGCCAGTATTGCTACTCCTGCTCTGGTGCAGTGCAAACACGGGATGCATCGGGCGATCATAAAAATCACCCCGTCGATAGCACAAGGGGGAACCATATTTTTTTATCTCCCTGGATAGTCTGTCCTTGAGAACTAGAAGCTGCTTTCGAAGTGCCGAGTCAGTCTCAGCTTCCGAAGACTGAGTTTCGGTGTCAGCAGTCGCCGAGTTGATGTCCATGGTCTCCAAAACCGCGTCGACGAGACTGTCATTGATGATGCGATCACCAGACGCAATGTCGGCGTGCTCGTCGTTCTCGTCAATGTAATCCAGCTGGTCATTGACCTGCGCAAACTCTGCCGGTGACATTTGTGTATGAATTGCTATTGGAAACAATAAATGAGAACCAGGTATTAAAATCAATGCATACAACACACGAGAATCCGCGATAGACCCCTGTTGTATGGGATTGCCAGGACGGTAAGAGGGTCCAATGTCGGACCAGAAGGACGCTCTTCCAGTGGGAGCAGAAGCAGAGGCTGGGTTGCCAGAAGGCACTGGCTGATTGGTCATATATGGATTGAAAAAAGCGGCCGGTGCGTGGGCAGTAGTGGCCCGAGGGGCAGCGCGTGAAGGATGAGTCGGCAGGGCATTCCTCAAATTTCCGGGAGTCCGTGCAGAGTGTCCCAGGGTTGCATCCTTCTTTTTCCGTCCAGAACCAGGCCGTCTACCACCGTGACCACCTTTGACGCGAGCAGCGGCGGTATTCGTGTGCATAGAAGCTGGCTTGTGAGTGCGAGAAGACAAAGTCAAGATTTGATAGATAGGGCGGTGCTTGCTGTGCAAGGATCACACGGAACAGATGGGATCACGCCATCAGCCCGGGAGCTGTACTATCGACATAGGTAACCACAGTCATAGGTAATGAGCCCATGTACCTGTCTGTACTGCTTAGCCAACACAGGATTTCCTCTCTCGTGTTCGATCCTGCCAGCCGGGATCTGCGTAGCCCTTTTTGCCTTGTTTACTCAAGGTACCCGAGATGCCCGAAGCCTGATTAATCTTGAGCGACGCCTTGCGTTTTGACAGCAATAACAATTTCTCTGCATAAAGAAGATACAGCTTTACCTCTACATAATACCCATCGTGTTTTTCACCCTCCTCTTGGCTGTCTTTCCACCATTACCCCATGTGTTGTCCCGGTTCCGCCTGCTAGACTCGGACCGTCGCACATCGGCCACCATCAAACTCACATCTTTCCCGATGTCTTTCCTTACCATACTCTTCATCCACAGGGCATTCCTAGCATTAGCCTGAGCTCTCAAGATTTCGGCACCTTTGACAAGCTCGTCAGTACGTTTGCGCAGAAGTTCAATATTGTGGTCTGTCTGAGCAAGTCGCATCAAAAAAATTTGTCAGCAGTGAATCGAGAATGACTTACCGTTTCTTCGTCGTCACTATCTGTGGAGATATCGGGAGAGTCTAAGTCAGCACCAGTGAACATACTCTGCTCAACCTCTTCTTCATCCCGTGCGTCCTCGAAGTCGGAGTCCCCAGAAGCCCGATCTCGTTTCCCCAGCAGACTTGTTGAACTGAAGTCGAACTCCCGCCAGCCCCCTCCACCCTCGAGTACGGAACGATTCCGGAACCAGGCATGGTCGTCGCCATCGGTGACATTTCCATCCGTTGGCTCGAGATACTCCTCTGGTTCTTCGTCTTTGGCAACCAGAAGAGGATGGCGGTAAAGTGGGACTGTGCGGCGGCGAACGACTTCGCACCAGAAGTAAGGTGGTAGCGATCCCACGGCGTGAACAAGATGCTTGCACAGATGACAGCAGTGAAACTTCTGTGATTTACATGTGCAGGTCCAGTTGGCGATGGAGGTGATGTATTTTTTGTCGGCGTCGTCGCTGAGTGACAGTTTCATGAGTGCAAGCCAGGCAGCCTTGAACTGTTTTTGAAAGGGAGTAAGGGGCTTGGAGCGGCCCATGCGATAGCCATCGCTGAGAGCATTCGCTCGCACAAGGTAAGCTGCGGTGACTTTGGTGATTAATATTGTTGAGAATGTGCCGAGGGAATGATGGAAGGGTGAATACAAGTGAATTGAATTGTAGCTGGGGGTTCTACAGAGGGCTTATATACTGTAGAGAATAATATCTAGAAGGTACTACAGGTGTATGGAATAGCTGTATAGCTGATTAAGGGCTGAGTAATTGTTAGTAAGTGGAAGCGGGCAGAACGTCGGGGAGTCGGGTCATTGATGAACCGTGGGAAGGTGATGAGTAAGAAAACAAATAACAACAATTAAGATCCAGACAAGAAGATCGAGGCGTGGGCGAGCATGATTATGAAGGAATCCATGCTTCAACTGTTTCCAGAAGTTTTCAACGTTCATCGTTGTCCGAAGGCGAGAGAGAAAGGGGGACGTTGAGCGGGCCCATAGTGCCCATCGTTTGGGAGAGTACCACGAGGTCCAGAGGTATCCCCAAACCTCGCGCAATCCACGCTGCCAGCAAAACATGTACATCTCGTGCACCGCTTCACGACGGATACTTTCAGCGGTCTGAGGGCCGTCCTGCGTCGGAAAGATAGGATGCTGGCAGAAGTGTTTAGTGAAGAGCCGGAGGATCATGTGGCGATGAGCAGCAGGGCAAAAGACGTAGCCCGAGTCCCTGGACGTCTTCTCACCCTCTTCGAACATCCAGTCGGGCCCATCTTCGGAGTCCTCGTCATCATCCCTGTTCAGAAAATCTTCAACTTCATCGAGCAGGCCACCGTCCCCATAATCATCCATGCCCTCTGGGTCGTCATCCGAAGCCGCTGCCGGATCAGCTCCAGGAGTAAAGCCCGGCCGCGGAAGAATAGACCGAACAACCCCGTTCAAACGAACAGTCAGAGAGGGTGCTTGCGCGGGTGGTTTAGGAGCAGTAGACTTGGGGACACCCTGAAAGCGGACCGAGACATGGGGGATGGCGGTGGTAGCAACATAGAGATCCTGTAGCCAAAATTTGCGTTGAGAAATTACTCGGTCATTTTTGCGTATGGAGACACACCTTTCCGACCTCCTGAGACTGTGCGGCTGGTACAAATTTTGGGTCAAGCCAATCGAATTCTGAGTGGGCTAAATCAGCGTCGTAATGGGCTGGCATCCGGCGCAAGATTGAAAGTCGCTTCTTCAGTGCACGCAAGGCATGCCAGAAGCACAGTTGATGCTTCGCCTCTGGATACTTCGCTAGGAAGGCCCTAATTTCGGACCAGTCCTTGTCTGTGAGCGTCGTGATAGCCTTGATCTTCCAGACGGAACGGAAATGGGACAAGAGCTCTTGGAGATACCGCTCTTTACCCCCGGCCGCACCAGTTGACGAAGACTGGATAAGCAGGTAGCCCAATGGCATTCCTGAGCCGTAAATCTCGCCAAGGAGGGCGTAGACCTCGTAGCGTGAGCCATTAGTGTCCCCTAAAATCAGCTGAAATGAGAACAATCCATGAGAGATAGTCAAGATTACTCACAGGTTGAATCAAGGGAAAGCTCGCGGACACGACCACCAACTTCACGCAAAATCTGCGGAAGACAGAATGCGATAGCTGTGAAACCAGGTTCCTCATGCAGAGGAATAGATTCAACACTGTATAGTGGCTTTCTCCCCGTGGACGTATCCGCTTTGGCATGCTCGAACTCTTCGATAATGATCTTGGCAGATTTCAGTTCGTTGTCGTCGCGTTTCCATTCCGCAGATGTGATCTGCGAGACCATGGAACCTATAACCTTGCGAGTAAACCGCGGGTTCGGAATGAGTCGCAGAATCTCGTCCCAGAGCTGACAATCTTCGTTAGAAAAGGCGGAGTACAGACTCGGAGGTCAAATACTCACCTGCGGCATGGGCAGCTTATGATTTTTCTGCACAAACTCGATGATATGGGGAGGGACGTCGATTGAATAATAAGGAACATGATCATCCTCGTGTGAAATCTTGACTCCTGCTACATGATCGTCGTCCGTTACGGTGATATGAAGCCAGCCGCCGCAAGGAAAGGACTCCATGGCTAATTTATCGCGAGGCTTGGAGCCCTCGCGTTTCTGCTTCTTAGGAGCATGTTGTCGGGACGAGATTTGGGCGCAGTGATATATGAACCGGGTCGTATCCGCACGCCTGTGGTCGTATTTACTGTGATAACTGTCACAAAATGTTAGTATTGTATCGGAATACAATTGCATAGTTCACGCACACAAAACGGTAGCTCCTGCAATTCCATATCAATTTGGCAAGCTCATTTGCGCCGTCACGTCGCTCGCCAGAAATAGATGAGATGTCAACGCGTGCCTCGAGCTGAATACAGTCCTCCTGCTCCATCAAGGTGTCGAGGAAGTCCTTGAGCGGCAGAACCGCGAGATCTGTCCCAAAGGCGCCTTCTTCGGAATCATCCGAGCCTAAGTTGATGTTCTCCTTGTTGCCGGCCCTCCGTACGCGATTCGCGGCCGAGGTGCGGCCATTGCACACAAGGCAAGTCTTGTTACGTGTCCCATCCTTCTTGAGGCGGAAGTCATCTATAGGTAAGGTGGTTTTGCAACCCGAGCAATACAAAGTCTCCTCGGAGGCCGGCATGGCTGACAGGCGCGGGACAGACGCGAGAAGCAGTGAGAAGACAGAAGCGACGCGTTCGCGTTATTTGTGTATGATTTATGATGTTACATGTGTAAATAGCGTTTACGGTATGCCGGCCGGCAAATTACGTCACCCGTAACAACTTGCTGGGTCAATAGCGTTTTGTTTGTCGTCCCACGCCTTGGTATTTCCGCCCCATTGGAGTGCGAGAACGACGCTTGTAACCGCCCCGGCGACAAGTGTTGCACCCAGGAAGTCCATGCGAATGACTGGCGCTATATCTGACCACGAGCGTTTGGTGGGATCGGAGCAAGGGGGGTTCAACAACCGAATTGCCGACACCGGGTCGGAGGGGGGTCCCCCTGAGGAAGGCTTAAAAAAACTTTTCGACCTACATTTCAAAAAAGTTTTGGATCTCGCTGAAACACCCTAAAAACATCATCGCACAGTCAGGAACACTTTTTAAGAGCAGCTCAAATTTTGATCGCAATTCCCTAATTGGGACGGAACAAACATTGTCGTTTGAGTTCTGCAGGAAAGATTCCGGTTGAGCTCCAGGATGTAGCTGAAGCACTATGTATGCCTCTGATGATTCTCGTCATTGTTGGTTGGGTTCGAGTAGAATGGCAGGAATTCTCGCCCAAAATAACAAGGCCAAACAATTGATCGCCGCGTAACCCGTGGGAAAGTATTGCCTCATATAGGGGGGTTCGGGGGGGGGGGGGGGGGGGGGGGGGTCCGCGATCTTGATTAACAAAACTTTTCGACTGTATATCCGATTTTTTAAAGTTGAGCCCCCCTTGGATCGGAGCCGTGAAAGTATTGCCTCATATAGGGGGGTTCGGGGGGGGGGGGGTCCGCGATCTTGATTAACAAAACTTTTCGACTGTATATCCGATTTTTTAAAGTTGAGCCCCCCTTGGATCGGAGCCGAGAGGCGGGGATGCTTTGAGGAGGAAGGTCACTGCAGTCAAAGATACTCCGCCGACAGGGAGGTTGATCTGAGGTGATGCTGATAGTGAGAAACGACAACGCGCACGGGTATCAAAAACACTTACAAAAAAGCACCACCGCCAGGTGACCTTGGATATCCAGGTCGGCGTCGTGCAAGATAGTAAAAAATGTTCAACACACATGGTCCGTGAACGCGCCACCTATGAGCGGCCCAATGATCGAGGACAGCCCAAAGACCGCCCCGAACATCCCAAACAATCTTGGTCGGTCTTCCAGGCGAGTGACTTGGGCGAGGATTTGGAACATCGCAACGACTGCGTCGCGCGCATTAGGTCAATATTCTACATCCGGGGAAATCGACTCACAAATGCCTGCGGCTCCCGCACCGGAGACCGTCCGCCCAGCGATGAGCTGGTTCACATTCTGGCTAACCTCGCAAAGTAGCGAGCCGATCTCGAAGATGGAGATTGAAGCGACCAGAACCCATTTGGCGGAGAATATGCGCAACACTTGGCCGTAGAACAGGAGGAATACGGCTGGTTCATGATTAGCACAAGAATGGGGTGAGTGGATTTGGATACATACTTTGTGCGAGAATAAAAGATGTGGCGACCCAGCCTTGCAGAGTGAAGGATTGGAAGTCCTAAGGGCAAGATCAGCAACAGCTTAGAAACTATGGTGCGAGAAGCGAACCGAGGCAATACGGGGTAGCGCAGTCGCTGGGAAGATGGAACGGTGAATTGGCAAGTTCATGTGATCGAGAGAGCCCTGAACAATACCTAGAATTGTCTGGTCTAGTGCGATCAACAGAACAGAGAGCAGTCTTTTAGAATTCGTTAATTAGCGGTGAAAGAAAGACGGCAAAGGAACCTACATCGCAACAAAAATAACGGCGAGCTTTCTCCCCATCAGAATGGTATCTTCGTTGGGTGCCGGAACGTGGCCCTTCTCCGTACCATCCTCTGGCACTGAATTAAGAGTGCCGTCGTGAGACTCTGCAGCTTCCACGTCGGCGGGCATCTGGTTGGCAATCGAGGAATGGGCTACGCAGCACTCCCGAATCCTCTACCAAATCTTCCGTTATATAGGCGTCCGGCATACGCCACGTACTGTGGGCGGCGCGGCGCGAAAACTCGTCTGTCGGAAGTCTTCCAGTGGCGTTACGAAATCAAGATTTGAAGATTGTCCGGAAAGATTATCTGATAGGAATCGTGTGATTCACAGCTCGCGGTGACTGTTCACCGCAAAAACGGAAGCGACTCTACTATCCGTCCCGATGGGTCTGATAATTCCCGTTGGGTCTGATAATCTTTTTTCTCAGCCTCCTCTGGTTCGCTTTCCCTCCGGTTTTTTATGGAATACCATTTTATAGTAGTACTCTACGCCTGTGCAAAAGGGCTAAGGGATTGAGGGAGAGGAACCTATTGAAAATTAATTGCCAATCCATCAAGTCGACGATATTTGTGTAATGTTTGTGCAAGGAACCTTTCCCTGTCTTGACCCCTCACCGTGAGGACCCAACAAAATTTCAGGCTTGTATTTCATACAGGAGCATTACTCCTGTCTCCTCAGTTTTATTCCCCAGCCATCCGTTGTGGTGTTCTGGGGAGTTTCAATCTCGATGGACGGGTGTGACAGGTCGTGACAAGGTCCCCTCCCCAGAACACCACAACGAATCCCCTGCAAAAAAATGTGAGGAGACAGAAGTGTTCATATAGCATGAAAGATATGCCTCAAATCTTTCTGGGGCCTCACGGTGAATCGTCAAGACAGAGAAAGGTTCGTTAAACAAAACTTACACAAACATCATCGAGTTGATCGATCGGCAATTAGTTTTGAATAGGTTCCTCTACCTCAATCCCTTCGGTTTTTTGCAAAGGTGTAGAGTACTACCATACAATCGTATCCTACAAAAAGCCGGAGGGAAAACGAGCCAGAGGAGGCTGAGAAAAAAGATTATCAGACCCAACGGGAATTATCAGACCCATCGGGACGGATAGTATTCAGGCGCAGCGATATTCACGGGGAGAAAAAAATTCTTCAGGCCCAGAGGTATCAAGAAAAGTTCAGCGAAAATCATCCCACTTTCTTAGCGCGGCTAACAGGATGTTACCCGAGTATTGCAGTCATTTCCTCTGTGTAAGCCGACTCGGCGGGGTAAGCTGCGCGCAAGTTGACGAGCGGGCACGATGTTCCGGTGGCTGGAAAAAATCTGCAGAACTTGTGATCCAGTCCGGGGGACAATCTAGATCACACTTGCCACTGCGCATGCCGTCAACATCAACTTTGCACTGAGCTGGCGCTTGCAATTGGCACATTCTAGTGCGGCAGAAAGGAATCGAGAATCTGGCGTGGCTCTGGCCCACAGCTCAGACCTGCCCAGTTGCGCCAATAATCGGATGCGCAGTTCAGCCTTCATAAGTTCATGAATTCATGAATGAAACTAACCAATTGTTTGCGCCCGTGCAGACTCACTCGGCTGAACGAGACCGTGTTACACGTAGCGTGGTACTCGTATTACGCCCAGGCAGCTCGGAGATCTAGAGGGCCGCTTTGCCGGCAATCTCTGTATGCAAGTCCAGGCAGAAGCGAAGTATCATAGCTAAGCACCAAGGAGTAAGTACTACACGCATACCTTCACAAGAAATTGAACGAGGTCAAATATCCAACTCAATTGACACGACTTTCCCTGGTACCTAACTCCGAGTACGATCAGAATCAGGATCGTTAACCGACTGGGCAAGGCAGCCACTCACGAGAATCGCTCCCCCGTCCACGACAATCACTCCCCCGTCCCCGTCCACGACTCCCCCAGAAATCTAAGCACACCCTGCGCAGCCCAATCCTCCGTCCGCGGCCTATGTATAGTCATTATAGTTCTCGCCACCGCCGCAGTGTCGTTCGCCCCATTGTTTGCAAGGTTACTGTCCTGGCGCTCGGGAACGTGTATCACGGACGTGGACGTGGACGTGGATGTAGACGTAGATGTAGAAGTAGCAGTAGATGGAGGCGTCACGGCCCATCCCATGTATTCGAGGCGCAGGGGAAGTGGGATAAGTGGCCATAGGAGGAGTTCCAAGTCGGCGGCGCGTAGAGGATGCGCACAGTGGATGCGCAGCACACGTAAAGGTGTTGTGGGGCCGAGCGCGGCAAAGATGTCGGTCTGCGTTCGGCGTCAGCGAGGCTAGGAGAAAACGGAACCCGGTGCGTACCAAAAGCGTGGCAAAACAGCCATCTGGGAGTGGCACCCCTGGGCGGATGATCGCGAGCTCGTCGAGTGCGAGCGCCGGTGCGGCTTGTAGGAGCGTCAGGACATGCGCGGGCACGAACCGCGGGTCGTCGCGCGCGCCCATGATGTCTAGCTCGAGACACCGGAGCGTGGGCGCAAGCGCACGCAGCGCGTCGGCGGGCATGGATTCCATGTACTCGTCGACCTCGCGGAGGCGCAGGTGCATGATCTTGGCGTCGAGGAGGGCGGGGGATGCGCAGAGCGAGGTTTCGTCGGTGTTGCGCGCGCGGAGCATACTACAATGCATACTTGGATCCGCGAAAGCGAAACGCTGCTCCGTCTCGAGGAAGAGGGTGTGTATGCTCGGGTGGCGCACTAGAAAATCGGATTCGGGGATGAGTGTGGTGGAGTTGAAGGAGAAGCGCGTGAGGAGGGGGTGGATTGAGCGGAAGGTGATTCCGTGGAGGTGGCAGCACACGGGGAACTCTAGAGAAAGGTCTTCGAGGTCGGCGAGAGTGTCGATCATCGCTTGAAGGTGAGCGCAATCCCAGCCGTGTGCGCTGGGCAAGTACAAGCACAGGACACGCAGCTTGCTATTTGTAAGAGTCTCCTATAGACTGAGCGTGAATATCTTGTAAACGTTTGAAAGATATTGAACTCACGGAGATCTGCTCTCCGACACACAGGGGCCCGAGAGCCACTTGGAACCCAAGGCGGCAGTGATTGCCGTACAGACGCCCTCCGACATTTCGACCTGCCGCCCCCGATACAAGTACGACGTCCATCTGAACCTTTCCAGTTGGCCTTGGGTAGAAATCGCCGTAAGAACCGTGATGAGATCCGCATACAAGCGGGCGACAGTTTCATCGTCCGGCACAGCGGCTGCTTGGTCGCGACGCAGAAAACTAGCGTCAAAAGACAACCTGAGAGTCCTGCAGTGGGCGGCATGATGTGGGTAGGTGCGGATTGCCTGAGCGAGAGAATGGATCGACTCCAGAGGGATGTCGATGGAGCGGAACAAGCACGGTGCCACCACGGTATGGGAGAACCGGTCCACCTGTGCGAAGGAGATGATGTCCCGGGGAGTCGTAACAAAGGCAGCAATCTCTATAACGAGCTCGGGGATTCGCAGAGGGTGCATTTCTCTCTTGGTGGTAGCCAGCAAAGTCCGATTGTTCGCCGATCAACCATAACACACAGCCTTGGCCACACAAGGCCAAATAACGTCCCAAGCTTCCGCAGTAACCACGACAAATGCTGCTCACAGCCAAGTTGAAGACATTTTGGGCGGCTACACGCCGCAGCCACTCTAAACCGCTCCTCCCCCATCAGCTGCTGCCGACAGAACTCTGGGATGTCCTATTGGACCAATAAAGCTGTAAGGCCGGCAAGTCACTGCCAGTGACTTGGGAAAAACCTCCCGAGCCAATTATGCCAAACTTTTCTAGGATTATACTGTCCCGAAATAATTAGGTGGAACTTAGGCAAAGTTGGCCTAATTTCGCCTAAGTTTCGGCTAAGTTTGATGAAACTCGAGATAACAAGGGGCAATGCCGGATAAATTTGACCGGGACATGGATTATTAGCATGAGCACCACCCTCCTGAACCTGGGTTGTGTTTCTAGACCATTGAGCAAGATACAAGCAAGAAAGCACCGTGCCGTTCCGATTTGGTTTGGCAAAATGCACCAAGTCAGTAGCCGATCGGCAATCATTCGGAGCTATCAGAAGCACTGCCCGGGCACAACATGACCAAACGTCGATCCTGCCACGTCGACGTCTTTCTTCCTCTTCCCTCATCTTCCCCCCCACTTCCCCTCCCTCAATATTCAATCTCAGTTGTTCTCCTCCCCTCGGCCGTGGATCACCTAGCCCAAGCCCCTCAAGCTTCTCAAGGACCTCGTTTGCCATCCACTTCTCCCTCCTCTTCTCGAGACTCCGCTCCACGGCACCACCGTCACGGTCTTTACTGGGCGACGGCGGCCAACCTCCATCTTCCAACATAACACACGCCGCGATGCCCATCCACGGCCCCGACTCGCGCTGCATCTTGCGCCCCACACATGCTCTGACTTCGGGCTCTCGCACGCTCACCGTGTACTCCACGCCGCCCCTCTGACACCGTTCCCGCCAACCTCAGTACTCTCAAGAACAATTTCTGCCATCAAGATTCTGATGCGCGATGCAAGTCCAAACCCTATTCCTAAGACTTCGTCAAGTTCATCCCCCCCCAAATTTGTCTACGTCCGGTGGAGGCCTCAAGTCCCAAGACGTTGTCAAGCTCTGCAACATCATCGACGGCGTACATAGATCTGTCGAGCTCTGCAAGTCCGCGAGCACATGGTTCCTCGGCTTGCAGATAGTTACTCCGTAGATAGTCTGTATCTGTGTTTGTAAATATACCGTTTTCCGATAACTTCTGCTTGATTTTGAGTGGTGAAAATGAGCAGTAATGGCGAGATAATGGTGCCCTAATGTCGCATAAGGTTGGCCAAACTTACCCTAATTGGTAGGAGGTAACTTATTTGGGTCAAGTTTGGCTAAACCGGTCTAACGAGGATAATTTCAGAAAATTACCCAAAGTTTGGGTAAAGTTTCGCTAAATTAGCAGGGTAGGCTTTTCCTGATCTGAGTCAAGCGGCAGGGCCCGCTACCAGAATAAAATTCGCGATTGATTATTTATTTCATTTCTGCAAACAAGTCAATCCCGTACTCCGTTCGTTTAGATCCTACATCGTGGACATGAGAGTTGATGATATCTACTGTACACTTTATAGACAGTCTCCGAGAAGAATCCGTGATGAAGAATGAGTTATAATACTCGCTCTCTGGGTTATAGAGGTAGAAGATGAGCAGGTAAATGGACAGCGACGAGCCTGCGCTCCCCGGTCGCATCTCCGACCAGCGGCTGAGCAGCAAGCACAAAGGCTGTAGATGCTAGACTCCCGATCTGGGCTGTTGTCTTTTTCCAAGTTGCCTTCGCATGCGCCGAAGATGTGGGATAAACTTCATTAGGGGGCAGTCTTAGGGAGTGGGTCAGTAGACCCGTCACGAGCAATACACTTAATGAAAATAACCCACCATGCAGCCGGAGGAAAAAAACTCGTGGGGATGTGAGCTACACTTATCGTAACTGCCTCGGAGTCGACTTGAATTTGAGCTAGGTACTGAGGGGAATCGAAATGGATGCGCTCTTACGAGTCAGTTTGGGTTGAGGCCAGAAAGAACACGCGAAATGAGTCTGTCCAGAAAGTAAAGCAAATATCAGTACTGCGATTGGTGGAGTTGAAGTTGAAGTTGAACATTGAGAACGAGCGGAGAGGGGCCGCAGGGAGAATCACATGAATTAGAGGCAGAGAATCGCCGATTCGCAAAGTAACTTCGGTCGGGCTAAAAAAAACGAGGGAGGAACGTACATATATACTGGGGCGCGCAAGTGCGTTGCAGGTAGTAAATCATTGGATTCCGTCCTCAAGTTCGGATCGAATTACATGTACCGGAAGTATCTAATACGAACCTGAATTGACAGGTCAGTACGGATACCAGTACAATATAATTCTAGCACTTACGACGAGAGCAGTGAAATGCTTTCAACACTGCCAAGCCAATCCCGAAATCCCCGAATTGCAATGGGTGGGTTTGGATGAAGAATCAAGTTAGATTCCTCACATAATTAAAGTGGTTGTGGAGTGTACTCACGGAACCAGGCCTTTCGACTTCGAGCCCACACATAAGTACTGACGGGTAATTAAATTAGCTGGCTCTGAAGCTTGTCCATGATCTAAAATCAGCCGCACGGCGAGCCATATAGCGAGCCAGTGAATGTGAACAAAGGAGAGATTTAAAGGGCACGTCTAGTGGCTGAAGAGAAGGGTGCTCGATTCATGAGCATTTACAAAGTGGTTGCAGACGCGCTGGCTGGTACACTGGGCACCATTACTCAGAAAACATCCAGTTCAAAGACAGAGAGCTGGACGTGGCACATCGGAAAAAGTCAAGACGCATGTGGAACGAAACAGAGGACGCGTGAGAGAAGGATCCAAAATGCGCCACGAATCGGAGTAAGCAAGATTATGAGGTGAGTACGGCAACATTCGGCCGGCAGTGCAAGCCGAGAACTTTTGGCGGGGACGAAAACGGTTTACGCAAAATCTGCTGACGAAAATGTGATGCACGGCCAAAATCCAAAAATCATGCGCCCTATAGAAACCCGTACCTTACGGTAGCGGGAATTCCCTGACGCGGATCTGCTACGAATCTCTACCGTGTGCAGAACTTTCAATTCGATCTGCATACGCATACTTCTCATGCGTCACGGCCACTCTGAAGCCTTGTTCTCACGTCAGGCCGTCTTTGTATCATCCCCTCTCTTCGCCGCCTTGCACCTCTCCTTCCGCAACTTTCCATTCGAACGATTTCGTTGCCTGCTTGGGCCCTCGAATTTCTGTCGCAACCTGAGATTCGTGCGCGAAGTAATGGGTCGATCGAAACGCCTGCGCTCGCTTCATTTGGGTTTCGAATACGATTTATTCCACGCCCCCACTGACAAAATATCGCGACAAGCTCTGATGAGCGCTGTCTGTGGGACTGTGTCCGCCTTTGCAATGCGAACAGGCAACCCGGTATTCATATTCTCGGGCCCCGAAATATTCAGCTGCCTTCCGCAGGATATTGCCGGTTGGAACTTGGATCTTCTCCAGTTCAATCCCACGTTCGGCCCACGCGGATTGCTGAAGCGTGCACGACGTATTCTCAATTTGGAGGTCCCGGGACCTCTGGATTATCTGTCTACCAAAATTACGCTGCACACCGGGGAGCAGCGAACAGTACCTCCGCTTGTCCACCTGCGTTCGACAACCATCGAGTCCATCAGATACGATTCACGTTCCCTCACCATCCTCATATTCGACAGAAGCTCCATTGTGGCTATCCGTCTGGGCCAGGCGTGTCGTTCGATTCCTCCCGACGACCTGAGCGCGGCCATCGCCCACGTCACGCTACCAGGCCTCCGCCATGTCGACATATCTACGGATACCATACATCCTTCGGCCCTCCATCTCTTCTTGTCGAGACATCCCAAAATCGAAATCGTGCGGTGTCATGGGTTATGCGAAGAATCGAGCACGCGCCCGGTCCTCGATCGCCCCCTCGTACATCCCGGTTTTGTTGAAATCAGTGTCACCTCGCATGGGCTGGGGCGCGTGATCGCATCGCTCATCCGCTCCCCAAAAATCCACACATTCGCGTTCGAATTTCCGACTCAGCTCTCAGCGGCGACACTCGAGGTACTTCTCATCGACCTGAGGCAGATTTCGTTCCGTACGAACGCCACAACATTGGTACTGAATTTTGCCTGTCGGGATCGGGGTGCCAGTGCTACCAATTTCTGGAGCTTCAGCCGCGACGCTTGCGAGGTCGCAAAGACACTCCGTTGCGTTCGGGACGTTCTGGTCCTGTTTTTCACGGTAGAAGATGGGCTTGCCGTCCTCTCCTGGCTCGCTCTACTCCCCGCAGTTACTAGGGTCCGGTTTTTCCTCCAGTTCGCGTCCTTCGAAATAAGTCTCACCGACCCCGAATGGGCGAAGTCGGAGAGCGAAGTTGCCGCTTTGGTGGACCGCGCTCGCACCGAGCTCCCGCACGTGCTGGATGTTACGGGGGCTGTCTATTGATGCATTGTTGAATTATCGACCGGTATGTCTCCATTATTTTCCGAAAGACCTTGCGAGCGAACGTCTAGGTAGATCATTGGGAAAGTAGTATGCGGTGTCTATTTGTCTGGCGGACACTTGTTCGTTGGAATATTCGGAGTAGCTTTTGATTAGCCTGAGTGCGTGTGTTCAGATTTTCAGTTTATAACAAGAATTCTGCTTCCCCCGATAGCTAACCACTAAAGGGATCCATTACTGCGGAATCACAGGCATTGTGGGTTGAACAAATTTTTGCCACGGAGCAGCCAACATGTTGCCTACTCGCGATAATGGGAAAGAAAATTTCGGCCATCGGGACGTGTCACATTACATCGCGCCATCGCTTGCGCTTGTGCGCACTTTGTGCTTGCATATCTGCACCGGAAAGAGTGGTACACCTCCGACCGGCCGTTATACATCAGTGTTGCAAAAGAAGGGGTTAATAAGGGTTCCCGCGGAAGTTAAGGCCTTAGAATAAGATAAGGGTTATTAAGGGTGCCCATTATAAGGGTAAAATAAGGGTTATTTTGCCAGCCAGAAATTCTAACATTGTGAGGTGAAAGATGTATTGGAACGTGCTCAAATGGTTTTCATTTGATCCTTTGAGTCTTTGGTGGACTGCAACCCAGCCAGAGCCACTGGGCAAGCTTTGCCATAGTCAGAAGGACGTGATTCTTGCCTAGAAACGGAAAAAATGATGTGGTTGCGAAGTCGGATCCAAAATGCTGGATGTCGACGTTCCAAAATATGTTAATGCCTCTTACGGTTATGTAACCAGCCACACAAGGCCTTTATTGACCCGGCCCATCTTTCTCCTGTTGACTTGACCACACTTTTGAGCCTCGCCATATTGATCCGACATTCAGTTGGTTATTGAACCAACAACGTTGATATTATTGATTTAAGCACGGTTTCAACTTGTTGATTCCACCAGCATTTTCAGATGTTGAACCAGCCTCATCACGTTATTGAACCGGCCCAACTTTTGAAAGCACTTGGTTGTTGAAACGACATCACTTTTGTAGATGTCACGTTATTGAACTGACTCACATTTTTTGACGCGTTGGTTATTGAACCAGCTGTACTTTTGAATCACGTTGGTTATTGAACCGACTACACTTTTGAGTAATGGTACCTAATTTGGTTGTCGACATCGGGAACTCATGGTTTAGTGACCCTATATCTTTTCGGCCTGCCCACCCCGAACGAAGAACTGACTTTCTGGTTAGATAATGGGGCATGGACGCGTCCGAACATGATAAGTCGCGGCAGTGATCGACGTCTTTATTATGTATCTTCAGCCCTTCAAGCATCACTACTGATTCAACTATTCAGAAGATCAATAGTAGCGTCGTCGCGCCCTCAAATCATAGCCTCACAAAATTTTGGTTGGTCCACTGACTTGTTTACAAAGTGCGGTCGGTTCCATAACGTGACCGAGAAAAGATGGGCTGATTCAATAACCGAAGGCGTTCAAAAGTGAGGGTGATTCAACAATGTGACCACCCGAAAAGGTGGGTTGGTTCAATAACTGCAGGATGCTAAGTCAACAACTGAAATAAGGCTGTTCAATAGGGGCAGTCAGAGTCAGTCGCAGCGGTCGTTTCTGGAGGCGTTTCTGAAGTCGTTTCTGATTTAATAGATCGTGGGAATAAACGCGAAAAACCATAAACGCCTCCAGAAACGCCTCCAGAAGCGCCTCCAGAGGCGCTTTTACAAGGTGTTTCTGCTTCAAAGTCGTTTCTTCCCACGTTTCTGTCAACTTTTTGATCCCAACAAGGTCGAGAAACGACTTCAGAAACGACTTCAGAAATGACCTCCAGAAACGCCGAAACGACCTATGGTGCCCGTCACTTAGTCACCACCTAAGTTGAACTAGTCCCAAATTGGCCGCGGGCGATTTTTTTTTTGGTGTGCCTCCGGGGCAAGCTCCAGGGTATTGTCCGTGTATAGGCTGTTATAGTCACTGTTGAAAGAGATGTGGAATACATTTATTGGTTATGACTGACTGGATTTGACTGAGCAGAAGTCTGCTTCCCGCAAATTCCAGCTGTTGAACAATCAGAAACATGACAGGAAACCTTTCAAAACCACATCTCCATTCAAAAAGGCGCCAATTCAACATCTTTGTGAGGTGATAGCACTCACTGTTCGCAAGTGGAGGCCGTGATTGGCTGATCAGTCCCAATTTGGTCCTCTACAAAAGAATTCCTCCTTCAATTTTGACGCTAATAAAAATCCCTCTTGACAAAAGATTTGTCTTGCTAAACTGAGCGTTTTGGCAAGAGGAATAAGAAATCCGATTTTTTTTGAAGGCGGAATACCCGTTGTCACAAAGTAGCGGTGACTAAGTGAAGAGCACCATACTCTGACTGCCCCTAATAGCGGAAAATCGGGGTCAAGTCAACAATGAAAAAGTCGGGACAGGTCAATAAGGTGTAGAGTGCCAAGTCAACAGGTAAAAATGTTGGTCAGCTCAATAATTGGCGGGTGGTCAGATCAATAAGTGCAGAGTTGGGAGGTTTCAGTAACTTAAAAAGGCAATAACATGTTTTGCGTCGACGTTAGCCACAGTCAATCTCGGGTCATTCTCGCCTGGCAGGCTGTTGCGGCAAGGCTCGGCCTTCTCGGCTTCCGCGTACCTAAGGGTTATAAAGCCCTTATAATCATCTCAGGGCCATGTTAAGGGCTTACCTTAATATTTAAATAAGCCCTTATCATTGATAACCCTTAACATTATTTTGCAACACTGTTATACATAATCTTAATTCACCCCAAGTCAACTTGAACATTGCTCGTGTTTCCTTCCAAGTGGAAGCAGAAGTATCTCGTACAAACACCACTATTGTGGCTAGCCGGTGATTAATCCTCTTTACTATTATTGCTTGGTCTTGTCCGGCTTGACTAGGCACTAAGGCGACACAAATCAGTGACTGTCAATCGCCGCACCGAGACGCTCTTACCTTAGCAGTTGTTCGCATCGCATGTCCCTCCGCCCTGGCTGGCTCCATTGAATCGGAACGACTGATCCTGGCCCCCGAACGAGCTAATATCCATGCACTGGGTGTCGGACAGCACACGGCATGTGTCCTGGCAGGGGCAGTTGCCCGAGGGCGACACCACCAGCGCAAATCTGCCCAGCGAGCCTGTATCGCCGTGGAACATGATGGATTGACGGCCGTTCTCGTTGAGACACCCGGGGTTGCTCACGGCGACGGACTCGCCGCAGCCTTCCGAGCATGCCTTGTCGTTGCAGAACTGCGCCCACAAGTCGAAGTCCCGGGTCGTGACGTTGCCCTGGTCGGTGCGGGGAAGGACGGCGGGGCCGGCGATGGCCTGGGTGAGGGACGCCGCGAGAGCGGTGATCAAGAAAGTGGTGGAGAGCATATTAATGGTGAGGAGGTGGTTTGGTTGGGAAGTGTGATTGAGTCAGTTTGTGATGCTGGGTATGCTTTGAGCGCGGAAGACGATGGGCTTTATATACGCGAGGAAAATTTCAATTTGGCTAGCTTTACCTTCTTTGCTTGACGCTCGTCCCCAGTTAACAGTTTCAATGGTGGATTCTTTCTCAATGCATTGTACAAGGCCAGCTCCACACCCCACATTGCTGTGGCATAGCCATCTCAGCGGAGGTCTCAACCGATTCTTGCCAAAACATGATCTGGCACATGCGGTGTTCAATTCTAAAAAAGGCCCAACGTGAAACCGCGAAATTGAGCGCCCTTGCCGTCAGTTGGGGGCGTTCAAAAGGCTCTCAAACTAGATGAGCGGCGTCCTCGTTTGAATGAGTTGCGATGGGTTACAATGCAATACAGCTCGAAGCCAATGTTTTCAATAGTGGTGTTTGCAATAGAATACAGCTAGTAGGCAATGTATTGTGGAGCACTCTTTGTTAGCTGATAGCGATCCAGGTTAAACGTCAACTGAGGCGCCTCCGTTTGAATCAATTGTGCTATTTCTTTCCTCAACCGCCCCGAGGTCGGGCGTGCTTGAAATAAAACTTGTCAGCTAACGAGAATGCTCACGGAGATTGGATGTATTGAAGTTAAATTTTGGGGACCAGTGCAAGCAAAACCACCAAATAATGTTTTGCGTGAGCACAAGTTCCTTTCCCAACGATTTTGAACTCTGAACCGCAGGATTTGGTCATTTTCAACCAAAGCCCACGAG
>JARKID010000051.1:600000-756927 GCA_029449255.1 Mycena polygramma | reverse complement strand
GGAACCGCGCTCGTAATTCCCATAATTCAACCACGCTTTGTCCCTATTTGTAGTGTCGACGCGACGCGTCTGTCACCTGACTCCTCTGATCGCTTGGAACCCTCGTTGGTTCGAATCCTGTGAGCAACATTCCTTTTACACGGCCCTAGACCCTTCCCTCGATGTCTAGGGTGCATTCCAGTTTCAAGTCTTGAGGCCTAGGGGGTTCAACGCCCAGCCTAGGCTACTCCTGACAAGTATTAAACGTTCCTAGCGAGCCCAGCTCTGGCCTAGCAAACGTCTAGTACCGATATCTTGTGCCCTAGGGCCATCTAGTATTCCCTGCCAGTCATGCCTATGCAGTCTCGGTCGTTTGTAGCAATAGAAGTTCATTGTTCGATAGTCCGGGCTTGGTATATATCCTTAGTAGTAAGTCTAGCTTGCGCATCTTGGACGTTTACAACCAGCAGCTCGGATCTCACTCTGATTCTCCTTTATATCACCGTGTAGAGGACCCTAGGCTTGATTACACTAGCCTAGGGGTGCATCCTGGTATCCTTAGTAGCATTGGTTATGCCTAAGAATCGCAAAAATACACGATGTATGCCCATACATGTTTCTGGGCCGTCTCAACGTTGCAAAAATAAAATGGAAGAAATTGCGGGTTTTGTCACTTTTTATTTTGCTTAAGTCCCTGATTGCATCCGCAGGCTACCGCTGTACTTATACGAGTTGTGTACGCCCGAGCTTGAACAAATCAGCCTCCAGCACCTCGAGTTTCAAGCCTATAGGCGACATCAGATGGTGCCCGGGATTTTCTGGCCTATGCAAGAAAAGTTCGAACCAAATTCAAACAGTCTTAGTTGACTTGTGTGTCTGCTCGAAAGGCTATGCTGATTTAACCACCAGTACTCGCCGTGATGTGCCTTGTGCACAGAAGATCTTTTTCAACATCAACTTCAAAAGTTGCTGGCCTCTCAAGAATCTTTCAAAGTCCCGTTTAATCCCGCGCCCCAAATGAACATGTTTTTTGAGCTCCGCCCCATACTTTTGAGTCTTCCAGCATCTTCCCCAGATACAGGTGATCCGACATAGGCTTTATTTGGGACACAGATCCGTGTTCCGCCCCACATAAAGCCCGAGTCCGAGTCCCGACCCGCCAGCAAAATACAGTCGAAGTTGAACACCATTACTACTATAGATCTTCAATAGAAAGGAATGGCCACACGGAAGCGGGCACGGAGTTTCATCTGTCCAAGTTCCAACTGCCTTGCGGAATTGGAACCCAGGTGTAACCAGAGTTGAGGGTAACCAGAGCAGAGTTGAAACCAAAGAAAGACGGAATCACCTCTGAATCCGTTTGGTAACCATTGTAATGACTAGACCGGGTGGCGAAGGATCCAAAGAAGCACTACTAGCAACGCAGGACAACTAAATTGAGGCAAGGCAAGGTCAGTGTCTATTTTTCAGCCCTGTGTTGCCATTACCGTGCTTAGAGGTTCAATCTTCACTGATCACCTTTTGACTTTTGGCCCGACCCCGGCACCCTCCGTTGGCTCCTTGCGGATTTCTTCCAATGCCCGTCATTGCCTTGATCTTGCTATGCTTCTATCACTGCAGTGATCTTTGGGACCAGGGCCCTAGTTTGTTCGAGTTCCAGAGCTTGACTTTCAACATGACCGAGATCACCGACTGCCTCGGCGAAGTTGGGCGAACATCCATGTCTGCTACAGAGAAAATTACACGTCACGAGAAGACTTGAGCCGATGGGTGGATAGAATTTTCCAGCCCGTAGGCCGTGTCTACCGTACACGGCAAGTTGGCCTTTTTTTGAAGGTTCACCAACACCTCCGAATCAAGCATCGATTAGTTTAACTACACCGAACGGCGAAGAGGCAGCAATTACATAGTCGGAAGGTGCTCGGGACATAGCTGGCTGGATACGACAAAGCAGAGAAGATGATCGTGGAGTAGAGATACGACGCGCAAGACCCTGGACAGGAGGCTGTCTGATTTGTCATGTCACGATACAGGCACAGGCCAATCAGATTGTTTCGGTTTCTTTTATGATTATTTAATTAATTGAGTTAATTTGTTATGCTATTGATCTGTATGATCGGGGATTTTGCTTCTCGACTTTGAGACCTGGTTCCGTAAACGGTACCAGGAATTATCTCTTTTACACCAAATAAAACAACTCTGAAGGACGAGGCTTCTGGGGCCCGAGCTCTACTCCTACCTCCATTTACCTTTGGGTGTGCCTCCGGAGGTTTACCTCTACCCCTGGGGATAATACAGATGTATTGATATGTCGCAAAAGGTAAACACCAGCCGACGAACTGAGCTAAGTATTCAATATCTGGCATCGTCTCAATAGATCAACGGTAGAGATCACCCTTGCCATTATATATGTATAATCCTGTAGAATGGTTTCTAAGGACAATGTGGGTTTGATTCCCACTTGAGGCATTCTTCATCCATCAAAAGGATTTTTTGTGTCTCTGCCTACCTCTTCATGTTGATAAGCTTTGAGAAAGTCTGCTGTGAGTGATATAATGTTTTGCCAACCATTAGTGATTGCATTCACTCATTGTTTCCAGGCTGTTCATTGAGTGTGACTGGGATTAGTCTCTATTTGACACGCGCAACGTGGACCTGAATGTTGCAAAAGTCACTTCTGGCTTATAAGCCAAGATAAGTCCTTTTTGAGCCCTATAGACCAGGCTCTCAATCTGTATGTACGTGAGCAAGATTGGACTTGGAATGCAAATCAATCAGAGGGGGGGCCTTTTGGCTTATAAGTCGAGATAAGGACTTATAAGTGAGCATAAGGCCTTATAAGCTTGTGTGCTTGCCTATAGAGTCCAGAAAGGACCTGTCTTGATGCTTATAACTCAAAACAGATTTTTGCCACATTTAATTGCTTTCCAAGTCAGATGAAAAAGATCAAAGCTTGAAACTTTTCAAGATAATCTCTCACAGGGGGCATTCTGCTCTGCTTATGAATTCATAAGCGACAGTGGTTTAGGTCAAGCTTGTGTGGGTTTACACCTCATTGTTACCCCATGTTGTCCAGCCTTGACAGCAAATCAGGCCCACGGATGCGGTGGCGCAGAACAAGCCAGCAACCAACCTGTCATCAGCGAGACAACAGCAGCACCAAAACCACTGTCACTTACTCGTTCATAAACGGAGCAGCAACTCTGAAAATGAGAGATAGATGATAGCACAGGATTCTGGAGAGAAAAGACAAAATAAGCAGCAGATGTGAGACAAGTATCCCCCAGTGACCTGAGGGGCACCACTCTGAATATTCTCACAGTGTAGAACTACAACACTTGAACAAGATAGCTCACAATGAACATATTTGTATGTAGTGAGTCAATGCAGATATGAACAACAGGGTCTGAAACAGAGCAAACAGCAAAATCTGTAGTCCTTGTTCAAGTCAGTGACAGGACGTTCTACGCTTCAGATAGAGCTGTAAGATATTTTGATCACGTTCCTCAAAGGGTTTAGGCTCCAGTCGGCACCCGTTATTAGTACCTTAGCGGGCCTTTGTGTCACTTGGTGCCAAAAATAAGGGGGTGGAGTTACGTAAAGTGCTGACAGAAGACAGTTCATGCACACAGGACAGGTGGTAAGCTTTATGTCCGAACACCGAGCAATTGTAGTGGTTAGATGGTTACAAGGTTGTCAAAAGAAGATTTTCTGCGGACGGCGTATAACCGTGTAGCAAGTTGCACAGCATGGCTGCGTAGTGTAGCGGTTATCACTTCAGATTCTGATGTCAACTCGGACTTCTGGCGACCCCGGTTCGATTCCGGGCACGGCCTGCAACGATGCTCTTTTGCCTTCTACCCCAATTTTTCCCTTATGTATGTTCCTAGCTGTTTCTGGCCTGAACTAACTTTTATTCAGACATTCATACTAGGAACCCCAGTTCGACGATAATAAACGCAATGCCCCCGATTCCATATTTCCAGGCAGTTGGCAGGTCGCGTCCATCCGAGGACGTACTACGCAATCCAGTCAATGCAACTCATCTTGAGATACCATGGAACGTACTGGCGGATTCCGTTCTGTTTGCTGAAATCTAGGCCTGAACTGGATATGCAGCTCAGTTCACGCTCCCGTATGAAGACAATTTATTCTATCACTGATTCACCCACACATTGGACTGGACAGAAAATGTGTTGGATTTGGTGTGAACGGTCGACGGGGTCTCACCCATTTGACAGGGAAGGAATGCCGATAGAAATGACTGTTGTGTTGCTGTCGACTGTTTCGGAGGTATATGAGTCGTAGTTCTGGCCGTCCAGCGAGTTGTAGATCAAATATGCCACAGGCTCTGTGACCTGGCCCGAGACGTTTATGCGCAGCGTGCCGGGCTGGTTACTTGCGACGGTGCAAGGATCTCGAGCGCATATATAAGCGAAGGGGCCACCAAGGCAAAGGAGCTGGTGAACGACGGTCAGTTGGGCATCTCCCGTCCATAAAGGGGACTGACCAGAGAATGAATTTGAAAAGGAACATGACAAAATGAAAGCGGCGCACGAGGAAAGAAGCATCAGCAATGTACACCTTATATATACTGTCTCGCTTGGATTGCAATCATTAAATCCACGGGACGGACATTTGAACGGAGATTTGGTGCCTGTATTGGGACATCCCGCATTGACGCTACTGAAGAATCGACCGAGAGGGTACGGACGCAACGCAAGAGCACTGTGTAACTTTCAATTGGCGAATCAGAATGATGTTCGACTGAGGTGGAATTTTGTGGTTGACCTTTGGGGCAAGAAAGAATTTGTATCAGACGCTAGCGCAAGCCCGGTGCACTTTGCCTGCGACAGCAGCGTTGACGTGGGGGGAATTACCGTCAATTGGACATCGGCAATGGGTACTTACTCTGAGTCGTTGTCAATACAAGTGAAGGAAAGGGGATTAGGTGTCTTTGCAACAAGCACTGAAGCCATTCAATATTGCATCACAAACAGCCGCCCCCTCGCAAACGCAACACCAATCCCATAAACATCGTCGAACACGACCGTGCGGCCCACGCCCGGCATCAGCTTTGCGGGGAACTCCAGCGTCAGGAACTTCGCGTCGTCAGCGCGCAGCACCGCCAGCACGCCTGACCCGACGGCTCCGAGCAGCGCGTGGTGCGATGAGCGGAGGAGCGCTAGGGGTTGCGCGACCGTGTGTGTGCGTGCGCTGCTTTCTATGGATGGCACAGCTGGCTTGGGGCCGGTGCGGATGCGCGTGGAGGAGACGACGGCACTGCGTGCGTCGACAGTTAGCATCGCCTCGCGGAAGGTTGTCCATTCCTCGTCCGCATCGAGGGACTTGATCGTCGGATAACCGTAGGCAAAGGAGAATTCCGGAGCGGGCAAGCATTGGACGGTGCGTGGTACAAAGCGGTAGGGAGTCCAGAACGGGCTGCTGGTGTCGCCGAAGGATTCCATAGACGCGGGGATGGGGATCGTCTGCAGAGAGCGGGAGTTGTTATTGCGTGAGTCGACGACAAGGGATATGCTTTGGTGTAAGGTGTCGATAGCAGCTAACGTTATTTCGCCGTCCTGCACCAAAAAACCGAAATGGTTAGCTTCTAAGCTGGTAACGAAAGGGAAGCATACTTGAAGGGTCCACCAGCCGCGCTGGCTTGACTGAAGATCGAGCAGGATGATTTCGCTGCTGCTGCGAACCAAAACCAGATGACCCTTTATCGAGACTGCGGCGGCGTCGATAGGAAGAGTGAAGATGTGTGTCCTGCGAACAGACGGCGATCTGGCCGAGCATGAATAATCGACTCGGAACACGCTCAAATAACTTGTTTAAATCTAGGTCAGCGCTCCAAATACAAAACAGGATAGATACAAGTGTACCTCTCAATATCATGTCGAGCACTGTATGCCTTGGAAAGAACCGCAATCCCAATGTGCGCACCGTTATCGATGCTATCCCAGTCAATTGTCGCGGCGGCTTCTCCGGGACGAGCATCAAAACGCGCGCAGCACGGAACCTCCAGCTCATATCCGTACTCCCCGTGGAGATCGTATATCCCAAGATGCTCCAGCGAGCCAAAAAGAAACGCGCGTCCGCCGGGGAGGACGTTCATCACCGTCGGCGGAGTGTGGCCGACGAAGGAGCGCTGGGAGTATTTCGACGGCGACCAGAACGCCCAGGAGGGAAGGTCGTAGAGCCGAGTTGATTCATATGTTCGGATCGGAGAGACGGGCTTCGCGAGGTCGTGATGCTGTCGCCATTTATATAGGATTGAGACGCCGCGGGCTGTGCACCGAGGAAGGAGAGACACGTCGGTGGTTTTGAGGGTTTCACCCAATGGGAGACGAATTCTATACGAGTCAGACGCATCAATCCAAAGTTGTCGGTTGGTGAAAGAAATGCATCGGAAGTAGGACGAAGTCTAGATATGTTTTAGCTCAAACGGAATTGTTCTGAAAAATTTCGCTCACTCTTGACACGTTCAGGATATCTGAGAGGGAGGCGCCGTGCAGAATGAGAAGGATAAGTTCCACGGGTAAGTGGTCTAGCATGGCTGGCAGCAAAAAAAGGGCAGAACCCGCCGTGGTCGGAAGAGAGGCGAGAGGGCTCTGTTCTTATAAGTCCTTGTGTGGATCCAGTGTTGATCGGCGAGGGACGGCCCCGTTCGCCGTAGCCAGATCGGGCGAGGTCTAAACGCACTTCGCGTGTATCATCTTCTTGCAGGTGAGCGTCTGAACTGCATTGATACCGCGCCAGCTAATTATCATTTGATCGATTGTCAAGTACGTCCGCCGACGTTCAACGTGCAAGGCAAAACGATGTTGATCAGCACTTTTGCATACAAAAACGCGGCAGGTGGCTCAACTCTGACATTTCTTGGAGGCTGGTGGCGCGACACTACTGTGCACAAGCGCGGGAGGGTCGGACCGAGCGCCGAGCTTCGTGAGCCTAACGATCCTTGGATCCTCCGAGAAGATCCGCACCGGGTACGTACCGCGGGGATCGCAAAGCAAAGCTTAAGGAGATGAAGCACCGAAGCCGTTCAACACGCGTTCTGATACACAGGCACAACGCTGAATGCTATATATGGTTGGTTACCTGCAATGACCTCAACGATAAGCGAAGAGGGGCAACAGCGACGCGGATGAAACACTTGCCTTATCCAAATCCCCCAGCGCTTCGCTTCCTCGTCATCTCCAACCTAACATCGCTCGTCCACTTGAAGAAATCGCACCTCCAAGCCGGGTCTACTTCTTCCCTCAGCCGTTCTGCCTTCCCTTTATCGTATCCGGGCCCCACAGGTCTGTAAATTTAGGGATCGGTGCATGAGGAGTGGATCGTCGGGCGAGGATCGTACCTCGCGCAAATGAAGAAATTCTTGCCCTTGTTCGGACCGGGCTTATTCACGGTCAACTCCTTCGTCGGCTCGCCGTGAACCTCGCATAGCGGCGGCTTCACAGGTGCAAGTAGCGTAGTCCACGCTTTCTTGCTCTCGCCGTTGCTCTGGCTGCCACTCGCCCGTGGAGGCGAAGATTCCTGGGATAGCGATAGCGCGAGCTTGTAGTCGGCGTCGAGCAGATCGGCAGCCGAGAGTTTATTCGATGGGTCAGACTTTGACGAAGAAGGATCGGGTTTGGAAAAGAAGGATGCGAGATTCGTTTGTCCAGCTTTTGTGGGTTTAGAGACATCCTTCTTGGGCTTTTTTGATGAAGAAGCGACCGGCTCCTGGGGATTTCGCTTTCGCTTCGCGGGAGGAGCCGAGGACGACGCCGGGGATGAGCTTGATGCTTGGTTCCTCGAAGACTGCCGATCCTCGGGCGGTTGGTTTGGAGATGAAACCGCTGTCGCCGTCATCGATGTCGACGCGAGCATATCAGCGTCTAGAGAGTCCACTATTCCCGAGGGCGGATCCGATATTGCCTGGGATAGCTGTGAGAGGGTCGGTTTAGTGCTGAGATCGGTCTTTTTCCCGAAGAACGTGTCCAAAAGCCTCTGCTTGTATTCGTCCCAAAACTTGGCAGCGATCCGAGGCGGCTCCGCGCCGACTGTCCTGGATCCCAAGGCATCCCGTAGTTTAACTACGCCACCGTCCTTGTCGACAATCTCGTCATGGAGATCGATGTACACTGGGCAGTGGTCGCTCCCCTTGATCTCGGGCTGGATGTCCGCCGCCTTGATCCACGGGAGTAGGCCGGGGGTGACGAGGATGTAATCGATGCGCGTCCCGTAGTTGGACTCGCGTGCTGAGATCTTGGTGTTCCAGCCTGAAACCCATATCATCGCTCAGAACGGAAGTGGAATGAACTTGATGGGATAGACGCACAGGTGTACATGCCCTTTCGATCAGGCCAGAAGTGCCGCACGACGTCAACGAGGCAGCCTTTGTTCCCCTCGTCGTCCGAGATCAGCCAGCTACGGAGCCAGCGCCGGACATCGCGGGCCCAGAAGCCGTCCTCGCCCTCCATGCCCTCCGCCTGCCCACGCGTGACCATCAGGTTCCCCTCCGCATGGTCTATCACGGCCGCGCACGCATTCAAATCGCCCACAACCACGACCTCGCGCTTCTCGACCTCGACCAGGCCCTTCACCCGCGCCTCAAGCATGCGATGGAAATCCATCTTGTATTGCAGCCGCTCCTCGGTCTCCGTGCCGTCGTTGGGGCAGTACACGTTGACCAGCACAAACAAGCCGAAGTCCACGACCAGCGCGCGGCCCTCGCTGTCGAGGTTGCGGAAGTCAACGTCCGCGGCCGCATCTGCCATGGTCTCGTCGGGGTATGCCTCGCGCGCGGACACGCGCTCTGCAGAGGATAATGGTGGCTTCGGCTGCAGCAAGCCGGTCAATCCCTCCTCGGCTTTGCACGGGACGACGGCCTCGGTACGCGTATACACAGCTACACCAGAATACCCGCTCTTCTGCAGCGGGAATGAGAAGAACGAGTGGTAGGACGGTGGCACGCCGACGGCCTTGGGAAGATTCTGCCGCGACGACTTCATCTCTATCATGCCACCGTGATCAATATCGACGCGTTTCAAGAGCAGGAGAGTACCTTGAAAGCAGATTATATCGGCCTGGAGGAGATTAAGGATGTCATCGTGGGTTTTCATCGTGTTCCATCTTCGTTCGTCGACGATTAGTACTGTGGAGCGACAAGCAAAATTCAGCGCCTACGGATGGTATTGGGGTATCGTTCGGATTCCATTCTAACAAGATTTGTGTAGGGTCTAACAAGAAAGAAAGATAAGGAGAACTCACGATGTTCCAGGTCAATATTCGCATTCGTCGTGGAGGATTGGGATCAGGCGGGGCGTCACAATGTGACCGTGACGGAAGATCTCTCTCGTCCTACGGTCATCTCGCAAAAATGGGCCAAGTATTGGGGGCGCTCAAGTTTGCTCTCTCGGGCGCATTGCCCGACCATCTATTCGCCAAACTTCCAGTCCCGGATTCTGACCTTACGGGCCGCGCTTTTCTGGTCACCGGCAGCAACACCGGCCTCGGGTACGCCGCCGCAGTGCATCTTGCGCGCTTGAATCCCGCAAAAATCATCCTCGCGGTGCGCGATGTGGGAAAGGGTGAGACCGCGAAGGCACGTCTCGTGGCTGAGACGGGGTTTTCCGGTGCAGTGGACGTGTGGGAGCTGGACATGGCGGACTTTGCGAGTGTCAAGCGGTTTGCGGCGCGCGCGAATTCTCTGGAGCGGCTCGACGGAGCTTTGGTGAATGCCGGTATCAACGCGGGTAGCTGGGAGATGACTGGCGATGGGTGGGAGAGGATGTGAGCGCCCCCAGATCTTTCTTGCATTTTTCTGACTCCACGTAGGTTGCAAGTAAATGCCCTCTCCACAGGTCTCCTTGCTCTACTGCTGCTCCCGGTGTTAAAATCCACCGCGGCCCGACCCGATGCGTCTCCGCATCTCACAATCACCGGCTCTGCATGCAAGTGTCTTTCCTAAATAACTCAAGATTTCACTAATAACGCAACCCCAAAGCCATGTTCTTCACCTCCTTCCCCGAGAAACGCAGTGCGAACATCCTGCAGACGCTTAACGACCCGTCCAAAAGCACCAACGACGGTAACCGGTACCCCACCACCAAGCTATTCGACCTCTATATCGCTCGTGAAGTCGCACGTCTGCCACAGTCCGAGGGCGTCGTTGTCAAGTGCGTCTCGTCTTAACGGTGCCACCTTCCGAAAGCGATCTTATTTATTTTCATACTCCAGTGTGGTTGAACCGGGCTTCTGCGTCTCAGAGCTCATGCGCGAGCAGGGCTTCAATTCGGTCGTCCAGTACGTTCATCTGCCTCTCCCAATCTCGGCAGTGCATAATTTATCGGCAGGTATATCTACACCCGCATCGGCTGGTCGTCCTCCAAGGGCGCCTTGAACCTCCTCTACGCCGTACTCAAGCCCACGCCGCCCGGCGCGTACGTGAGCGCGTGCAAAATTCGGGAGTGAGTCGCTCTTCCATCTTCCATCTTCCTTTCCTATCTTCCCCTTCAATTCTCCCCGCTCCGCGATACTAACACCCACGACAGGCCCCCACCCTGGTGTTCCGACAAAGCAGGCCTGGAGGTGCAGCGCCGCGTCTGGCACGAGATGGCGGATGTCTGGCGCGGGGTCGCGCCCGAGGTCGCCGAGATCGTAAATCAACTTTAGACTTTGGCGGCGTATGGTGCGGGTATGAGATTCGTTCAAACGCGTCGCGGGCATTGTACTCACAAACCTATAGCCACAGTCACGTTCACCGAGGTCGCGATCTTGTGCGACCGGTCCCGTATTTTCTCCGAGCACATCTCTAGGCAGCTCTACCATAAACGCAGGATTCTTTGCCTAGGGGATGCACCAGCTCAATTGATGAACCCAGTCTTTTACGTTCAAACGCAGCAAAAGTATGTACTTTCACAGCGACACCTGTACTCTCAGTCTGTACCTGTTGTGAGTGACGCCGATATCATCTGACCGCTCAAGAAGAATGCTGACGTAGACGTTAGTTTAAATTTGGAACCTCGACAGACCCCCAAAAATTGAAGCTTCTAGGCGCTCAAACCGTATTTTCTGAGTATCCCGGGGTTGTTTGAAGGGGTTACAGGTCCTTACAGTGAACGCAACTTCCATAATGCTCCTCACGTTCTGCAATCCGAGCGCACTGCCAAGTTCTCACCGACGAAGCCCCGACTTCTGCACCGATCACCTGCTCTTATTCCCTTCTTTCGCGACGTCAACCGTGGGACTTCTGCGCAACGGCCCGCCTGCGTCTACCTTTTACCGCTATTGAATCCCGCCCTTCCATATCAGGTGCTCATGGGCGTCACAGATGTGGTAAGGCCCCGCGGCGTAGTATAAAATGCGTCTTCGCTCTTCGCCATCCGCCTTCCTTTCATCGACCACCGCTCGCAGGCGATGATTTTTCTGCAGAAAAGCCGATCTTGGATCCCAGGATGTCTCCTCGGAGGCGTCGCGCTCCTGCTGGCACCCCTCCTGTTAACAGTCAGCGCAAAGACGACTTCGCCCTTGGGCTCGCCGGACCCCAACTATTCACCGCTCATGGGACGTGCCGCGGCGCCGCTCGCGCGCACAGACCAAGTGCAGTTCGATAACTTCAGTCTCAGTTTGCAGGGGCAGCGGGTGTTCCTCTAGTGCGTCACCCACTCCACATCCCGTACACCAGCTTAACAAATCTCATGCCCAGCTCTGGCGAATTCCACACCTTCCGGCTTCCAGTCCCCTCGCTGTGGCCGGACATCCTCGAAAAAGTCAAGGCGGCGGGGCTCAACGCCGTCAGCGTCTACACGCACATGGGCCTGATCAATCCTTCGCGCGGAGTTGTGGACTTTGACAGCTTCCGGGCCTTGCAGCCGTTGTTTGACGCGGCAAAGGCGGCGGGGATATGGATTGTTTTGCGACCTGGTGTGTCTACATCACCTCTTCCATTGATTTTACCGTTAAATACTGCGTATTTAGGTCCGGTACGCTCGCACCTCCTTCTGTTGAAATATGTGTTCAATGCGTGATCATAGTACATCAATGCTGAAACTACAGCGGGCGGTATCGCACATTGGGCCACATCCGAAGTCGCGGGCGCATTGCGCACGAATGCGACGGACTGGCGTGCAGCATGGGAAGATTACGTCCAGGGAATTATCCAACAGACCGCTCCGAACCAGATTAACAATGGCGGGCCGGTCATTGGTGCGTTGCTCCCTGTATTCTCTCCCCTCCTCTGCTTGCTGAAGTGTTGACTATAGCCGTTCAAGTCGGTATGTCTGTGGTACACACTGCGTTGGAGCTGTGGAGGCTGATTTGGATCAGACAACGAATATTCGCAAAGCCCCATTACCCACGCGGAGTATTTCCAGCAGCTGGAGGACGTGTATCATAATTCCACCATCGATGTTCCGTTGACCTACAATGATCCGGGTGAAGGTATGAGTCCCATTAATTTTCTCCATATTCTGTTGACTTATCAGCCCCAAGGCTCCAATTTCATCAACGGCACCGGGGCAGTTGATCTATATGGGTGAGTTGAGTTTGGTCGGTCGGACGACACTGCATGACGCGTTGGCAGGCTGGATTCGTACCCGCAGGGATTCGACTGCTCCAATCCGGAAGTCTGGAATCCAGTTACGACCAATTACTTCTCTTATCACGAGCGAGTAAAGTACGCTAGTTTCTCTTACTCTCGTCGCGCGTCTAAGATCCCCCTTAGCCCGTCGCAAGCGTGGTACTTCCCTGGTAACTATATCCTTTCCATCTGCGAGTCGCTCTGAGGAAGCGGGAAATAGAGTTTCAAGGCGGTTCGTTCGACGCATGGGGTCCTACGGCTCCTGGTGCGTAAAGTCTTGACTTCTATCTTTCTGTTCTTGACGAGGCCGACCCAGGATACGCTCCTTGCGCCGAGCTGACCGGGCCGGACTTCCAATCCGTGTTTAATAAACAGCTGTGGGCGAGTAATGCCAAGCTTATCAGCTACTACATGGTTTACGGGTGGGTTCGATTGAGATGGCACTTGACTACGCCGGTGCTCATTCTGAATCAGGGGCACATCGTGGGGTGCGATCCCATTCCAGTGCGTTGCCTCCCTCTTCTCCCCTCGCATCAAGCAAAATCCTGATCGTTGCATAGCGGCGTATGAAGTTTATCCGTTTGCCATCTGTTCACGGTCTAACTCGGGCGTGTATCGACTAGGTCTACTCCTCGTACGACTACGGCGCATCTGTATGCTGTATTAATTTCAGGAAATGACTGGCACAAACTAACCGCTTTGTACCGTAGATCTCAGAGTCTCGAGCTCTGACGACGAAATTCGACGAGTTGAAATTGCAGGGGATATTCTTGCGGAGTTCGCCCGAGTTTTACAAGACCAACGTCATCGCCGATTCTTCTACTGGGTTGGCAGTGACCTCCAGCCCGGCGGCGTTTGCCACATTCTTGCAAAACCCCGACACAAAGACCGGATTTTACGTGCTCCGCCAGACCAACTCGACATCCACGTAATTTCGAGTTACTCGGACTTGAAAATCTCGCCACTAATCTCGACCATAGAGCCATCACTACCTTGAAACTAAACATTTCCACCTCTTCTGGCAATGTTCAAGTCCCTCTTGTCGTCCCCGCTATAACATTGGGCGGCCGGCAGTCCAAGCTGGTCCTGGCGGATTATTCTTTCGGATTCTCGACAGTTGGGTATTCGACTGCTCAGGTGTTCTACGCAGGCACCATTGGAGGGCGGGATATCTTGTTCCTTTACGGAGACTCGACGCAGGCCCATGAAATCCGCCTCGCACTCACGGGCACCCAGAACAAGGCGCACCAAACTCAATCTCCGTTCATCACCTTCACCCCAAGCGCCAATCAGACAATTATTGCCTTCCAGGCCGGCGTCAAGGGCTTGCAGACTGTTTGGGACTCCAACACCCAGCTGGTGTTGTTCGCCGACTCGGCGACCGCGACGACTTTCTGGGCACCGGTCGTCCCTGCGAACGTAACATTTGGGAGTTACTGGGCTATCGGGAGCAACTCAACCGTGTTGATTGGTGGTCCGTATCTGGTTCGAAGCGCAACCATATCTGGCTCCCAACTGGCGCTGGTCGGCGATTTGAACACCACTGCTCCTCTTACTGTCGTTGCCCCTTCCACCGTCAAATCTGTCACATGGAACGGCGCCAGCGTGCGACTGAATACGGGCATCACCGCCACGGGTGGTTTTACTGGAACGCTCACGCCGCGTGCTGCCGTCAAGTCGGTCTCTGTACCGAAACTCGCTGGATGGAAGTTCATGGACTCTTTGCCTGAGATTGGGCCCACTTTCGACGACAGTACCTGGACTCTGGCAAATCATACGACGACCAACATCCCACTCAAGCCTTACTATGGCGATGGTCGTATACTGTATGGCTGCGACTACGGATTGTGAGTTTTTTGCAGAAGGGAAACATGTTCAACGCCGACATTTGTGCAGCTGCGAAAATATCGTGCTTTGGCGTGGCCACTTCAACTCAACAGGGGCACAAACGAGCGTCAACCTGTCGATAAATGGCGGAGAAGGTGTGCAGCAGAGTCGTGGGAGCTAATCGCACGCTGACAATGATCTCTAGCATTCGCTGCGAGTGTCTGGCTCAATTCTGTATTCCTGGGAACATCGTTTGGAAAGTAAGTTCCTTTATTTTCTTCTTGGAAGCTCGGTTTGACTGCAGTTATTCAATACAGTTCCACGAACAACCGGAATATTTTGGAAGAGACCGACGATAAATTCACGTTCCCCACAGGCTCAGTTCTTGCAGGCGACAATGTCATCACGATCGTCCAGGTAAGTCGAGTTCTGTAATTGTTTGAATTTGTGCGTGATTTATATCCCAGGATAACATGGGATTGAACGAAACGAACGGAGGTCGGTCTACATCCCTTTCCATTGAACGCCGGACAAACTTGTATTGCAGGGAATACTGACTCATCAAAGAGTCCCCGTGGGGTCCGCGGTTTTAAGCTTGATTCGGGATCCTTCGGTCCTTGGAAAGTGCAAGGGAAGGTGGGGGGATATACAGGGTAAGTCGAGGTCCAATTCAGGATGAACAAACTGTGTACATCCGTTCAAAAGTTTCCTGGACAAAACCCGCGGAGTATTCAACGAAGGAGGTTTATTCGGCGAGCGAAAGGGATGGCACCTCCCTGGCTTCGATACGTCCTCCTGGGCGTCCAGAGACCTCTCAACAGGGCTTCCGGGGGGTTCTGCCGGTGTTGGTGAGTATTTTCCTCGTACCTCTCCGGTCCGAGCTCAGACACATTTGATTTACTCCAGGCTTCTTTGTGACGACCTTCAACTTGAATGTTCCCGCCGGTATCGATGCCTTCTTCTCATTCACGTTTGAGGAGCCGCTCGGTCAAGATTATCGCCTGTATTTGTTCGTAAACGGATGGATGATGGGGAAACGGGTTGCAAACCTTGGGTGAGTCATCGAGGAAGGGGCTATCGCGTGTTCCACAACGTTTTCCCAGACCACAAGCGAAGTTCCCTGTGCACCAAGGAATATTGGACTTCCAAGGCGTGAAGTATGTTCTAGTTTTCCATGCCATCCCGCCGGCTCACAGCGATGTCACAGCACCGTCGCCGTGGCTCTGTGGTCTATGGGGACAACGGCCGTGTCTCCGAAGTTGCAATTAGTGCTCGACGGTGTGTTGGATGGCGGGGTTCCTGGAGTAAAGACAAACAACCCACAGTGGTCGCCCACTGGGAGAGTATGAACTGGACTTTCTTTCCTTGTTTCTCCGTAATCTCCGTTGAGCTGAATGTTGCTGCCACAAATGAATGGTGTGCCGTGGCCGTGGGCCCCTCACAGATTATGTAACTAACTCTTTGAATCCCCGCGCGTCCGCTTGGGGACGAAATTGCGTACTTGGAGACTGGTTTCAAGCCTCGCGAAACTGGAACACGGTTCGTTGACACAAAGGGAAAGCCGTAATTACTAATCGGTAAATTGGCTTTCTTCTACGTTCCACCATCATCTTGGCTGCACTCAAAGCGCGAGCGCGATACCCTGACTGACACTGACGCGGAGAGCCGCCAAACCCAACGTCAAAAGCCTACTACCGTGAAAAAGCACCCCGCTTTGTAAGACGAATCCCGACAATAGGCGACGATGGAGACTGCGGCACAATGCGCACAACCCCACTGCCGAACGTACTGATGACCATCTTACAGCTCGCAAAGGCGGCGTCCCAGCGCTCTGCGTCTATCCTCCCACCGCCGCCCGCTCACAAAGCTCCATCTCAAAGCTGTGTGCGTGAGCACGCGCTGGCGAAACTCTTGTGGTTTGTGCAAACCGGCCCCGCACTAAAATCTTTCTACAGCAGTTCTACAGCTTCCACTACGAATGGCATCACTACTGGGCGGTAACTATGGGGACCAATGTCAGTATGCAGCTCAAGCGCATCAGTGATCAGCGCGCAACAGCAAGCGTCGGTATGCTGTGCAATACAATTTTCACCACAGGATGCAAACAGGATGTGCGTCGGGAGCTGACCGAATAAGCGAGGCATATAAGTATCGACGACGAGAATCAGATCCTCATCCGTTGAAATGGGTATTTTCGCAGTGCTAGCTCTCCTCTCTCTGCTTACCGGTGGCTCATGCACTGGGCTCGCAGGCAGGCCCATGGCAGCTAACCAGGCTCTCGGTCGCAACACCGCAGCCCTCGTTGTCCCGCTCACGGCGAGGATTCCACGCCGCGAATCCAAGAAGAATGCCTTCGTGAGTCTGCACACCCCTCAAGAAAAGCATACCGGCAATCTCGTTCGCCTCAACGGTGCTGCGTTCGACCACGAATATGTGGTTAATGCATCTGTTGGTGGGAAATATTTCAAACTTGATCCTGGACACTGGCAGGTCAGTCCAAAACAAATCCCATTGGATGTGTCTTCATCCCAGCTTCACAGTTCCGAATTGTGGGTCGTCCAAGACGGATTTAGCTGCCTCGATCTCAACGGAACCGCCGTGCCCGCCGCGACCTGCGATTTCGGACCCGCGCATTACAAGCCTACAGATTCCCCGACGTACCGGCCCTTCCCCAATGTCACGTTCTTTGTTCAATATGGGTCGGGAGAACATCTGAGGGGCCCCGCAGGGTTCGATGACGTGAAGGTTGGCGATCTGTCCGTCACCCAGCAGATATTTGGCCTGCCCAACGACAATGCCTTCTTGGGCGATGGTGTTTCCGAGGGCGTACTCGGCCTCGCCTTTCCGCGCTTGACCAGCGTGTACAATAGCACGGGTCAAATGCAGTATACCCCTTTCTTCCTCAAGTCTGTTGAAGAGAAGAAACTTGAAAATCCTGGTATGGTTTCTTCTGCGGTTCTCGTATCCGCCTTTTTAAATTCATATCACCCGCAGTCTTCTCCATCTCGCTGGACCGTCCTACCTTTAAACAGAGCAAAAACGATTCGTTCGATTTCAATTTGGGCCTCCTGGCCTTCGGCGGTATCGTGCCCGTTCTTGTTCTCGACATTTCAACAACTGTACCTAGTCTCCCTAGTCAGACCATATATCAAGATTATTTTTTTTTGAGAAAATGAAAAGTGAAAAAATAACCTGATATATGGTCTGATTCCACTCGCGCCCCCGAAGCCGTAGGTCAGGCTTCCGGATTAGGACAGGCCGCATTGGGCCATTCACACGCCCAATGCGGCCATGTCCTTATGTCAGCAGCTCACTTTTTCCGTCCCGCCTCTGGGGACATGCTTTCTCTGCCCACGGGATGGCGAAACTCGGGGCTTTTATGAAGCAGGTACTGACGACCCCTCCAGCTTTTACACAGGCAAGAACTTGGCAGATTCCATCCATTTTCGGTTGTGATGCCATCATATGGCTCGAAAGTACAAGGAAGCCCAAGAAATAATTCCCTGGGCCAGATCAAAGCCTGTTTGGGATGGAACTTGAAAGGAAATGTATACCGGAGGCTATACTCGGTGTCCAGCCCTCATGGTAGCAGGAATAGTGTTGCGCGTGATGAAAAGATGGCCGTGTTTGGCTGCACGTGACTCCGGAGAGTGCCGGATCGCGACCTACGGTTAACACCCGACAAGTAAAACTAGACTAAACTGTACCTGTCCAACGCTTCTCGGGTAACATCGCCTCCAATTCAGATAACGCGACATTCCTCTGGTATACCGTCGACGTCGACTCGTGCACCTTCCCCGGCAGCAGTGCACTCACAACGGCGAGCAACAACACTATCCTCGACAGCGGAGCGACTTTCAACTATCTTCCGACCCCCATCGCGGTTGCGTTCAATGCGCTGTTCAACCCTCCTGCGACTCTGAATGCCACTTCGGGTTTGTATGTGGTCGATTGCAATGCAACTACCCCCGCATTCACCGCAACGATTGGCGGCACCTCATTCACGGTCGATGGGAGGGACCAGATCGTACCTCAAGGCAACGGTGCGGACATCTGTTGGTCCGGTACTCAGGATGGGGGGCCCGACGTGGCTGGAAACATTTTCACTTTGTGAAATTTTTCTTCCTTGCCTCGTTACAATGACATCTGACTCGTTTCAGGGGGGATGTTTTCTTGCACAACGTAGTGACTACGTTCAACCCTGTCGTTGGCGAAGTCACTCTCACGCAGAGAGCCCCATACTAGCGGTAGCAGATGGGGAATTGCGTGTTAACTGGCCTCATGGCAATCCGATGGTCAACGTTCATGTATCGCAACCTCACCGTGCATCAAAGTTTACCGTAAAAATTCCTTCTGAGCCTTATGCCGGGAGGCCTTCCTCGCTCCAGTAATACCGACGGGCTGTTGATTGCTAATTCAATGTCCAGTTAATTGAAGACGGCAGCTTATAGGTACTCTATATATTATCGTGACACACTCTATCGCCAGTTGCAAACATGAAATGGAACGCGCCAACCGCAATTCTCAGTGAACCCAGCCCTCCCTTCGTTTCCCTCCCATTATCTCTCCCAGCAGCTCTATAATCTCTGCAGACCCCTGATTGGTCGCCGCCTGCAACGCTGTACCATGCCTTCCTCCTGCAAAACCGCGTGGATTACTTTAGTTGAGCGTGCGCGGCGACCCAATGACCCTATGCTCACCCTGGATACTAGCGTCTGCGCCACTTTGAAGCAGCAGTTTGACGATTTCAGGATGCCCCGAAACTGTAGCCGCGACCAGCGCGGTGCCGTATTCGCCTCCTTTGCGGTGCTTGGGTCAGCGAGTTGAAGCTACTCACATTGTTTGGACTCACCTTCGATATCCGGGTCCGCTCCCTGCTCCAAAAGCAATTTTGTCATTTCAAGATTGCCCTGAGATGCTGCTATCTGAAGCGGGGTGCTGCCCGATCCGTCTGGATTCCCAAGTGTGATTAGAGCCCAGGGTAAACAAAACGGAAAATATCTGACCGGCAATGTCAGGGTTTTCACCGGACGATAACAGGATCTTGATGAATTCGGTGTCTTTGCGCGACAACGCCAGAAGTAGCACCGTCTGATACTGGGACCCTAAAAGCGCATCAACACGGCGTAAGGAATTAAGAAATTCAAAAGAAGCATACCTTCCGCCTGCACGTTGACGTCTGCCCCTCTCCGTACTAGATCCCACAGAATCTCTGTCGGCGCGCGCCAGTGCAGCGCATTGCGCAATGAGGCTGTGACGTCCCGGCGCGTGCCAAAGACGCGCAGATCGCGCAATGGTAGGACCAGCAACAATACCGCGAGCGTCTGCCCGAACGTCCATTCTGACTCACCTTCGGTCTGCAGTTCGCGGTTCCGTCGAAGTGCGGCCTCCGTGTCGACGATGAAAATGATGTTGGTCGCGAACAGGAGGAGCATGGCGGCGACGATTGGGAGGGCAAAGGGGTTGTACCAGGCTTGCAGCGCCCAGAGGCTGCGCCGTGCGAGGTTGCGCACGCCCTTGGAGCGAAGCTTTGCGCGCCGGTCAAGAGCCGCTGCGCCGGGCACGGAGAGCAGGCTCCCTCGCCAGGACGGGTGGAATTTGTTGACGCGCCGACGGCCATGACATGCCGTGCACGTCTGCATGAGGAAGAGGAAGCCCACCACGGGCACAATGAGGTTCAATCCCGGGACCAGGAATACGGCGTATATCAGGAGCGACCAGATGCGCAAGCCGCTCGAGGCGAGGGGGACGCGTTTGCCAAGGATGACGGTCGATGAAAAGCTCAATGCACATGCATTGGCATCCGTGGCGGTTCCGAAGGACAATGGTTTGCTCCAGAGCCAGAGTCCCAGCGCGGACATCATGGAAAGGTGGAGGGATCCGAGCAGTGCCACCATCCCTTTGACCTTTACACGAAATATGACCGACAATAGTGAGCGCGGGCCCAAGTCAGATTCTAAATATTGGTCAGGTTGAAGGCTCGACCTGGACACAACCACGTCACCGTCAGCAGCATCCCCGCCATCTTTTTGTGCTACAAAATCTGTTGAGCAAGAGCGGAGTATCCGGTTTAAGGCATATCACATACCGTCGTCCAATGTAACGGCGCCCGCAATACTGGTCTTGCCGTATTTGAACCAGGATATCACGTCCGATTTGATTTGCTGCGGTCCAAGCTGACTCTTGTGCTGAAGATAGAGTAGGAAATAAATGAACGTGTTCGTGTTATTCATCCAGCTCAAATTGAGAATAATGGTTGCGTGGAAGTTGGGCAGGCCAAGGGTTTGAGCTTGAACCATGGCTGATATCAGGATCCCAAAGGCCGTGATGAGGATGGTCGTGGACTGGTCCTTCACGGCGTCGAGCTCGTACAGGGCCACTTCGCCGTGCGAGAGCGCAGAAATGGCGGGTATGAAGCTGAACAGATTCTGGGCGTAAATCGCGGCGCGAACACCGATTCCGGATATGTCGGGTTCAGCGGGGATGCATGGGGGGGAGAGGCTCATGCTGGTGAGACGCAAGTGGGAGGCGGTTACTTTCCGATGAGCATTGGTAATGCTATTACCCTCATCGGTGATCGCGGCGCTTCGCGCCGGGCCGGCTTGTGTTGGATGATGACCGAGTTCTTTTTCGATCCTTCATTCAGATATGTGTTAGGGCGATCAGGCTACTGCTACGAGGGGACGCGTAGATTTGTCACCGTGGCTCCTCCATCACTGCATCGCAGAAGTTCAGAACATTTCCTCGAAAGTCTCAAAAGGCGGCTAGTCAAACGTAAAACTTCCCTCCACCTGAAATCTTGAATTCCCGCTCCCCAGATTTGGGATAATTCTATCTAACAACCCCCCTTGTTAGAAACAATGGGGTTGTTAAATCTAATTTTATTTCTAGCAACCCCTTCGGTATTTATAGCTTTTGTCACAAACTTCGTCTTGACCGGCTTGGCCGGTTCCTGTTGATGGGCTGACCTGCTTGCGCGCGGCATCCCACTCCGATTTCGCAATCAGGCAAATCAGAGCAGCGGCAGTGTGAGAAGGCATGCATCTATACTGCGCTGCGTTGGCGCCGCCAAAGCGGGATGGAGCCAATGCCCTTTCCACAACGCGGCACCGGCATAAAGGCATTGAATTTGTTCTCAGGAAATATTGCCGGGGATGCCGATCTCCGGCATCCTCGGCCTGAGTTCTGACTGCTCACCAGCTCATCCGAACCACAGTTGGACTTGCTCCTTCCCATCCAGAATACACCTGGGACCGATTGAAGTAATGCCAGCGGTAGTTCCCGAGTTCTAGTAGACTTGCGGTGCGGCGGCAGCACTGTCGGCAGACTTTGCCGGATGGTTCACGCCATTTTGCTGCCAGCATTCTGTGACGGAGTTTATAAATAAGCAGTTGTTAAATAGAAATGTTATTTTCTGCAACCCCGTTGTTTTTAACAAGGGGGGTTGTTAGATAGAATTATCCCCAGATTTGCCGGGATCGTTGCAGGTAGGAGCGAGTGGATGCCCAAGCCGTAAATGTGGAAACTCTTGGTGACAATTTTGGTCCACTTCTATATTAGAATTGAATTGTGGGCATTAGAGGTACAGTCTTAAACTAGGAAGCGCAACATCAAAGTTGACAGGCCTTAATCTCAGCCGATTCTTCACGAAAGCACTCACCTCAAGTTGCAAAATGGACCGATGGAATACGATGTCTATGCCACAACTTACACTTTGGTGTTTGGGCGCGCAGTTGTTGAGAACGAGCCCGATCTTTGAACGCAACCAATTAGCACAAATAACGTAGAAGCGAAATCCAGGGGTGCTTCGAAAAGTTGTAGAAAATGGACATGATGGCACTGGAAGGTGAAAAAAGTGCAGATCATTGATCAGATTGGTCGTGTTTGGCCTGCATCGCCTCTCGGCAATCTCCGGCCAGGCTTTCTCTTGACTCTCATGGTGGATTCGCTCTTTGGCTTCCTGGAACCGCCCGGAGTGCTTCTTATAACACACAGTCCCATCGACGCGCATCGCTATGCATCGTGCTCTCGATATCTTTGAAGTCGCAGACATGGTGAAATCGCCGAGGCGGTAGGTCCTGTATCTGCCAAATCTGCCGCAACGCAACACCGGCACGACTGTAGCAAACGCACTAAAGTTGGTTACTGCTGACTACTCTGCTCTGAGAAAGAAGTGCAAATGTCTCAACGAAGTCAACGAAAGTCTCGAACGCTGCGTCGGCCGCGAAGCCCAGATTCAAATCGTGCCCACTTCCCTGAGTCACCACAAGGTCAAAGCTTTTCGCTGCAGGCCATACAACACGTTCCGCTGCAGTCAACGTTGCGACGTCCTCACACCGCCCCGCTGGACAAAACAGCTGGTCCTCGGATCCCACGACCTTTGCCACAGGCCCGGGATATTGCGCTGGCAACGACGACGTCGGCGTCTGGAGGAAGGTGGACACGGACCCCACGTCCTTGGTGAAGTTATCGAACACCAACATCCGGGGAGAGAAGGCCGTTGGGTCGGCGGGGTAGAACGCCGTGCGGTTGCTCGTCGTGACATACGCTGGATCCAGTGCGCCCCAACGGGCGGGGGTATCATCCCGCGCGCTGGTAAGCCCCGTGGGAAGAGGGATCGACCCAGGCTCGATGATGAGCAACCCAGTGAGGATGAGGCCGTCAAAAGGCGACTGTGCACCTTCAACGATGGCGCCAAAAGTCAACAGGGCTGACCCGGCGCTGTGGCCTATGCCGATGACTTTCTGGAAGGGCTGGACCCCGGGAAGAATGGACACAGTCTTGAGGTGGCGGGCCACTTCCGAGAGGGCAGCTGAGCTAGTTGGATACTGCACGTCCGATGCATTTACGGGACGCGAACTGAGGCCGACTCCTAGAGAATCGAGAGCAAGGGATGCCAAGCCAAGGTCGCAGGAGAAGGCGGAGTAAGAATAGTTTTGAAATTCCTCCACCGGCGGCGACCAGTACTCGCCGGTGTATGTGAATCCGTGCACGAGAAGCTGAATGACGTCTACAGCCATTCATTGAAAGGTCTGTCCACGAGATAGAAACTCACCCGAATCATTGGCAGACACAATGCTCGGCTGGCAGAAAATTCCCGAGATGTTGAACGTATCGTCTACCCGGCGCAAACTGCTTGCATTGCTTTTTAGCCCAGCAAATGCATCTGTGGGGTCCTTCGGAACGAGGACGTCGACGTGAACGGGAACGATGACTGACGAACAGCCGCAGGACGCCCCAGACACGACAAGGATGCGGGAGAGGTAAGATAATAGCAAAAGGGCAAACAGCATCATGCTTGGAAGGGCGCCCTTCCATCAATGCAGCCTGCGTACTTATACCACTGGCCATGAGAAGACGGTGCCCCATTAGGTCTGGAAGTATGCTGATTCATCGTGGATCGTATTAGTGCCGCCCCACCAGGCCCCACCAGAGGGCTAAGCGCAAGCTAAGCGGTTGCTGGAGGTTGTTATGCCGCCTGATTTGGCCATGGCCTTAACCGTGCTATGTATCCGGATCAAATGCCCATACTGTTCCTGGTACTCCACATTTCAGTAACCTCGTGGGGGGCACTGAAATTTCGCTTTTTCCGGAGTGGGAGGCTTGTGATGGACTGGATCAATATCTGATTCCTCCTGAATCCTGATCCCCTTGCGAATACATTCCTCGAGTCTAAGTCCATTAACGGTTAATCAAGCATAACAATGTTACCACTGAACAATTCGAGCTCAGCAGTTTGATGAAGAGCGGAACTTAAGCTTCCAATTATCTAATTCACGTTTCGGTCACGAATGCAGCTCTCAAACGAGATAAGTTGCTCACAAATCAAGCTCGTTTCGGCTCTCTCGCAATCAAGAAGCAACTGGTGTTGAACACCTGGAGTGCCGCGTGCACTCCTAGACCAAGATTCCCTGCCGGATGACTGGATTAGATCAGAAGGGTTTTCGTGGGTATGCGGCCCATTGCTCGTAGAAATAGAGCAGGTTAATTTAACGACCGGCTGTGGTGGTAAATCCCAATTAACCCGTGTGGAATGCGTTGCAGACTCGTGGCGGGAAGACGAACGAATGTTTCTAGCGCCTAATTGCCAATGGATGCGTCTAAATTGTCTGCGAAGGCGATCTCCGCATTTCCGTGGTGTGTGGAGTCTGTGTGGACCAAGCATCCATAGTCCAGAAAGACGGAATACAAAATAATGAGCCTAATGCGAAGGGATTTTCAAAGGCACAGATATAATACTTCAGAATATCAATTGCACTGCGATTCGAACATACAAAGTTACAAACAACCCAATATGCATGCCATTAGTGTCAAACTCGGAATTCAGGTCCATCGGGCGCGGCAGAGCCACTTATCCATCACATCGGAAGCGGCTACCCCACTAAGAAAAACGAGCTCCAGTCCCTCCTCGCGGAGCGCGCGGACTCGCGGTCTATCAGATTGCCCGTTCACGGTACGGTGGCCAACTATACTTGAGTCAAACAGCGCCGCATGTCGCAGCTCACAGTTTCCCGCTCTCCATCGTGATTCCACCACCTCGGCAAACGCGGTAGCAGGAACGAAGACTCGCTCGAGAAATCCAAACGAGATGCGGGAAAGCTGTGGCGCCAGGACTTTGCCCCCAACAGCCATCGAGGTGGTGAGGTTCTGTATCACCATGCTGGCTTCTTGACTGCCAGCTTCAGAACCGACTACGATTGTGAGTTCCTCAATTGAGGGGCAGTCCTGTAGAAGCGCAAGGACTATATGATTGTGCGGCCGGTGGAGACAAAGGCTTCGAAGGGGACAGGAAGAGCGGGTGAGCGATGATTTGAGATGATTTACGACGTCTGGACCATCACTCGGTCCCAGTTCTATTGTGATTTGCTCCAAGAGCGGAAATCTGAGGAACTGCAAGATGTTTGAATGGGACACAAGCAGGCTCCGGAGAGACGGTAGGTCGACGGATTCGTGGGATCCCGGCCAGGGATTGTCCGAGTCGTACATGACGCAGACATGGGCCTCAATGAGATTCGGAGCCTGCTTCAATATGGCCCTATGTATCTCCCACGGAGCGTTGAGTTGATAACGAGTGAGCTGATGTGCCGGCAGATAGAATGGGATGAACCGATGTTCGTTTACAACAGTGACGTCGACGAGCGACGGTGCCGATTCGCAGAAATCAATTGAGTCCCTTGCCATCTGGCTCGCCGTGCAGTCCCACTGCATCCACGATCGACGCAGCGATGGGAGACAACCCCGAAGGCTGGCCAGTAGAGGAAAGAGAGCCGACGTCAACCTCAGGACGAGGTCCTCCCACCGAGAAGCTTGTTTCGCCAAACACTGGAACACGTCGAGCTGGGGCAGCGGATCGGTGGCTTCACATGCATAGAAATGAATCTTGAACTTTTGGGCGCGCGCGATTTGAGTCTCGACCATAGGCAGGGGGTATGACGATGCTGGATTGGTGTACCGGGTGTAAACGATGAAAACAAGTGACCACAACGACGGGGTTGCGATAGCAATTGCCCGCCAACGGCTGCAAACATGCGTTAACACCCATGGAGTGTCCGTCATCTTGATCCCACGGCGTGTCCCGTTCCTCAGTGACGGTAGCGTCCAGCAGAATATTTCGGAAAGCATCTCTGGCGGCATCCTTCGCAACGGTGAGAGGATGGCGTTGCTTTTCGAGCGATAGATCGATAGTGCGACGTGTTCTTCCTCTAGCTGGTGGAGCTGTTCGTGAAGTCGTGCTATCCCCGCGTCGAGGCATGCTAAACGTGCATCGGCTTTGCCTATGGAAGATGCGACGAGCGGAATATCAGAGTCAGAAGGCGCTACGTTGGAGTTCAAGAGCATGCTGTGTCGCATTCCAGTGGCATTGAAATCCCAGGCATCAATATTGTCCATCGAGGTGCCGCCGCCGCACTGGTGGCATTGGGATGGATTCATCTGTGGCCAGGATCAAACACGGTCCTCAAAGTAAAGTCGAGGGATCGCACCTGTCGCCCCAAAAAACCTGCTGTCCAAGTGTCTTGACTTGGTCGTGGACTCGTGGTGGCAAGAAGCAGATTCGATCACTTACGTCAGCTAATGATGGCCCGGCAATCACATTGCCGAGGATAGTGAACTTGCCGGTTTTTGACCGGTTTAGTTGAACTACACATCCACGGCGACTGCATTTCAGCCTCGCTGATAGACAGGGAAGTTATCTCTTTAATGCCAGTGAGAGACCACTTGAGCCACCATAATACCGCGGAATATCTATTTCTTCATCTCTTCCCCACGAGCTCTTGACCTCGAAGCCACTCGCAGAAGCTTAGCAAGGTTTTACAAATTTGTTTGGATTGTCATCAAGACCGTCTGTTCAGCCAACATTTTCCGGCACTATACTCGAACACGCCGCATCTCACCTCCCCCCACTCACTCCATTCACTCCAAGACACACTATACATCACGCACCGCTCACACTGCTACATCAATCATATCTACTTGTTACTACCTCGGCCGTGGGGGAGTCTGACGCGCCACGGGGGAACCGTGGTGTAGCACGCGCCTCGGCGCGTGCGGAAGTCTCCTACGGGTTTTACGCCGCGACCTCCCTTAAATGGGCGGAGGTTCCCCTTCGTGTACATCTCTCGACCGTCATAGGTAACATAGATATCGTGGCAAACTAGTTACATAGGCCGTAAACGGCCTGAACAGCTAGTATAATACAATGATTTCATCATCATCGGCCAACATTTTGGGAAATGCACTCGTCGAGATAATGTGCTTCAGCTTCCCAACCCGAGGCCCGTTCAAGAATCAACAAGGGAGAAACGAGCATTGTGATTATTGTTGAAGCGTCTGTCTAAGTCCTAGGAAAGCTAGCAGATCCGAATTGGAACACCGTAACTCAATTATTACAATGTGATAGGCGTCCGTAATATCAGCCATGTTATTCTTTTCAGAACCCTGAAAACTGTTCAACAAAGTCAACCAAGGTATTGAACGGCCCATTGGCTTTGAAATCAAGGTTCAAATCATGACCACTTCCCTGGGCAACCACAACATCGAAGCTTTTCGCTGCAGGCCACACGACGCGTTCTGCTGCAGTCAACGCTGCGACATCCCCGCACCGACCAGTTCCTGCACAAAAGAATCGGTCCTCCGATCCCACGACCTTCGCCACGGCGCCCGTGTATTGTGTCGTCAACGACGACGAAGGGTTCTGCGAGCCCGTAACCGAAGATCCCACGTCCTTCATGAGGTTATCGAGCATGATCATGCGGGGCGAGAAGGTCGTTGGGTCGGCGGGATAAAAGATGGTACGATTGCTCGTCGTGACATAGCCAGGATCGAGCGCGCCCCAACGGAGCGGGGTATCGTCCCGCGCCGGAATGAGAGGTGGGGTGATTGGCGGAGGAACACCGGGCTCGGTGATGAGCTCGCCCGTGAGGATGAGGCCATCGAACGGCGACTGTGGACCGTCGACGATGGCCCCAAAGTTCAACGTCGTTGACCCCGCGCTATGACCTATGCCAATTATCTTTTTGAAGGGCTGAACCCCAGGGACAATGGAGGTGCTCTTCAGGTGACGGGCGACCTGCGATAGGGCGGACGAGGTGGTTGCAAGTTGCACGTCAGATGCATTTTCCGGTCGCGAACTCAGCCCAACCCCCAGCCCGTCGACGGCAAGGGAGGACAGCCCACGATCGCATGAGAAGGCGGCGTACGAATAGTTGCGGAATTCTTCAACCGGAGGTGACCAATATGCGCCGGTATATGTGAACCCATGGACAAGGAGCTGGATGACCTCTAAGAAACAATACGTCAATTACGAAAAATCGGAAATTGAGACGGAAACTGACCCTCGCCCTTGGGAGTCGCATTGTCAGGCCTACAGAAAATTCCAAAGATGTTGAAATTGTCATCCACGCGGCGTAGACTGCTTGCGTTGCTTGTGAGGCCACCAAACATATCCGTAGGATCCTTCGGAACGAGCACGTTGACATGAACAGGGATGACGACTGAAGAACATCCGCAGGACGCCCCGGACGCCAGAATGCGGGAGAAGTAAAACAGTAATGAGAACGCAGGCAGCAACATACTTAGCAAGGCACCAGGAGTAGGTTGGACTTGGACTCTTTATACATACGGCCTATCAAGAGAAGCCAGCACTTCATTGGTTCTGGAAGGTCGTAAGGTGCTGATTCATCCTCTGTTGTATTGGGTCCGGACAAGCAAAAAAAGCCTGGATCCAAGGTCAGAGGATAGTGAGTGGTGAGAAAGGAAGAGCTGGAGACCTAAAAATTCTTCACCTGGGACACATGGGCTTTGCTTCGATTGCCTCTGTCGGTCACCTGGCCTTCATTGAGCGGGCTTTCTCCCGAAACCAGCTTTTCCAAGTAAGGTCCATCTCACTGCAACCTGGAACGGGGTCATCTGGGAGGACGTTAGTTCGAACGTCTAAATCATTCAATATCAACCTGAGGTATATCGGGTTCGAACTGGCCAGTGTTCTTCATTGCCATGCTTCGAATATTTCCCTCTCATCCTCGCTGGAATCGACCTACCTGCCAGTCCCGAGACGCAGACACGAACACACATTTCGAGGCTTGAGGTTGCAAGTTTCCCTGATCAACCAGATGGATTCGATCATGCTTTCCGTTGACTGACTGAGACAGCGTGACCCCGATGAGCAAAAAATCCAGAAGCCAGTATCTAGTATTTCGGAAACATCGGCGCGCTGATTTGAACGACCCACACAAGTCCGTTGAAGGCGGATCTATGTATTTGTGAGTCATCCTGGCAGGATATAAAAAAAGCACCGGCGCACACCAAAAGTCCTGCCAGGGCTTGAATAAAAAGTCATCACTATCAGATCTCGAACAGTCGTCGAACTTCGCTTTGGGGGTTCAAGTACACCTGCAACATCCCGCGGCCCGTCAGCAACGGTAACCAATTCTTCACGACAGCCACATCGTGCGCATTCATATACTTCTCCGGCCACCGGTAAAACGCGGCGTAGATTTCAACCGTGACACCGTTGTGTAGCAGCGTGAAGCGGGCATCGAGTCTCCTCCAGGGGGGGGGGGGGATATTATACTCGCGCGGTCCACAGGCTGAACAGCGAGTTTACGGGAGACAAACAAGTAGTACTGTATGGGTGGTTATCCTTACAGAATCCTACAGGATGCCAACCGAGCACAACATCGTTCCAGGGGGTCAATCACGCGCTGCAGTCTATGAACTGGCCGGCCGTTTAAGGGCGGGACCACTGGGTGCAACCTCGTGGGACCTTGCCACTCAGCGAAACAGCTGGTGTACGAAAGGAGTCCCCTCCTCCCTGGCAAAACTCCCCAGCATCCACCAGTTCACAAACTGCGGGACGCATGTCTTTCCCTTTGCGGATGCATGCGTACCATCTGTCTTCGAAAAGACAGACCCAAGGACTTCTGGGAAGTGTCGAGCGACACAAGCAGCCGAAGCCGCCGAAAAGAAGAGGTGGAGCTGCCAGATCCGGGCAGCGAAGGCGTCGGGAGGTCCAATAACGAGGCCAGTTCCACGCCAAAACTTCTCGCGGTTAACGGCGAACAGACGGCGAAGGCTCCCGGACGAGGTGCGGACGAGAAATCCATCGAATGCCAAGGTGACGCAAGCCTATCCCGCAAGAGCATTCAGGCACGAGAGCAATAACAAGGAGTGTAAAAGACCGTGGACAAAATTATGGCCTAGAAGTCAAGAGAGTTTGGCGCCAACCGTCCATACGTGCCAATGAAGCAGTGAAAAAAGCAATCGAGGCCAAATCAAGACGGAGATAAAGCCGGATCACGGTAGTCTGGCCGAAAGTCCGATGGTCCGTGCGCACCAAAAGTCAGCATCCGAGCGCCGTCAGAAAAAGATGGACCCGAAAGATCCCCCGCTGCGCGTCGTGCGCGTACCCCGGACAGTACATTGGCCAAATGTCTTCCTGAACTGTGTCCAGGGTCCCCGATGCCACACAGTCCATGTCCTGAGTGTGATCCATCCACGCCTGCGAAACGGCCCGGTCCTGAAGTGTGGCCACGGTCCGGGTATCCAGAAATGCGTCGTGCACGGTGCCCCGGACGGCACAAATCCAGTTTGACTCCACTTGAGACACTGGATGCATCCGACATCCACACCCCGGACAGTGCTTGTGTTGCTGAGCCAGAACGAGGCCAATTCGCCGAAGACCCAAAAACGACATGATGGTAGGAAGAAGCGATCCAGTACTCTTGTACGCTTGAATTCATAATCAAGTGGTAATTGATGGTGATCCGAATGATTTTTAGGTTCTTCAAATTCCGCAAGTCGCCTAGATACGGGAGTTGGCTGAGGACACACTCGATCTTCTCAACCGCGAAATCGACCGAGGTCAGGCAATTTTCGCCCGCCATCAGGTCAGGGTCCGGAACGTCTACGGTCCAACCTGTTCCGATTTAGAGACGACACTGCAGAAAGGGACGGAGCCACTCACATGAGGTATCTTGTTTTCCAAACGTTAGCTTCTGCATCGAGTGCGCATTTACTCGCAGAATATCCATGCAGGGGCTTTCGAGGATGGACAGAGAGGTGAGATGTTTCAGGTTCACTTTAGTGAACCTGTTCAAAATCGCTCGACTCGCCTCGGAGGTTACGTGCAGCAAAGTTAACGTCTCCAGAATCACTTGGTCTTCTTTGCAGGTATGGTTGAGATCCTTTCTGACGGGAGGATCGTCCTTGTAGTGACCATAGGGGAATCCGATGGCCCCCAGAGTCAACTCTTTCAAGGACTTGGCAATATACAAGAGCGATTCCAACACGAATGGATTTTGAAATTGGTAGCCACGTAGTTCAACGCGCCGAAGGCTAGAGATCGAAAATACTGCAAGAGTCGATGGATTCGCAGGGAATTCGAAGCGGCAGCCGTTCAGAGCTAGAGCCCGCATTTCGGTCACTGCAGAAAGAATCCGAGGCGCGAATGGCGCTTCTGGATCTGGCGGCATCCACGGTCGATCATCGGGGGAAGAGATGGGCAGCTCTAGAGTCCGAATGTACGTGGCAATATGGGGCGAAGATGACAGCAGCGCAGAAAGTTCCCGGATTAACAAGAGGGGCGTATGATTATTGCGTTGGGGTGAGTGGTCCGTATAATCGCGGATAGAGATTCTGGCAAACAGGCGTGTTTGACAGGCCCACACGAATGAACGGGCAACCAGGGCACAGGATTTGAGGATCAGCTCTATCCTTGGGTCATATGCCTCGGAGAGGTCGAAATCATCCAGAATCTTATCGATAAGCTCTTGTGGGATCCTCATGAGCCACCGCACGGCGTCTTGTTGAGACAAGGCCTAAAAATGCAAGTCAGAAAGTGCATGCAATCGCACAATTATGAAGGGGTTGCTTGAGTAGTGGTGGAGAAAACTTAAAAGCAGGTCAGGTTGCTGCGTGGGACTTGCGTGAATGATCCGTTCAGTTCGGCGACGGGATCGGATCGGTTCCGGGTGTGCCGGCCCGCCGTCAGAGTACGGTTCAACCTAGGTTCAATAGATGAACAGAACAACAATTAGCAAGGCCCGCTGGGCATGTCCTGGTACCTCCTCCCAGACCCAGTGTCTCTAGTCTACGGAGTAGGTATCTCGTAGTGCCGGATTATTTGAAATTGTAGGTCACTTGATTTTGGATGCTGCTCAAAGATTCGCTCGGCCGACACTCGCGCGTCCGCGCGAGCGCCGACCAGCTCACATTGAGCCGGCGACTGGATCTGTCGCTCAGGGTTAGACCAGGCCCCTTTGACTAGACCGGGCTTCTCATTAATGGAATTGTAAGTCAGTGCCTACTACCACTGGTTCGCGTAGCTTGCATTTGTTTGTCGTGCTTTCAGGTTTCGGAGAATTTTGGACAAGCACATCTGTTAGGACCCAAATATGTAGCTTGCGTTGGAACATGGAACTTGGAAGAAGTCGGAAATGTGGCTGCTAATAGGTGCTCGGCCAATCAACACTCGGGTATAAAAGAATCTCTGTAGCACAAAATTTTGAACCGCAGAGGTTCAGTGATCGAATAGACTCGCTTTGTGGTGATCGGGCGAAGGTTCTGGGACACAGGGAAATTGCTGAGGGAAGGGGGATCGGACCGCCGAATTCCGGATGATCGGTGCTGCGGTGATCGGGGCGAAAAGGATTAAAGGTTTTGGGACACAGGGAAAGGGAGTCCGGACCGCCAGACTCCGGATGATCGGTGGTGATCGGCAGAAAGGACTATTCGCTCTGGAGACCTGGAACCGTAAACGGTACCAGGAATTCCACTTTGCGCGCAGCTCTTGGACAGGGAGTTCAAGTGCTTCTCTGAGGAAGAAGTGAATATGGATTGGGTGGAAAGGATGGCAGCTTGTGGAGGGCAGAGTGGAGTTGAAAGGATACTACACTGCGCGGATAAATCTGCAAGAACCGGTCAGGGCTTGATTTATCGTGATAGAAGTTTGAAATTCACCCGGATTGCTAATTGATGCGTGTAGCTCAACACTGGCTCAACCATGATTTGCGGAGACGTGGAATGACCCAGATGAAATAGAAATACTATAGCTTTCACGACGCCTGTGAAGGTCGAAGCCTGGAACAACCCGGTTATTTTTACCGGGAACATCCGATCTGTAACATTTCTTTCAAACCCCAGAAAACTGGTCAACAAAGTGGACAAAGGTATTGAACGGCCCATCTGCTTTGAAATCAAGATTCAAATCATGTCCACTTCCCTCGGCCACCACAACATCAAAGCTTTTCGCCGCAGGCCACACGACGCGTTCCAGCGCAGTCAAAGCCACCACGTCCCCACACCGCCCAGTTCCAGCGCAAAAGAATTGGTCTTCCGATCCCACAACCTTCGCCACGGGTCCGGTGTACTGCGTTATCAACGACGATGTGGGTATCTGCGAACCCGTAGACGTGGACCCCACGTCTTTTATCAAGTTGTCGAGCACGATCATCCGGGGTGAGAAAGTTGCTGGGTCGGCGGGATAAAAAATAGTACGATTGCTCGTTGTGACGTAGTCAGGGTCGAGAGCACCCCAACGGAGCGGAGTATCTTCCCGTGCCGGGAGGACAGGGGGAATGGTCGATGGTGGCGTACTGTCGGGCTCGGTAATGAGCTCGGCGGTGAGAATGAGGCCGTCAAATGGCGATTGTGGACCTTCAACGATCGCGCCAAAATTCAACATGGCTGACCCGGCGCTGTGGCCAATCCCGATAACCTTTTTGAAAGGCGGAACCCCGGGGAGGATAGATGCACTCTTGAGATGACGGGCCACGTTCGAGAGAGCGCGACAATAAGCAGCATGCTATGAAGAGCACTCACCCTCCTGCCGCTGTGGGGCGGCTCTTTATACCACTGAGCATGAGAAACCACCGCCTTCGTTAGTTCTGTACGAGTCGCTGATTCATTGCCATTCGCATTGGATCCGCCTAAGTAAAAAAAGCGAAGGTCAGAGGGTAACGGGTGGTGAGAAAGGAAGGGGTGTTCCGAAGGCGACCGTGGGTTTGTGCTTTCTTGACCGATGCAAGGGGGAATCAACTTTCGAAATTCGGATATCCGGTCGAAAAGTTTTTTAAGCCTCGATCCTAGACCCCCCCCCCCCCCCCTGCCCCCCTATATGAGGAAATGATTTCCCACGGCTAACCCGGCAATCAAATGTTTGGTTCAGTTATTTTGGCAAGACTTCTTGCTGTTTGGCCGAACTCACCGAAGACCGGTTCAATTGCCATGTATACAGTGAGTGATAGCTATGAGAGATTACTAAATCCAGTCCTACATGCACTCTATACATGAACAACTGAAAGTGAACATGTTTCGGATTTCAATCCAAATCGGGTAGTTACGATCAAAGTTTTGAAAATCCTCCCTTATATTTCTGAAAAAAATGGTTGAGGTGTTTTTACAGCGTTTCAGCGGGATTAGAAACTTTTTTGAAATGAGGGTCAAAAAGTTTTTTAAGGCCTCCGGCGGAGCCCCCCCCCCCCCCCTACCCGGTGTCAGAAATTTGACCGTTGATTCCCCCTTGGACCGATGTCAACGATCTTCTGCAGGGAGCCTCTGGCAAAGAGTTGTCTCACCAGAGCTCAAGTAGCAACCCCAGATTCCGGAACTCAAACAGCTCGGACGAGAGGTTACTTCGAGCTTCCCCGGACGGGGTCCGTCGTGTCCGTACCGCGCAATATTATATATTTGATTGGTGGCCCAAGTCGGCGGAGAAGCTTTTGACGATACTACACGGAACTGGCCGTTGCACGGCTGTTGGACGGTGGTTCTTCAGCTTTATTTTTAAGACCTGCTTTTCGGCGCTGGGTTCATTTGGGCCAAGAGGTACCCACCCAAGAAATTCTCGACATCGGGTCGAAAAAGTGAAATAAGGGCTCACGGACCCCACCCCCCCATTAGCCGAGGGTCTCACGATCACGTGTGGCCCCAAATCGGGGAATTTCCTCTGAAAAGTCGGGTGAAATCATTTTTTTCGGTCCGTTGTTGCCAGAATTCTGTCGCCCGGAATTCATCCTGATGGCTTTCCGTCAAGTGGCGTGGTCTTCAAATTTGTGTTAGGACCCCCCCAAAATCCCATTTTTTTCATGACCCTTCCAAACACGTTTTTGAGAAGTTCCGAGCAACTTCCAAAAAGTGAAATAACACCAGCCGGAGACCCCCCACCCCATAAGGCGGTGTTTCGGCATTCTCCGGCGGGTACCTCTTGATTTGGGCCCACATTCGGTAGCTTGAGAAATCACCAGTTTGACGAGCCGGCTGCGCAAGTTGAAAAAGCCGGCTGCGCCGAGTTTATACGATGGTGTGGCATAAACGTAAAGAAGAAACTCATAAGCGGTGCGCTTTGGCCTTGCTTCCCATTTGATCAATGTTAGGATCCCGCCACCGTCTCGCTGAAATTGGCGTCCAGAATTTGTCCAGAATACGATCATTCTCAATACGAGTTCGACCTATCACCTCAAAATCTGAATCTGACACGCACGAGTTTACTTTGGAACTGGCAGGATACTTGTCCACCAGGTGTCCAACGAAGCAACCATGACACCAACTATGACACCAAAAAAAAAGCGGAGAACACGAGTCTTGTTGCTAGCGGTTCATTAAGAGCCACAAACTCTAAAAGATTTGGGTACATGCATTTGACGACGCCAGCAGGATTTGAACCTGCGCCCGGAAACCGGAACAGATTTCTAATCTGTCGCCTTAACCACTCGGCCATAGCGCCTAAATGAGCAAGCATTCCCAGGGAACCTCCACCGGTGAGACCCCTGCCCATTTTCCTTCGACGGGTGCGGTTGTACATACATACGAATAGTTGTCAAAGCTCGAACGAATGAGTAGAGTTATTAAACGTCAAAACAACTGTCCGACCTCGCAGCTGGGGTTCCAGTACACCCGCAACGTCCCGCGGTCCGACAGTAACGGCAAGCATTTCTTCACGACATCCACATCCGGCGCCTCCATGCGTTTGAGCTCGGAGTCAAAGGCGGCGTAGATGTCAACCTCGACGCCACTCGGCAGCGGCAGGAGAAGTGTATCGAGTTTTGTCCACTCCTCCCATTGCTGAGGGTCCTCGGAGCTAAGGCTTTCTCGCAAGCTACGGTGAAGGGAAATCCGGATGGTCTTGAGAACTTTCAGATTCCGCAGGTCGCCCAGCAGCGGGAGGTGGGTGACGACATGGTCAATTTCGTTGACATCGAAATGTACTGAAGTCAAGCGGTTCTCGCCAGCCATCAGAGCAGGATCTGGCACGTCTGCGAGCCAATCTGCGCTGGTGTTGAAGCAGCGCCGCACAGCTGAGACGGAACGAAAAGACTCACGTGTGGAGAATGCTTTACCGATCGTAAGGGTCTCAATTGAGCGGGCGTTGGCCTTCAGAAATCCCATGACGGGGCTTTCGAGGAGGGAAAGCGACGTGAGGTGCTTGACATCCACTCTGTTGAACAAATTCACGATCGGTCGAACCGCAAACGCTTCCATTCGAATCAAAGTTAGCGTCTCCAGTATGACGCCCCCGTCGCCGGTGCCAGTGAGTTTCTTCCCGGCGGCAAACTCGTCATCCTCGTCGTTGCAATCGGAGAATTCCACAGCCCTGAGTGTCAACTCCCTCAGGGACGTCGCCGTGCTCAGGAGGGATTCCAGCTCCCATTGACATGGATCGTGAAATGAGTAGCTACCTAGTTCAACGCAGCGAAGACTGCGAAGCGAGAATACCGCAAGAGTGTTCGGATTCACGGGAAAGTACCCGCAAAAATGGTCCGTCAGAGTTAGAGCCCGCAGTTCTGTGACGGCGGCCAGAATCATCGGAGGTACGGGTTCCGTTCCGTTGTAGAACAAATCCAGAGTCTGGATGTAGGTAGCGATGTGGGGAGAAGACGAGAGGAGGGCGGAGAGTCTACCGCATAGCATGGTCGAAGCCGAATGTGGTGAATACGGAAGAAGTTTCAGTTCCTCGGGGTGGTTTGCTTCATGATCGTGGACGGAAATCCGGGCAAAGAGGCGCGTTTGGGACGCCCGCACGAAGGAGCGGGCCACCAGGGCGCAGGATTTCAGCGTTTGGGCTATTCTGTCGTCATATTTCTCGGAGAGGTCGAATTCATCCAGGATCTCGTCGATGAGTTCTTGTGGGATCCTCATGAGCCACCGCACGGGGGTTGAGACGGAACCTGAAGCGGCGTTCGGACACTGCGAGTATTGGACGAAGGGGAGTCCTACCTACCTCGATGGTAAAGAGCAGTGTTCGCCCTTAAGGCCTTAATTGAGGTTTCGAAAATCGTTAAGCCTTATTAAGGGCTAAGGCTTAACGTTAAGGCCTTCAGCTAAGGCCTTAAGCGATAATTTCCCACGGTTCGTAAGGCGGGAGACCTACCGCCATCCGTCACTGATCAAGTTTTGAGCTCGATCCTGGCCAGCATATACACACATCTACACACTTGGTTCAAAATCATGCTTGCTGTGTGGTTTTTCCAGGTTAAACATGGGTCCTCTGACGGTGCTCGGCCATCTCGGGCGAGGGGGTTAAGGCCTTCATTAAGGCCCAAAAATTCCTGAGAATCCAAGGGGTTAATAAGCCTTAAGAGCTTTAAGGCCTTAAGCCTTAGGGCGAACACTGGTAAAGAGCGAGTGCATGAGTCACACAAGTCACTCACAGTCGGCGCTGTCACGCAAAGTAGAAATTCAATTGCAAATAAATTGACAACATGAGAGGTATGGCTATAGGTAACTTAGAAGTGTGTAGGAGTAGATGAGGGTGCGCATGTAGGTAGGCGAGGGGCGGGGCATAAACAAGCCATCCGTGCAGTTCTTTCTCAGCCGAGCTCCGGTCTCATTTATTGCTTCATTCCTCCCTTCGTAGATCCCACCGCAAACAAGCATATTCCGCCGGTTCCTCCCCGCCCGCACCGTGCTCAAATCACACATGCATCTCCCGCAACTGCCCCGCTAGCGCCACAGGGCGTGGACTCCCCACCCCGCGCCACGCTCGGAGTCGCGGTCTTCTTCCGTGACCCCCACGAGGGCGTGCTCCCTGTGTCTGCGGCTCAGGACTCCCTCCCGCCGCCGACGCGCCATACGCCGCCACCTGACCCCACAGACCAGACACCGCAACCGTGGAGCCCCGCTGCTTCGTCACCGCGGGCCCAGAGCCCGCGCCCGGATCCTGCAGCGCATGCGCGAGCTCGCTACCCAGGCGTTACGCGGCATGCGGGTTGGGATGATTCGTCTGCGTCCGCATCCGTGTCTGCGCGGCGGCGGCGGCAGTCTGCGTAGCCCGCCGTCTGCACAGGCATCGCGTACCTAGACTGCTTCGCGTATAGGTCGGGGAAATACCCGGGATCGTCGTCGATCAAGCTCCTGGGGCTCAGCGGCTGCGGCTGCGTCTGAGCTTGAGCCTGAGCAGCCTAGGGGCGTCGGCGCCGGATCCAGAATACCCGGAATGCTGATGAAATCCACGCTCCACGCGAGGTCCTTCCCGCCCGCGGCGTAGTACTGCGCCCACGCTTGCACGTTTGGATCCACATACGGCGTATGCGGGTCGTACACGTACGGCGTGCCCGCCTGCTGAACGGATTGCTGCTGCTGCTTCGCCTGTGGCTGACGCTCAGGTTATGCGCTTGCTAAGTGGCGGGCTGCGGCTGCGGCTGTTGCTGGACAGACTGCACGGCGGGCTGGGACTGCGCCGCTGCTGGTGCATGGGGTATGGTACCGCTTGCGCCTGAGCCTGAGCGGGATACAGCGTCGACTGAGTCTGTCATTGCACCTGAGACTGCTGAGGCGGTGGCTGCCCTAGCGCAGGATACGGCGTCGGTCCCCAATACGGCCCGCACGCTGCCTGTGCCTGGTGCGGCTGCGGGTGTACATCCCGCCCGAGTGCCGCGCGAGGCTGTCCCACATCGTGCGCGCGCGGATGAAGGTCCCGTTCATCGACACGAGGTCCACTGAGCAATCAATTCGTTAGCCAACTAATCAATAGCAGGAGAAGAGAAATACGCACCCCGCTTCCGGCTGTACTTGTCAACAAGCTTGATCTTGAGCCGCAGCGCTATGCACGAGCGGTAGAGCTCCTACCAAGCGACCGACCCATCGTCAGCGAGAACAAGTATAACGAGCCCAATAAGAGCCATACCTAAATCTCCTCATCATCCGTGAGATTGTCGTCCTTGCTCGGGTCGAGCGCACGAATCGTCCCGCACCCCCACCTTCTCCCCCTCATTCTCGTGGACGACGACGGTGCAGCGTCGAACGCAGAGGAACCGGGAGCAGCGTCAAAAACACCCCTTCCGCCTCCCCCGCCGCCGAAACGCCCCCGTGGAAAACGACGGCGCAGCGTCGAACGCAGACGAAGAACCGGGAGCAGCGTCGAAAGCGCCCGTACTCGCACCCCCTCCCCCACCCCCGCCCCCGCCCCAGCCGCCACCGCCACCGCTGCTGTCCAGCCCCCTCGTGGAGGACGAAGGCGAAGCGTCGAACGCAGAGGAAAAACCGGGAGTAGCCTCAGACGCGGCAGCGCCCGCGCCGCACCCGCTGCACTCGACCCTCCCACACCTCCTCCTCCTCCTCCCCCTCCCCGCCGCCAAGCGCGCCGGAGGTCGAAGGCGCAGCGGGAGTGCACGCCCCAAGCGCGCGCTCATCTGCGGCGGATGGCGGAAGCAGGTGAGGAAAGGTGTCGTCCTCCGCGGGAGGGGGCGGGGTGTCGCGGTGGGTGTATTTGTATTCGTAGACTGCTCACGATCATCTCGAGCACGCCTCCTCGCGCCGACAGAGGGTGGACGGCGGAAGCGGATGGCGGATGGTGGATGGCGTCCTCCCCGGGCGGGGCGGGGACGCGGCGGGGTGTGGGCCTCGGGTGGGTGGATTGTGCTTCCAGTCTGCTCACGGGGGCACGATCGCGCACGCCTGCTCGCGCCGACGGATAGCAGACGGCGGAAATGGATGGCGGATGGCGTCGACCTCCGCGGGCGGGGCGGGGTATCGAGGTGTCGGGGTGTCGAGCCCGGTGCATTTGTAGTCTGCTCATGGGGCCGCGGTCGCGCACGGTCAGCCTCCTCGCGCCGGCGGATGGCAGACGGCGGGAGCAGATGCTGTCGTCCCCCGCGGGCGGGGCGGGGTGTCGGGGCGGGGTATGATTGTAGTCTGTGAAAGAAGGGGCTGGCGTGAGTTAACGGTACGAGAGGGGGTGAAGATAGAAAGACGGATGAAGAGGCGGCGTATCAATAGGAAGCAAGAGAACAAAGAGAATGTGAAGAGGCAGGGTGGAGAGAGAAGCACGAAAAAAGATTCCCGAAAGATGAAAGAGAGGCGCGTGAAAGAAGTGAGGGAGCCCGATACGCAGGGATGGCGAGGATGGCGACCAAGGGAGGGCATGCGCATTAGCATTCGTCGCCTTGGCGCTCTGCGCCTCTCGCCGCCGCCGCATTCGCGTGAGGCGCCCTTCGAGCGGCCAGTCCAGCGCCTCGCTCCGTCCCCAGCGCAGCCCCGCAGCACATTCGCCTCGCTCCGCACGCAGCCGCACCCGCAGCCGCACCCGCACCCGCACCCGCACCCGCACCCGCACCTGCACCTGCACCCCCTCCGCCCTCCCGCCCCCCTCAGCAAAAGACAAAAGGCACAAGAAAAGGGGGATAGGTGTGCGCGCACGCAGATGAAGAAATATCGAAGAAAGGAATAGAAAAAGACGAAGAAGGAAAATGAGGAAGGAGACCGAAGACGTGCGCCAAGAACGAGGTGCGCCAGGGTGCGGTGGAGTACCAGCGAATTAGGCTTGGCCTGGGGGGGTGGTACCTGAAAAGGATTCCCCGAACGGCGCTGCGCGCGCCCCGAACCGAAATCCCGCCGCGCCGAAAAAACAATGCGTGGCACACGTGTCGCATGTACGCGGAATGGGGCAGTCAAACGCGAGCCCCCGCCCTTCCCCCCGCGAAAAAATGAGGCCGAAAAAGCATGGGCAAGGAAAAAGATAAAAAAGATGAGCAAGAGAGAGTAGGGCGAGCGCTCTGAGCTCGTCCACACGGGCAAGAAGAAAAAAGAAGCCCGACTCAAAAAATGACCAACAACAAGTGTGTCGCGGGCTGCACGTACGCACACCCCTCTCCTCCCCCGCCAGAAAGACGCCAAAAAAGAATTGTGCTGAGCCCTATCCCTTCACCAACGCAAACGCAAAGGCCAAACGGCAAAAACAGAAAAAAAAAGCCCAGATGGATGTAGGAGGAAGAAACGACGCACTATGTGTCTTCGCCTTCATGGCACTCGCTCATGATCCCCAGCGCGCTGTCGTCCGCAAAGTCGGTGGCGGTAATAGTTCAGAGCGGGAGGGCGCGGCCTTTGTAGTGCGTGTTCTGGAGGCGAGGGTTAGCGAGCGGTTGCGGAGATATGGAGTAAATGGTGGAGATGTGAGGATAAGCAAATTGCAAATGCAGGCGAAAGGCGGACTCGAAGAGAATGGAGAGCACGACAATGCGACGAATGCAAGAAAACGTCACTAGTGGACTCCGTATGAATCAGAACGGGGAGCGCGACGCTGTCGACGCGATAGATGCCGACGCAGGCAAATGACACGCAAACCAATCGCCAGCCGCCAGCGCGCCGGATGCCCAAGACCGCAGTTTTGACGGCAGCAGAATGCCATGCGTCAAGCCAGTGGAGGATTGTCGCAATTCCGAGTGTGGCACCACGCGAAACGAGGCTACTGGCAGTGGCAGAGTCGGAGTTGGTGGTATGTACCCGTGTGCGCGCAAGCCCAAAAAAAAAAACTGACTGACGCAGAAAACCGCACTCACCCGATCCGTAACAACCCTCTCATCTCCAACCCTCTGTCCACGCCCTACTCGGTGTAGCTGGCATAGTTCTTCCCCAGCGCCTCGCATACGACATCTGACGTTCGGATTTCTTGCAAAGGAGGAGTTGCGAGTGATTCCCAGTGCTCCGAGGTGAGGCTTCGTCGGTTGTTTTGACTGGAATGGGAGAGGGATGTTGAATACGCCGCCGAACATGCTCGGCCGACTGTGTTGTTACAGGACAAGACGGAAGTTTAAGTTGCTCAGCGCTGTGGTGGTAGCGCGTCACGCATTGTGACTCGCGTGACATTCAATCCTCTCCTCCTACCACCAGTGCGTCCAAAATGCTATGAGGCAACCCCTGCTTGCTTGAAAAACTAGAAAACGGGACGGCTTGTGCTCTACGACTCGGACGATATCATGGACCACGATGAGCATTGAGCCATTGAATTACCCGGGGCATGGGTGTCTCCCTTCTTTTCTCTCTCCCCCTTGCTCGGTGGATAGCAGCGTCCGTTATGGCTTATCAATTTGCCGAAAACCGCATCTCCTCGCTCAAAACCTCCCTGCTTTCCTTCCTTCTCGCCTCAATCTCGGCACTTGATCGTTTTCACATCGACGTTCCTCGGGCTCCCGTCGATATCTCCCCTTCCGCGCCCGGCTGTCTTAGCTTTCCCTTTCACCCCATATCATCTGCTCGTCGCCTTCGTTAACTCACGACGTTCACCAGCTCCTCCCTCTTGAGTCTATCTCCATTTTTGTTTGACTTTGTTTTCTTGCTCCCCTTGAACTTCTCGCCCCTTCCCTCTACGCGGGCAACGCACACACCGAGAAATGGCCGCCCCACGAAAAGCAAGCCCACGAAGCGCAAGCTGCCTCAGCCGCCCGGGGGCCTCCATCTGTACTGTTCACGCGCGCCATCCTTCTCGACTCTCGAGCCAGTGGATCGTTCTTCTTTGCTGTTCAATCGATCAATCAACTCGGGGACGAGAGTGGCAGACCCAGAACTTCAATAACCACTGTTGCATAGATTGCACATTGCAAGACTCGGATTCAATCCATCGCATCGAAGCCTCAAGCACCTCAAAATCAATAAGACACAGAAGAATTCGAAAGAATTCGAAAGGGTGAAGGACAAAGAAGAAAAAATGAGACTGAGTATCGGACTGGGACAATCAATAACCGAATAACAAAGAACGACGCGGCGAAAAAGAGGCACTGGAGCACTACGCCCTCGGCGGGAGTCGAACCCACGTCGTCCACCTAATCTCTCTTCAAGTGGCTGATGAAGAGTGGAAGATCTACCGAATGATGGACGAGGGCAGACTACTGGCAACAGAATACCTACATGTTAGGATCTCAAATCGAGTGCAACGGAACTTGGATACTTGAGATGCAAACCAAGTCCAAGTGGCGAGTTGAGAAAAAGCGACTCGCCGGCTACACGCCCGCGGTGGGAGTCGAACCCACGGCGCTCCCTGAAATTCTACGATTCGAAAACCATGATAAGGGAGGGATCTACCAACTGATCTACGAGGGCATTAGTATATTGACCCGTCAATACAGCAAGGAGTCGAGGATTAGGTCACGGAGAAGGTAAGATGTTGTACCCTCGGGCGGTTGAACTGATGAAATGCGACGGCAGAACGAAGACTGAATGCACTTACGCAGAAAAAAAAAAACAGAGCTCGACCAGTCGGACCACGAAAAAACTGTGTGGTCGACGCGCAGGCGGGAGTCGAACCCACTTGATTCTCGACTCAAGGGACGTGTGGAATGAAAGGGGTCGGGAACCATCTACGAGGGCATGCCTAAACTACCTTGTGTTTGAACTGTTGAACTGTGTTCCTTTCGCAACTTAGATACCGGTACAACACAATCAGACTTAGAACGAAATGAATTGACTGAGTGCACGAAAAAAGGGCGGACATGATAAGACGGAACTTTGATGGGGCAAGAAAAGAGAGGAAGAGCAAGGATCATGACGGAAACAAAGATAGAAATAGAAAAAACGTTAACCTACAAATGCCATGCCCTCGGTGGGAATCGAACCCACATCGCCCACTGAGCTCGTTTCATTCGAAAACATGATGAGTGAGGGATCTACCGACTGAACTACGAGGGCGTCGTTTAGGAATAGAAAGCGTCGTGGAATGATACAAATCCACAAACTGTCTCTCTGTTCAACTTCCGCAAGGATTTTGCGAGATTAAATTTATCGAGTGCCATTCAAGTCGGAAGGTGAGGGCTGTCTCTCTGTCCAATTTCCGTAGCTCGGCTCGGGACTTTTCAACTGGACAGAAAAATCGTTCTGAGTGTAATTAAGTATATAGCGAGTTGTCTGGTTTTGCATAGTCCCTTCACTATAGGCTCAGCGAACGTTTATCCTGGCCAGGGCACGGGCACTGTGAACCGACTGAGATAAAATTCGCGCCTGCCGCAAGTTCAAAATCGTATATCGCAAAAAAGGGATTAAATTTGGGCCATAATCAACTAATTACTTACAACATGCGAGGTACGAGCACAGTTTGTTATAGCGTCTGTTTAGAAGAGACTACTAATTACTTGGCCAGAGAATAATTCAACTTCTCAGGCGTCTGAAAACTGCTCAACGAAGCCAACAAAAGTACCGAACGGTCCATCCGCCATAAAGTCCAGGTTCAAATCATGCCCGCTCCCCGGCGCGACCACAACATCGAAACTCTTCGCCGCAGGCCACACAGCCCGTTCCGCCGCCGTCAACGCCGCAACGTCCCCACATCGCCCCGTCCCCGCGCAAAACAGCTGGTCCTCGGAGCCCACGACCTTCGCCACAGGCCCAGCGAACTGCGCAGGCAAGGACGACGTCGCTCCCTGCAAAAGCGTGGCCATCGGCCCCACGTCCTTCGTGAAATTGTCGAACACCCTCATGCGCGGGGAAAAGGAGTTGGGATCGGCGGGATAGAAGAGGGAGCGGTTGCTCGTGGTGACGTACGCGGGGTCGAGCGCGCTCCAGCGGAGCGGGGTGTCGTCGCGCGCGGGGGTGAGGGGAAGAGCCGGGGGCGAGCCGGGCTCGTTGATGAGCAGGCCTGTGAGTACGAGGCCGTCGAAGGGCGACTGCGCACCTTCGACGATGGCGCCGAAGGTCAACATAGCTGAGCCGGCGCTGTGCCCTATGCCAATAACTTTTTTGAAAGGCTGGAGTCCAGGGACGATGGACGCGTTCTTGAGGTGACGGGCGACCTCGGAGAGCGCACCCGAGCTCGTGGGGTACTGTACGTCCGACGCATTAACAGGCCGCGAACTCAGTCCGACACCGAGACAATCCACGGCAAGGGAGGATAACCCCCGCTCGCACGAGAACGCGGCGTATGAATAGTTGCGGAACTCCTCCACCGGCGGCGACCAATATTGGCCGTCATATGTGAATCCGTGCACGAGAAGCTGAATGACATCTAAACATATTCATTCGAAGCCTGAGGTCGGCGAACGGGATGCTGACTGACCGGAATTATTGGAATTTGACACAGTGTTTGGCTGGCAGAAAGTCCCAGAGATGTTGAACGTGTCGTCTACCCGGCGCAGACTGCTTGCGTTACTTTTGAGACCAGCAAATGGATCCGTGGGATCCTGCGGAACGAGGACGTCGACGTGAACCGGAATAACGACAGATGAACAGTCGCAGGACGCCCCGGACGCGACGAAAATACGGGAGAGGTGAAATAGTAGCGAGAGCGTGAATAGCAACATGCTCGAAAGGGCACCCATCCGTGAATGTAGGCTGCGTCTTTATACCACTGACCATGAGAAACCGCCGCTTGATTAGTTCTGGACGAGGCCGTAAAGCGATGATTCATCGTGCTTCGCATTGGCCCCAACAGAAAAAGTGCCGCAGCGTGCCGGTCAAATGCCACTCCCACAGAACTGTCTGAACGATGTCATTGCATGGTCAGAGGGTGAGAAACGACGAACACTTGATGGGTAAAGCACCCCAATGGACATTGCGTCGTACGAGAAAAACTCTGCCCCAAAGGTTCGATTGGCTGAGACGCCATCAGAAGAAGTACCGGAGGCTTACAATGATTTTTTTAAAAGCGTGGGGGATGGCACCATACTCCCCAACGTTTCCCAGTTTTTCGCTGGGGAGAGATCAGCCCGGAAGGAATATTGTGTCATCACATACCGTACCGTCGTACACGTTGAACAGCGGAGAACCGATTCAGAACAGAAGAGTAAGCGGGGATTCCATTCAGATAATAAAAATTTAGTGCGTTTCTAGTCTTACAAGCTCACGGCCCCGCGCATGCCACTAAGCCCGTGAAACGAGCGTCGCGGCAAACCCTATGCGCGGGAAATGGCAACGCATACCCCTCGAGTTCTCGATGACAAACTCCTCCTTATTCAATGCGACGAGCGTCCCCGCGGTTGCGAATTCCAGTCCTGCGTTACACGTCCATTATTTCCAAATCACCAAATAAGCATCATTAAGCAGAGAGCGACGAACCAGAATCATCTCGGCCAACAGCGACCCGATCACCAGATGTCAACCCGAGGCGGTCGCCTTCGCGCGGATCGAAACCAACGACGCTATACGGCTCGAAGGGCGCACCAGCGATGCGCGCAGCGGCGGCTTCGGCGGTGAGGTCGGCCCCGGCGCCGGTTTGAGTCTCTTTGAGCTTATCCAGATGGGCGGTTATACGCGCGAGCCACTAAGCTACGAGTCAGAATAAGACCAGACACATATGAGTGGGCGGCATACCTCCAACAACTTGGGAACCGTGCCCGCCTCGAAGAGCGGCTCCGCGGCTGGTATGCGTTTGATCCACACCAGTACGAAGTGCACGGAGATGTCTGCGAGGGAGGGCAGCTCCGTGTCAAACAGCCATTCCCGGCCGTCGGACAACTGGACAAAAAAGAGATCAGGATTTGGAGCGTAGGGTAAAAGACAGGACGATCTACTTGGTCCTCTACCAGAGCCTGTTTCGAGGGGTTAATAATTACACAGCGGGGCTTTGATGGAAGAAGGGCTTACGAAGTGGGTCGACAACGCGCTGAGACTTTTCGGACGGCCTGCTGCCATCGCCTCAAAATTAATCGGCCCACCTAAAAGCTGTTCTTCTTGTTAGATAACCAAAAGACACGGTAGCCGCGGGAACGAACCGTCTCCCGATCCTTGACAAATTCCGGCGGAAAACTCGCAAAGTCGAGCACCCGCACGCCTAAAAAGAAGACCACCGTCTCGGCCCAATGCTTCGTAAACATCTGTATTAAACCAGCATCTGCACGCCCTCCCCCTTTGCGTTTAGGGAAAAGCGTCCCGTAGCCAGCTGACGCGGGGAAGCGTCTCTCGACGGCCGAAGCGATGAGACTGCAGAGCATTAGTCGACATTTTCGTGGTTGACTAATGGGCTACGCAGTGCGCACCTCGTATCACAGTATATATCATTGCCGATGGCTAGGACTGGGATCCGGCGGTACTTAACATCAAGCATATCTGTAATTTCTGGCCGGGGGAGGATCCTCCCAACCTACAAGGGTCAAGATCGTTACAACTTAATAATAATACAAGGCATTTGTGTTTCACTCACGTTGACTTTCTCGTGCGGGATGTTTTTAAGGAGCAGAACATGGTCGATCTACAATCGCAGCTGGTGAAGGGCGCAATAGTGAACACGGACGGAGAAGATACCTTGTGGCTGAAGGGCGACACATCGTAGCTAGGGCATTCCTAGTCAGTGCCGTGGACGGTAAAAAGTCAAGGGAATATGCGCGCTCACCGGTAGAGGATCACGGACATGTTTGTGGTGGTGGAAGAGAACGTTCGGTGGTGACATTCTTAAGGAAGGCGTCGCCGGGAGTCGCGTCAGCACATTGCCGGGTTTCTGACTCGGAGCGGCTATTTGCGGGCAGATCATGATCTCGGAGGTCCGGTTACGCCCGCGGTTGGATGTAGCGGTGTTGGATTTATTCTCCTCCAATTCTCAGGTTAATTCAGGTTAACCGAGTGGCTTGACACTCCTGGAATAAAAGGGTGCTTCTGCGGTGGTTTTTTCAGGGTCTGCCAAAATTCACCTTGATTGAGAATTGAGGGATGTTCTGGCCGTGCAATCAATCAAGTTGAACCACGTCGTAGTCGTGGTGGGCTGAAGGAAATCCAGTCCATTACCTAGGCAAATGAGTCCTGTCTTGCATCTTCAATTTAGGACAGGCGCAACGTCTGTTTGCCGATTCAAAAAGCACACTCTATCTCGAGTACATATCTGCTCAGCGTCTCGTTGATGGGGCGGTGGCAGACTAGATACTGGATACCATATTCTAGATAATTCTATTTAGCAGCCCACCTACGCAGTATATACGGGCACTTTCAACTACAAACTTTGCCGATATGCCGTCACGACAGTGTTGCCGAAGTCCGTTTCTTGGCCTCTTCCTGTTATTTACCACCATCTCCTCCTGAGTCCTGGTCTGGTTGCTCAGGAAACACACGCATGGTGGACCATACTTACCGTAGATTGCAGCGGTTAGTCAACTAGTCGAAGTGACAGAGGTCAAGGTGGTTGCAATCCTAGGCGCTTAGACTCGTAACCAGTCTGCATTCTACTGCAAATCTTCAGTGCAAGCACTGTGCCGCAGACTGGTGCAACTCGGGCTTGGCGAAAGGGCTGAGCCCGGAGTTTGAATTATTTCTTCTTGCCTACATTCAACCAATTTAAGTTGGATTCACAAGGGCCAAAGAGAGGGTCGTATTGGAGGCCCCCAATACTTCATTTGGCTGGTTCAGAATCTCACCGGATGCCATGGGTGTTGAGTACCGCACACCCGATTTACAAGGGAAATGATGGCGGGTATCGGTTAGCGGGCAATGACGGGTCGGGAAACTGACCTTGAGTCGGCAAGCTGGAGTCCTACACAGGCATCCTACAAGTGACGGGATGTATCGTGCGTAATGCATTTCCTCGGGTGGGCTGTCGGGCGAGGTTGTCAACGTGGTCCTCGCCACCTTAACAATTGTGTGGTAAATTAGGGACGATTTGATCGTGTTTCCGAATGATCTGACCTTCAGTGACGGAAAGGTACTTAGCCGTATTACCCTAATGCCATCTTGTTCCACGAAAAAAAAAAAAAAAAAAGGGAAATGATGGCTTTGTACAGCCACCGCTTGATGCCGCGGATCGGCACCGCTTAAAAATTCAAACTCCGGGCTCAGCCCTTTGGCGTGGCCCGAGTTGTACCAGTCTGCCTACGGCATAGTGCTTGCACTACAGAGTTGCCGTGGCAGACTGGTCACGAGTCTACTAGGCGCTGTTCCGGCCCGAAAACGTATGGCCCCCATTTTCCGGCCGGCCACAAAGGAAGTTGATCTTTGCCGAATTTAGTGCACCCAGTTGAATGGATTGGATACACCGGTATATACTGTTGCGGCGCGCGACTGATTTCACCGGATCAAAACCTCCTCAGTTGAACTCCTTTTGGTTAGCGTAACTGTGTCTCGCGACCAATGCTCGCGACCAACTCGCGACGACGAATTTGTCCGCCATCCGATAACGTATCACCAGTCAGCACGGGAGAGACTGTTCAAATCAATATACGGGTGCATGCATGGTACGTGGTAAATCATCCCGTCCGAGCAGAGATTGTGTCAGATGAATTCCCATTGCCCATCACCAGTGTACCCCCCCCGCCCGAACACCCGTCAGCATATCACGGTAAACATCGGGCTGGGTTACCCCCGTTATATGGCACACCGCTGAACTACGATAATGCCGAGCAAAATCTGGCGCTCGCAAACTAGCGTCGAAATACATGTATCTGCCAAGAAATTCGAACACGGTAGGCAGACACAGTCTTGATTGGTCCGAACGCAACTCGTTTGGGTATTACCAACAGGAGTCACTGTCTCGGTAGATATTTCGGGCTGACAGTGTACACTAGGCCCAACTCCCCGAAGACCGAGATTAGCGTCTAAATGGCAGTGTATTCCATTCCTAAGTATTGGAACGGAGCACCGCCGGTCACGATTCATTTTCGCCATCGGGATAATCCGGTTTTTTAGCTTGCGGGAAACCGATACAAAAGGCAATGCAAATTAACTCATCAACCGCGGTCATCGCACAACCACTGGTATAAAATGACAGCTTACATGATCTCAGAACAGTGCATTTCCAACATGCTTCCATTTTCGCTCTCGCATTTATTTCGAATCTCGAACCTCTTGGTGGGGCCTGGGGAATCCTGTGCCTGTTCATCAGTCGTTATTCCGGTTCACGTCGACGTTGTCGTTCCAACGGACCCCACAGATATCTTTGGTGGACTTAAGAGCAACGCGAGCAGCCTGCGCCGGGTAGATGCAACGTACAACATCTTTGGCACTTTCTGTCAGCCAGACGCTGTGTCTGCCGAGAATTCAGGTAAGTTTCAGTCTCATTCGGAGACCCTCCAGATTATAACATTTTCAGATACCGTGCAGATCCTTGTCCATGGATTCACATATACTGGCCAATATTGGTCGCCTCCGGTGGAGGAATTCCGGAACTATTCATACGCGGCCTTTTCCTGCGACCATGGGCTATCTTCCCTTGCCGTCGATTCGCTGGGGGTCGGGTTAAGTTCCAGGCCAGGAAATGCCGCAGACGTGCAGTATCCCACCAGCTCGGCTGCCCTGTCGCAAGTAGCCCGTCACCTCAAGAGCTCTTCCATCCTTCCCGGGATCCGGCCATTCAAAAAGGTTATTGGAATTGGCCACAGCGCCGGGTCGGCCATGCTGAATTTTGGCGCCATCGTCGAGGGGGCGCAGTCACCATTCGACGGCCTCATCTTCACGGGCGCGCTCACTGTAGAGCCCGGCGAGGCTCCCACGCTTCCCCCCCTCCCTCCGGCGCGGGATGATACCCCGCTCCGTTGGGGCTCCCTCGACCCCATGTATATCACGACGAGCAACCGCACGCTCTTCTACCCCCCGAATCCCACAGCCTTCTCCCCACGCATGATGGTGTATGACGACTTCACCAAGGACGTCGGGTCCGTGTCCACGGTCTCCCAGACACCCATAACGTCGCTCACAGCGCACTACGCCGGGTCTGTGGCGAAGGTCGTTGGCTCCGAGGACCAGTTGGTTTGTGCAGGCACTGATCGGTGTCTCGACGTCGCGGGCTTGGTTTCAGCGGAACGCGTCGGGTGGCCCGAGGCGAAAAGCTTCGACGTTATTGTGGCTCATGGAAGCGGACATTCTTTGAATCTCGACTTTATGGCGAATGGACCGTTTACTACGTTCGTTGACTTGGTCAAGAAGTTCTCGCGGTTCTAAAGTGATTTGCTTTATGGTTGGTTCAAATTATCCTGTTACCTGTATGGTACGATATATTATATCCTATAGACAATTCACCAAGAAAAGCACAACAAACCAAGGAAAGACAGCTGTAGGTGCCGCAGCTCCTTCGTATAAATAAAAGAAAAAACATACACTTTGAAGTTGAACAAAGTTGACCGGGACCTTCCGAACTTTCGCCGGTAACTTGTAAGTTTGCCATTCACGTGCAGCGGAGTTTGCTTCGCACCGTCATCACCCTCGACCTTGCGCTCTAACTCTCGACTTTCAAGGCCAAATGGACCTCCACTCGAATCGATCCACAGGCCAGGACAATATCCAGTTGCATATGGCGGTCAAAGTGCACTTTTATTATTTGTCCAAAAAATGTCTGTTTCTTCAAAAAATGTGTCCAATTCTCCAGAAAAGTCAAACTTCCAACTTTGAGAAAATTTGCTTCCAGATTTTTTTCAAAAAAACAGACACTTTTTTTCCAAAAAAAAAAACAGACCAAGTTCCAAATTTCTACAAAGTCTCCGTCTGTGCTTTCAGCATACGCAGCATGTGGCTGTGCTAACCCTAATGATGCCTTCGTTAGCCCAATGCGGTACATCTCCCTTTAGCCTCCACCCACATATGGTCAGGCCGGGCTCTTCGGAAGGACAGGACCCAGCAGACCTCATTATAAGCATCACATATTGCTTGTGTAATTTTTCTATGACTGTATTGGCCCTGTAAATGGGTGGAGAGCTCATCCAAGGAGAATGATGCATTGGGTCGACGATGCCATCACTGGGGTCAGCACAGCCACACGTCAGCGATATCGCTGGTCATGTTTTGTGAAAGTACCAACCAGACTTTGTAAAGTTTCGGACCTCGACTTTTTTTGGAAAAAAGTTTGAAAGTGAAGTTTGTAAATTTGAGAGTTTGACTTTTCTAATGGAATCGGGCACATTTTTTGAAGAAACAGACATTTTTTGGAGAAATAATAAAAGTGCACTTTGACCGCCATAGTTGCATGCCAGCACCGGAAAATCCAGGCATTACAATTTACGCCGACAACGACCGGAACGTTTGGACTCGCACACTTCTGCTTCTTGATTTTGCGCGAGCTCTATATGCCAGTCCTGATCAGGGCAAATCATGAACCGACATCTTGGCCGGCGGCCAACACCAGATTTGGCTATTTGTGGAGGTTTCCTCTGTTCTCCTAGACAGAAACTTCAAGACAGAAGCTCGTTCCAGGAGCCCTGTTTATCCCATGGGAGGTCGGATGCCGATTTGGGCCCACCGAAAAGTTTTACCCGAACTTTTTGGTCGGTCCCACCCCAAAATTTCACCCGAATTCTGCATCTAGTGGGACCTCAGCCCCTATTTTACCCGAACTTTGAACCTAACCTCTAATTTTCCGGAAAATATTAATTTGAGGGCTCAAAAAATCCCTGCGATGCTAGTAGTCATCCTCCTCAGCTTCCTCGATGTCAACAATGTTGGCATCGGCTTTCCCTTTCCTCCGCACGGTGGTCAAGCTCGCCACAGCCTTTGCTGAGGCTTCGTTCTCCGATGTCAATTCGCCAAAAAGCATCTACCGCTGCGCGGGGTGATTTCAACATGTCCCGACAAATACTTGACCTCCCCACGGAAGAGGTGCAAGGAAAAAGTTTGCTGGCAGATGCGAAACTTAATGTTCCGAGAGAGTTGAGTGCCCAATCAACAAATTCAGCTACGAATTCTTCCGAGATCATACGTCTCGTGCGTAGTCGTAAGTTCAGCGAGTCAGCCCTGAAGTGTCTGCTAATAGTTCGAGCTAAACCGACATTGATCTCGGGTCAAACGTGCGGGGACCAAGCACAGCTACCCGAACTTTGCTCTGACCTCTTTCAAAAATTTCCTCCCTATCCGAACTTTTGCTCCGAGATTTTTCGGCCGACCCCTCGTTTTATCCGAACTTTCCTCCAACCTTGGGTGAAATTTTTCGGAATTTTACCCGAACCAGACATCCGACCTCCCATAGGATAAACAGGGCTCCTCTCGTTCCTCGCTTGTTGATCTTTTTCTGCACCGGTGACCACCGGCAGATGATTCTCACTTCTCTGTGGACTCGGGGAACACCGCGGCATCAACCCCTCAGACGGTCATAACAAACGCTGGTTCTCAGAAGATTCATGTCGGCGAAACCTCGATTCAGGTTCTTGTTTGCTAACTCTCCATCGTTCAAGCCAACGAACGTGTCTCCCCACACAACTTGCGTGTCCTCAAGCTCTTTGCGTAATGCGTTGCTTTGACTCTTCCGCTCTTTTCAAACCCCCGGGACCCTTCAGGCTACTTTCAGGACAGTTAACTCGGTTCGTCCATGCAATCTGCCTCCGGAAAGCTACACATCACACGCCCAAAATAGTTCTCTTGGACCTAGATCAAATGATGCGACACTAAATGTGCTGGATTTGGGTCTTTTTCTCCGCTCATGGCGGAGTTGAAGGAGATCATATGTTGCTGGACGTTTTCGAAATCCTCCTCAACCGGTTCGGTTGTCTTCGCTTTTTCCCCTACACCAACGGCGCACCCCGGCAAATACTCGGGTATGTCCTCCTTCCACATTATAATATGTAACTCGCGTTGAACCGTCTAAATTTTATAGATTATCCCAACCTGCATCTATAAACGCTCAGGTCCTCACGCTGATAACCATCTACTGTCACTCTCAGTTTCTTGACCTGCGCTCCCACTGCTCACTCCAAGTTGGACTTGCCTTCAACAACGGATCGGAGTAAGCTCTATCAAAGTTGCCAACCGCAGAAGAGAAACGTTGGAATAACTCGTGCACGTTTCTCTCAATTAGCTCAATATGTGTTCTTTCGAGTTTTCCAACAATCAAGCTCGTTCGTAGTTGAGAGCCCCACCAATCCTCGTTCACTCCACACGGCTACTCCCGGATTCAACGTCCGCATCCAGCGCTGCTTACGTGCAACGGAATGCTTCAAAGAAACTGTCCACCAGGCCCAGGGACAACAGCCGTCACTTGGGTTGACCGCCTGACCTACACGATGGTAGCGACCTTTATGCGCTGACCATCTTCTAAACAGCTCTCTTGTGATAACCGCAGGATTTCTCAAACTCTCTCGATGTCTCTAACTATGAGTCGGATACCTCATACCTACTGCGTTCTGCCCCATTTTCAGAGACAACGGCGTGGATCGGAAACGTGCTCGGCATGCAATGGCTTTGATCCAGGTATGTCCTCAATACAGTCTATGCATTCGACAACGTTGAAGAACTGGAAATGGAAGCTGCCTTTCAGGTACCATGTCAGAGCTTGTGAACATCATGTTGAACGCTCAACGTTCAACCCTCAAGCTTCGTGTCCATTCTGGCGCCGCGAACACCGGAGTGCATAAAGTTAGAATATGGCATGTATAAAAGCCTGTAGGCTTGTCTCTCGTTCAGTGGACTCAGAGTCAACTCAGGAAGACATCTCAAGCTATGCAGCTTTCTTGCCCATTGGTTACTTTGCTTTCTCTCGCATCGGTGGCCGTTTCCTCGGCTGTACCCGGTTCGTACACGTCCCCTCGTATTCTCGGATGCGTACTTATATCTCCCAGTTCAAGTCCAAAGTCTTCCATCCTCGTGCAAAGTGGAAGACCGTGTGCTCGTTGAAACTCACAATGTCACCGCCGCTGGCCACGAATTCCAGGTCTCGACCAAGGCCTGCTCGACCAATGTCCCTACTTCTCCTGTCTTGGGAAAGAGGGTGACTTTGAACGCTTGCATTGCCGGTAGGCTTTTATTTCCACGCTAAGGGGTTCGTGGTAACTGATTATGCGGGATGATAGAGAACTTGTCGTTCTCGTGTGTGACCGGGGGTGGAGCGGGACCACTTGCTGCTGACTGCAACACTCTCCAAACTGCAATTGTCGCAGCATTTGAGCAACCCGGCCGTAAGGGCTTCGTTTCGTCTGTTCCACTTCCTGAAATCATAGATTTTATTTAGAGGCCACGTTGTTCTCGGTAGCTCCCCAGATCGCACAGGAGTTCACCCTTGGGACGTGCTTGTGGGCATGGATCAACGAAAACCCTGTTGGCGGCGCAACTTTGGAGTACTGCTTTTCGGAGTTGACGGTCCGTATATCTCTTTGTCGCCCTCCCAAAGCATATCTCATGTGCGTCTTAGGGCCAACTTGGTCCAGTCATCGACTCGGGCTGTATTGTTCCTGGCGACACTGGTGGCTTTGTCGTTCCCAGCGCCACCGGGGTCGACCCCCAGGCTCTGGACTGGGTGTTTGAGTGCGTCTCTTCCCCTCCATTCGCTCGGGGGACCATTGACTGATCATGAAATCTCAATATAGGGTTCTCCACTCCTAAGCTGAGCGGCGTGGTTCAATTTCCCGCATACTTTGTTGTTCTCCAAAAAGATTCGGAATGATCCTTGCTAGTGTTTCGCGATGCTGTACCTCTACTGTGATTATATCATTGGTTTTTTGTCCAAATCTAGTTTCCGCTCTAAGTATTCACTAGCTTCGGTGTGTGGTCCAAGTATCAAAGTTGTATCGTTTTGGCTTGCAGAACTCTGATTCCTGCCCCTTTTGGTTTCAATTCAATAAGCATTGTCAACAGATCGGAAAAGGCGCCCTCAATCAGCTTAATTTGTTGAGGGACACAACACATAGCAGCCAGCAAGGCGGATAATTTCAGAATCGTTCCGTCTGAACTCAGTGTATTTGCACCTGACACGAGGGACACTCATGTTGGCTTCGACAGGCATCTGCCGCGATCTAACACCACATCAGACTTTGAAAAATCGTCTTCAGCAACATGCGATGAGATTCGGCAGGCTCGTAAAATAGGATCATGGGATGTACATGGAATCGAACTCATTGAGCGACACTGCATATTGTGTCGTTCAATCCCTGTCAAGTTTGGTGATAACATCCACGGCAAAGCGCGGGGAGGGGAATGCTGGTTTGTCGGATTCGGCGATGTCAGGGTAAAACTTTTTGAGGCCACAGTCTGTCAAAGCCTACGAAAATTCTGAAAACTGAGGTCACGTAGACGATCCAATTTCCCGTACCTCAATCATGGATTCCTCCGACCTCTAGGCGTTATGTTAGCGGGAACAGCTCCTCACGGATAGGCTCACGCACTGCCTGGACCTTAACGACTGCGAGGGGTTGGACCGTTGGGATGCCCAGCGCCAACACATCCTGGGCCAATCCCGTGTTTGTGGTCCACTGATGATATTGTCAAACGCCGCCGAATATCCAGCGTATGAGAGCGCACCGGTGTATGTTCCACCAGGTTCTGTTTCATGATAGGCAACTCGGCGAAACGACCCCCACGTTTGTTAATCGTCTCGCGGAGGCGCTGATCAGATTCGCCGGAGAGCGAGTTGAAGACGATCATATAAGTGCACAGATCTGCAGCAGATTCTGCTTTGCTGCGACCGTCGATTTTGGTTAGTGCATCGGCAGAAAATAGAGAGGCTCCCGCAAATTCCTGCGCTCCCGAAATCGACTTCGCTACCTCCTTGTCTCTGAGGAACTGAGCCGATGTATGGGATCTGTGTCCATCCAACAAATCGAAAACTTCAAACTCACCTCCGCAAAATGTTCTGTCGTCTATGTCGCGATCATGAGAATATAATTTGAGCGGAGCGGCTCGTACCTCGCACTCGATTATCACCAAAACCCCGGGCGACCGTTTGGCGGTCAAGCCGGTCGGTGGGAACCATCTGTGAAGTATGTAGTCGAAAATGTTACGCATCGAATGTATGGTAATGGGACGCACAAGTTCGTACTTGAGCAGATTCTTCTGGGCTACAGGCAGCGCAAGGTGCGCCTCTGCGAGTGCCTCCATCTTTGTACTTCTACAGGTTGCATGTAGAAGTAAACATGGCGCAGGCTCTGGTTTGTTAGCACTTTTACGCGCGGAAGATCCGCGCAGAATAGCAAGGCCTGTGAGAAATGTGCCGCACAATCTTCCTCTACACGACAAGTCTTCCTGCGGCGGCGCCCCTGGCCGCGGTATGCTCCACGGCCTCCGCCGAGAGCCTTGTTCGGCCACAGGTCCGGCGGCGCTACTAGTACTCTCGCCGCGGCTTGCAGAGGCAGACGTAGAGCCAAAAAAACAAACAAAAAGTGAAGACTTGGCAGGGCAACAGACAGTGGGGAAGGGGACGATTCGGGCTGCGGTGCGAAGGGAAATGTATCAGCACGACTGGGAGGGAGGGAGACAACCAGTCTTTGCGAGAAAAAGAGCGAACGGACTTTGAACGGACCAAAACTTAGTCTCTCTAGATAGGCACCAATAGTCCGTTTATACCAGCGGGCGGCCACAGTCTAAGCAAAGAATCCACCCGAAGTGCGGCATAACAGCCTAACCCATTGCTGAAAGCGAGAGCGGACGCGGAGGCCCGAAGCAAGCCCAAAGTTAACTTGAGGCAAACTTGAAGTCTTGAATGTTGCTTGAACGAAGACGAAGAGGCCCAGCCTAAGTCAAGAGAAAATTGACGAGCGTTTGGCACACGTCCAAAATCACTGGTTTCGCGGTGCACGAGTGGGGAGGGAAGGAGAGAGATAGTCTTGGGAACGGACTTGGAACGGATCAAAGCTAGTCTCTCTGCATAGGCACCAGTAACATACTTTCGACGTGGTCATAAGTGGGCCACCGGGATTGTCCGTCTCAGCAGAGAGTGCCTCGGAAATCGCCTCCAATTTCAAGCCCCACGGCACCTTCATGCTCGCATGAGAGCCTAGCCTCAATGCCTAGCCTGCTGAAAGCTTGTGCGGTCGACGGCGACTCAAATCAACTCGAATGAAGACGAGAAGGTCCAAAACAAGTCAAAAGCAGGTTGAAGAGTGCTTGGTACATGTCCAGATAGGGATTGAAGCCCAGAGCGGAGGTGCAGTTGCAAAAGTGAGACATGGGAGTTGTCGGAACAGGTCGGAACAGTCTGAGTTGCGTGACGTCACGCCGTGACGAACCAAACGACGCGATCACGTGCAATGTACAAGAAGCTAAACTTACGGATCCAGTTGTTTCTTCGCCAAAGAAAAAAAAAAATCGCACCTGGTGGGCAGAATATTCTGAGGAATTCCCCAAGAATTAACAATGCGCGGCAACCAGAAGCTCGGATGGTGTAAATACTTGGTGGCACAACCGATTTGCTATTGTCGACGTCTTTGCGCCCGCCGCGCAGTACGGGGCATCTCGCGCCTCAATCCCGGACAGCTCGCACCATATAAACTCGCGGCCGAGTAGCCCGCTCGTCGGAGCCCCTGGATAGTCCGACGACGCCGAACTACCATAATACCGAGGTCGGCTGGGAAGCGGATCGAGACAGCCATCTCTGCAGAACACCTCCACTCGGGAGTTTTGGACCGTCATTGCCTTATCATGATACGAATGCTTTCTTTGATTTTCGCGGACCGGCCAACCCGCGGTGAATCGGCACCTTACGACTGAATCAACCGCAGTCTCCTCATGGCCTGCCAATGGTATAAAGGCTCAGCGCGTTATACCGACACAATACCTACACCACAAATGCTTCTGCTTGCTTTCGCCGCACTGTTCCCCCTCTCCCGCAGTTTGATCGCCTTCGAGGCATCCTGCGGCTGTTCACCAGTTGTTATCCCTGTTCACGTCGACGTTCTTGTTCCAAAAGATCCAACGGATGAATTCGGGGGACTTAAAAGCAATGCGAGCAGTCTCCGTCGCGTGAACAACACGTTCAATATCTCCGGTACTTTCTGCCAGCCGTCGGACCCTGTGTCTGCCAGAAATTCGGGTTAGTTCGCATCTCTTGGGGCGATCCTTTGATGAATCTGTTTTAGATGTACTGCAGCTGCTTGTTCACGGACTCACATACAATAGCCAATATTGGTCGCCGCCGGTGGAAGAATTCCGAAACTATTCTTACGCAGCATTCTCCTGCGACCGCGGGCTGGCTTCCCTTGCCATTGATTCTCTGGGAGTCGGGCTAAGCTCCAGACCTGCAAATGCGTCAGATGTGCAGTGTCCAACGAGCGCGGCTGCCATCTCCCAAGTAGCTCGTTACCTGAAGACCGCCTCCATCCTCCCGGGTGTCGGGCCCTTCGTGAAAATTATCGGTGTAGGCCACAGCGCTGGGTCAGCCATGTTGGCGTTTGGCGCCATCGTCGAAGGTGCACAATCACCTTTCGACGGCCTCATCCTCTCTGGGTTGCTCATAATCGAGCCTGGATCGATACCGGCCCCACCTGGTCTCGGCAGCGCGCGGGATGATACCCCAGCCCGGTGGGGCACGCTCGACCCCGGGTACGTTACGACGAGCAACCGTACGCTCTATTACCCCGCCAATCCAAGATCATTCTCTCCTCGCATGATGGTGTTCGACAACTTCACAAAGGACGTGGGGTCCATGTCTGTGCTGTTGCAGGCACCGACGTCGTCCTTGACGACGCAGTATACCGGGCCCGTAGTGAAGGTCATGGGCTCCGCTGACCAGCAATTCTGCGGGACGGGGCGGTGTGAGGACGTCGGAGCGTTGACTGCGACGGAGCGCGCCGTGTGGCCAGCAGCGAAGAGCTTCGACATTGTGGTAACGCAGGAAAGTGGACATGATTTGAATCTGGACTTCATGGCGGATGTGTCGTTCGGTACCTTTGTTCGCTTTGTTGACCTGTTTACTAGATTGTAACGTGTACTTGTCCTGAGAGTAGTGGCAATAGAGACACCTAGCGAAATCGGAAGGCTGCGGGATTATGGCCTTGAGAGATGATGCATCGGTCCTTCGATGGCAGAGAAGAGGGACGGGGAAATATCAAAGAAAAATAGTTCCTGATACTCCCAGCGCCTGCGATTACGGACAACTACCGGGGTACCTGGGATATGTGCTCCTTGTTGCGATCTTCTTCCAAACATGGAGGTCGCCTCCCACGTACGGGAGTAGCCTCCAGAGTGCGGGAATACCGAGAGCTGTTGCTCGCCATGTATGGCAAATCTGGGTTAACATGATTGGTGAGAAGACGCCACAGAATTCCGTGGGAGTGGGGTAAGGTGGCAGAAAATGTATCATTGTATGAAGATTTCGGGGGTGATTTCGTCTGCCACAGTCAGTACCGGGTACTTGTACGCGAGTCGCACCGGGCCTGCGACAAACTCTCTCAGTCCGCAGTGCAGAAAGGGTGTGTGCTTGAGATCCAGGATACGGGCGTCGAGGATAAGTTCGTCGTTCGAGCTCGTTCGAGCCCAGCGAGAACTTGAAGTTGTCGTGAATCGTGATATCTGTTTGAGAAGCGTCAGACGGGCGGGTGCAACGAGCATAGAATGCGATTTTCCCTCACTGCGGTTCCCCAAGTTGTCGTGTTGACGACTAACTGAAGACCGTTGCTTGAGAGTGGAAGTTAGGGAAAAGCGTGTACTTAGCTGTGCTGGAAAACTTACGTTACGGTGCGGATCCCTCGATCAAACGGTGATGAGGATCACGAGGTGACTCGCGTCTAACAGTTGAACCAAGCCTGCCACCACAACGCGTACATAACGTTAAAAAGAAACAAGGAAATATTCGTATAAAGTGGGGGTAGTTATTTCGATGGTGGAAAGGCCTTGCTACGAGCTCCACGAAACGCCCGTTCAAAGGAGAAGCTTCGTAAACACGCCCTTGGGATCCCACTCATTTTTCAGGGCGCGCAGGCGCGCCAGCTTCGCCGGGTCTGGATAAAGCTGTTCCAGCGGCACATCGCGCGACCAGTTCTGGTACGTCACAGCTTTCTCGTCGGCATAATGCGACCGGAAATATGCGATCGTTTCCTGTTCAATGCGGAATACCTCCTTGTGGGAGGCCGCATCGGTATACCAGGAGAGTAGCTCCTGAAAGATGTGTGTCAGAACGAATCCTCAATGGTCTACCAAAGACTCACCGCCCAGACTTTGATCTCTTTGTGGCAAAACGCCGTATCCCGCATGGCAGGGGTCGTGGCGGGTGAATAAGAATCCCACTCGAAGGCGTATGCAGTTGCGGCCGCGTCGGGGCACTTTGTCTTGAGCTCCTCGAAGTATTCAACCACGCGGGGCCAGACTTCAGATTTGAAAACAGTGGCGCCTGCCCCCGCAAAACGCTTGAAACCATCACCCTTACCACAGAATGGATCGACGCTATCATTCTGGCGGTGACATTGAACATTTTTAAGCTCCACACTCAATGGCCCGAGATCGAGCAGCGGCTGGTAGAACGCTTCGGCCTTTGCAGAAGGCCCAAGGTAAAAGGGGAGGATCATAATAACAGTCTCCATAGAGGGGGGCAAGGAGCTGATCAGGAAGAGTCCCGCCGTGGGTGCGGTTGTATCCTCCACGAGCGGTGTCATGGCGTCAATGACCTCTTTCACTCTTGAGGCAGGGTAGACGATCGCCCCCGTCCATATTGTCCCATCGTCTGTACCCAAGACACTCAAGGGATAGCCTTGAAGAGTGATTTCGGTGACAAGCCCTAGGAGCTGACCGGCCCCGCGCAACCCCCAGAAGAGATCAGGATGTGAGTCCTCATTCACAATCAAAAGCCTCCCGTCAGCCGTGACGACGCGAGCGGAAACGATGTTGTCCGATGTGCAGCCAGTAACGGCTGACAATGCGCTGAGGCCGCCACCCAGAGCCATCGATATAACGCCGGCCGTGTTAGCGGACCCCAGTGCTGTCGCATACTGTTAGACTTCCCCGCAAAAAAGAGCTCACACACTTACGAAGACAAAGACCGTTTTGGAAGGCGACCTCGTTCGCCTGCTTCGTTAAGACACCGCTCTGCAGCGTTATCCGACCAGTCGGCTTATCGACAGAGATGTTTGTGAGTTGCGTGAGATCGAGGATGAAGCCGTCCGCCCCGATTGTCGACCACAGGGAGTGTCCCCCGGATTTGGGCACAAATGGGACTTGTCTTTCGGACGCAAGTTTGACCTTCAAGGATTCAGCATCTTCCACGAATCTGGACCGAGAACGTACAGCGATAACCACATCTTCTTCCGTAGCTGGCTTAACAATAGCACCTGGGACCTTCAGGCCAATATCACTCCACCGGAGGAGTAATTCCTTGAAGGGGGCGCCGTCCGCCTCGACGAAGACGCGGCTTTCCGGAGATAACTTGGGAGAGAGCTGGGAGATGAATGAAGACAGGTCGAGCATTCTGCAAGTGCTGGTTGGGAGGGCATCTGCGTCTAGCCACCGAGGCTTTTGAGTAACTCTGGGTCGGCCGTATCACCGATGTCTGGAGCTGTAGGTCCCAAAAGAATCATGATTCGCGAAGAATGATAGAAACCGAGGCAGTGAACGGTGATAGACCACGGAGGAAAAAATGCCTGAAACAAAAATGGGTTCGAACTTGAAGGCGAATCGTGCAAAGCCTGCCGAAGTGCCGACGTTTCAACCAGCGTAGACCCGCCCGATCTTCGTACCCAGGACCATGCAACGACCCTGGAGTTGGAGAAGATAGATACTCGTTCCGTTGTGGGTCCATAACAGTTACAGTTGGACGGGCCACGTGTCCGAGCTACTTGGGTGCCGTTGGCTCCAGACTCCATGAATTGCGAAAGGACTTCAGCTTCTGTCGCGCCGGAGAAATTCGAATTACGCCTTCTGCTTTTCTGGACAGCATTCATATGTAGCCAGTCGGGAGCGCTAATCGGGGCTATGATGGAGTATGTTGTCACCGGAACGTGGTGTACCAACAAGGAGTCGCCGCCCATATTCTCAACTAGTATGAACGGAGTAAGTATTGCGACTGAATGCATAATGTCGGCTACAAACATGAGGAGATCCCTTATCAGTTTTTCACAAGAACGTAAAAACGCCAATCGACGGGTTTGCCCTCGACGCCTGTGATCTCCTTCGAACGACCGCGAATTTCATATCCCAAGGACTTGTACACTATTTTGGCCTGCGGATGGTCAGACGCTGGCGTAACAGATGGCAGATCACGAACTTTCTCCTCGCTGGGTGTCTCGAGGACGCAGAGGGTGCCAGGTGTGCGAGCCTAGAAGGGCAATGAATATGCGGCGGCGGCTGCTACTCTTAAACCGCAAGAACCTGCTCAACGAGACCCATCATTTTACCGGCGATTCCCCGCCTCTGATAATCCGGATGAACGCCTATGAGTTGAAGATGGAATGATTTGAGTATGACACCCGGACCGAGGGTTTCTTCCACGAATTCGTTGTACAAAAACCCCAGAAACTGAACTGGAATATGAGTGATAGAAAGTGGATGAACCTATTTCTTACGTAGCTCCACCACGAACAGTACTTCTTTGGTAACTTGGCCATGAGTGAATCCCACCCCGCCGCCTGCTGCTCTTCACTGTCCAGGTATGAGCTGATATACGCGAGAATGGCCAAATACTTACGTCCCCAAGGCCCTATGACCCGGCTGGAACCAGACTGCCACACCAACTATCTCTTTACTTGCGTTCTCGGCAAAATAAACTTGTCCCCCGACCAAGCCCGCTTTCAGATACGCGCCGAGGATTTCCGGCACCAGGTTAGGATCGCCGTTCAATGCATCGGTGAAGAAGCCTGCAGCGGAGCCATTCAGCGAAAAAGCGCGACAGAATGAGGATCCTTACGCCATCCAAAAGCCTCGCACAGGACTGCGGTGGCCTTAGCTGTCTCTTGGTCTGGTGGGAAAGAATTGTTAGTGTGAGGGTCGAATCGAGCGCGAGGGCAACGGACCTGTTGCTTTCACGACAAGACGGACACTATAATCCTGGCTGGCGGCCATGAGGGCGAGAGCGACTAGTCTGTCATCGGACCCACCGAATGGACCCACCTGGCACCGAACCATCCGCGTCGGCGGAGATGACCTGCGTGAAGTGCTCAGTTTGGAAACGCCGCTGGTTCTGGATCCCCGAAAACACTCACGAAACCATGAGCAGTGATGAGTCTCAGGCTGCAGCCTGCAAGTCAATTGCAACTGTCAAAGGAGTCCTTATGATTTATCTGAATCACTAGGCCACGTCATAACGTTGTCATTTGCCCGAGTAAGTAGCGGAAACCATTTCGAACGTGAAGCCGTTCGGATTCGCAAGTAGAGTATGTTGATTCACAATGGCACCAGGTGAGCGAGCGCTTGGCGAGCGCCGAGAGCTGGTCGTCAATTCCGAGTCGGACCACGTTGGGACAACGCGAGGAAGTAGAACAAAAGAGCTTTTCAGAAGTAGCTGAAGGAGTGAAGCTTTGTACCGAGCATTAGACGGCGGACGCCTGCAGGCTGGAACGACTTGGGAACGGCGTTGAGGACACGTCGTTGTCGGAAGTGACGCGTGAGAGCATCACCATGTGACTGATGTGATGTGATGCGTCACCCGCTTTCTTCCGAACCACTTCCCGCAAACTGCTCGCAAACAGACTTTGGGATATCTGAGCTATATCTGGGCTATCGACATTAGTTTTCGCGGAGTTCCAACTACATGACCCTCAAGCGCTCAAGTTCAGTCATCCCACTGATGGCCCGGGACTGCAACATGTCGGAACGCAGAGTCACAGCCCCTCGAGTTGTAGCTTGTTGTGCCTCCAGTTTGCGTGCGTGTATGCGCATATGCTGGGCCTGCGTTTTAACATGCGAGGTACGAGCTTGAACTGTCAGAGCGTCTGGCCCTGTTCCCGCCCTTCGAGTCCGTGCCCATCATTCAGTCAACGTGAACCCAGATATCCTTACGCTGCGTAGGTTCGCTTTCAGCTTTTCGAATTGGGGCCTCCTAACAGGCTAGAGTTGGGTTCGAGACCGTTGCCTCGGGGACGAAGCTGACGCCGGAGCCAAAAGCTGGAGCATGAATTTTGGATTATACTGCGGTGAACCCTAGACTTTGGATCACGCTTCATCGAAACACGCGTTGCACTACTCGTGACCTTGCACCGCTTCCTGGTACTCACCGCCTTCGAACTCCAGAATCAATGCAGCGCCTATTCCTGGAGGATCTTAGAAGTCTGTTTCTCCCCTAGTCTAGGCGGTGAGTGTGAAACCCTTCAACAGGCCGGAGACGTGTTACAGGTCAGTGTCAAGGCTTCATTCGGCTTCAACCGCAGTGACAATTTTAACCGGAGGAGGCTGGCATTACTGTACGTACGCCAAGATTCCATGGCCTGGAAGCGGCTGCTTACCGAGTAATTCTAGGGCACCGGGGTAAGTCTCAGCTATTATTCTCGGCGATATCCGCTGCCCTGTACTTACTTCCAACTTGCAGCGTTACTATGGCGCCCACGTACACGGTCGCGTGCACTTCTATCGACCCTGCCGACAGGCGGACTCTGGGAATCCTTAAAAGGTCGACTCCAGTTCGAACCGATATCATTATACATTCATTACATTTCTTTACCCACCCCACAAGCATGAAGCTCACCCTGGTATTCGCGGCGCTCTTGCCATCCGCCTGGGCGGCAAACAGCTTCGCCGGCGCCAATGTTTGCATTCCGCTTGTGTGCACTGTGCGGGAACCCTGACCCATGATTGCAGAACTACTACCTCTATGCGCTCCCAACTGCCGACCGGATCGCCATCCTGGATGGGATGAAGGCAGCGGGGATGAAGGCATGTTGGGCCGCTCTCCCTCAAAATAATCACAATCTAATATCGCACAAGGTACTCCGCACCCGGGTGGCCGCGGTCGGTGCAGGGGAGAAGGCGAGCAAGAACGTGGCAGGTGAGAGCGCCCTTACATTTTTGGGTCGTCCGCTGATTGGAAATTATTGCTAGTCGCGGACCTGGAGGCGAACGGGATCGGCAAATACAACGATACGATCCTGAACCTGATTGACCAGTTGATGGTGTGTACCAAGTTCACTCCCGCATCGTGAGCCCATTGATTAACCCCCCAATGCAGGTGGATGCTCATGCGCGCGGTAATACAATTTCTTATTTCCTTTGCATCATCTGAATTACCGGCTTTTCTTCTGCAGGGATCAAGCTCTTGATTGGTATGTCCCACCTTCTTTTAATCTAAACAAAACGCTTATGGTTCCCTTACAACAGGCATGCACGACAGTGCGTTCCATTTGTTAATTTTGAAGCAGTATTGAAACCACGTCGCCACAGAGAACGCATTGGAGGCTGGAGATATCTACGCCAAGACCTATGGCGTCGACGGTTTCTACACCAACTCGGGTGCGTCCTTTCAGAACTTGGCAACCATTCATGTACTGACTCCGCACCGACAGCCGCCATCTCCGCCTTCAACCAGCGCATCACGCACATCCTCAACGGCCACAAGAACGCACTGCTCAGGAACCAGCCGTGGAGCGAACTCTCGTCGTACATTTTCGGACTCGAGCCGCAGAATGAGTGAGTTCTCCTGTCCCTAACGACTCTTGGTCGCAGCGATTAATTTCTTTCGCAGGCCGATGATTTTCGACCAGTCCTTCTACACGGTGCGTTCGTGGCTCAGTATGACATAATCGACGCATGCTTATGATGCACCGGTGTAGTCCCATCTCTCCTGGATCTGCAATGCGGCCCAACAGATCCGCAACAACGTCGGAGACAAGGTACGTGTATCCTTCCAGACCTGTGTCCCGCGCTGAATCCAGGGAACAGAACCAACTTATCTTCACTGGCGGTAGCTCTGCGGGCGCGAGCGTGCAGTCGACGTTCTTCGGGAGCTCTTGCACTGCGATTGACGTCGTGGCCATCCATGATTACACCGAGTGCGTCTCTTTTTATATCCCTGCCGGCGATGAACTTGACGCAAACGTCATGCAGCGCCTACGACAGCTACCTCCCTTCCGCGATCAGCCAGGCCCAGGCGGCGGGGAAGAAGCTCATCGTCGAGGAGTGGGGCTCCCTCGTTGGTAGCTCCCGTACCACCAACCTCAACTCGAATGTGAGTCCGGCCCTGGGCGTCTCCCAATCAGCAAATCAATACGGTGTCTTTAGGTCCAGAAGATCAACAGCCACAAGGTGCCCTGGGTCTACTGGGAGCTGATCAGCAACGTCGACCCCCATCAAGGCGAGGACTACGAGGTGCGTGGCCCAGTCTTGTCGCTGTTCAGCGCCGTCCGTTGACCGAGCATTCGCAGATCCAAGTCAACGGGGACGATTGGAGCACCATCTCGGCTGCATCGCTGGCTACCGGCGCACTTACCGACGCGCCTTTCGATTTCAGTGCGTCGCTGGCACTTTGAGAAAGCACGATTGGGCTGCAGTATGGATATCGGGGAAGGAATACATTATATCCACATCTAATGTAGTACACGTTCACGGTAGAGAATATACCTATGTTCAACAAGTGATGAGGCCCGTCTCAAACATTGTTTCAAGCGCACTGATTGGGCCTGCCTCGACCAGATGAAAAAAACGAAAATTACCCGTAAAACACAATAACTAGGGAATTTAGATGCCACAGCCGATATCACTGCGTCACGATCTCTCTCACTTTACCAGTCAGGCGTGCAGGTTGAATTTCTCAGCTAACTCGGCAATCACCGGGATGATGGGGAATCATCGATCACATCATTTACGTAACGCCGCGATCCCTTCTCTTCGTGACCACGACGTCGATATCTTGTCCACCATGAACATCCGCCTAGCGAAGGTAAGCCGCACCTCACCACCGTTCCAAAGTGCTGCCAACGCTCCCCCCAGGTTCGTCCCACGTCTTCGCTAGCTTGCAATTGGGTAAGATGGCCTCACAGACTGCGCTGACGTCAAGTTGCATTAGCCAGAGGATCTCCCCGGCATCCAAGCCACGAACCTCCAAAATCTCCCGGAGAACTACTCGATGAAATTCTGTGCGTACCTCCTTGTCCTCGCTGTTTTATTATTATTTACTTTCGTTAGGGATATACCACGCGATGACCTGGCCGAAGATCTCCTTCGTCGCGGAGGACAATAAGGGCCGCATCGTGGGCTATGTGCTCGCGAAGATGTACGTTTGCTCGATTTGCACTGGTGTATTCATGGCAAAATAACTCGGTGGCTTCTTTAGTGACGAAGAGGAGACCGATGACGGCGCGAAAAAAGATTCCGAGAAAGCCGAGGTCCACGGCCACGTCAACTCCATCTCCGTCCTGCGCTCTTACCGGCGGCTCGGGCTCGCGCGAAAACTCATGGTCCTGTCTCGTAAGTAGTTTACTCATCCCGTCCTCATTTCAATATTCTGATATCGATTATCTAGAGGAAGCCATGTCGACGATCTACAAAGCCTCCTTCGTCTCTCTGCACGTCCGCAAATCGAACAAGCCCGCAATCGCGCTGTACCGCGACTCGCTGGGCTTCCGAGTAGCAAAAGTGGAGCACAAGTATTGTCCGTGCTCAATCATTCTCTCTGTGAACCCACTTGCTTACATTGGCTTTCGGACGGTAGACGGAGATGGCGAGGATGCGCTGTGTATGCAGCTTGATCTTGCTTGATGTTCGATCTATACCCAGATTGCATAATCCAAACTATAAAGCGATTCAGCTCCACAAACCTGGATTATCCGTGTCAAGGTACAACGCATTATGTACGAGGCTCCCTCATCCGAAGCTGTCACTGTAAAGGGACTAGACCGAACAACGTCGCGGATACGACCCCTGCAGTCGTATCGAATTCGAATCCGCCTTTGCATCGTCGAGCACGTCGCAGTCTCTCAGCACTACGCTTTCCCTCTGAAAATTCTCCCCATCTGAGGGCCGGAGGCGTTTACTAATCTACCGACCACAGCTCGTTTTCTGAACACTCTACGACCCCGGCTGGCGAATTTTATGTTCGACAAAGTAGTCCTTGGGCTTGAAGCAAAACATAGTGATGTTCCATTTTGCGGGACATTTGTTGCCAGGTAGCCGCCGCAGATGCGGATGGATCTGAATGCTAGGTGTTGGCCACATGGGAGGATATCCGGTGAGTGAATTCATCGCAACTTGAAAATTTCTGATCAGTCCTGGGTTCTGGACCCAGCGTCCAAATCTTCTAGCAGCTATAATTACTTTTGGTTAGGGACTCCCTCAACTTCCAGCCCGCCTGCATTCGCTCTGCTCTGTTAACAAGTCTCACGAGAAGAGATGAGCTCGTCTCAAATTCGATTCGGCATTCAAATCAACGGGGCGTTGGCGCTCAACAGGACCATTATTGAGCGCTGCTTACGCCTGCAACGGGAGTCATGCTATCGTAAGTTCAACGCTTCCGCCCACTTGAAAATATGTTTTGATCGTCAACCTTGAACCGGGTAGTGACTAGTCAGCGTAGTCACGCTGTCGTAGTCACGCTGTGAGCTTCCCTCGTCATCGGTGTCCCACGGAGCCTGTGGAAGCCTGAAAGTTCAATCTGCCGCATTGAGTCCGCCGAGCATTGCGTGCGAAGGAGTGTTTCAACATGTCGTGGTCCCTGCCGGGTAAAGCGCGTTGGATATGGTGAGCTTTTCAACCCTCCCATCCTAGGTCACTCCATCGATAATTCATGAGCATCGATATCCTCAATTGCAGGAGATGCTCCGTCTGCCGGCAACCGGTTCGACTTTACACCGGACATTCGAAAGTTTGGCTCATTAATTATGTCTGTGGAGATTCCGCCGAAATCAAGTTTTCAAATTGCGAAAAGAGAGAGAAAAAGAAGAGAAAAGAGAGAGAACTCACCATATATCAGGGATTATCTGACAGTCAAATCAGCATTCCGGGTGTCCCGCAGCTGGTACAACACCGTGTGAAATTTTGATTTCATCAACCTCAATAAGGCAGATCACGCAGAATCAAAATGGGTCAAATTTTAACTCTATCCGGAGCAACTGCCTCCTTGGGAGTTATTTCGACCAATGGTTAATCAAGTTAAAAATATCGCCCGGCAAACATTTCGGCTTGCCATCAATCTGCGTCCACTGTCCTCAACACACTAGCCTGTTCCTTCGACCTCGTCGCAGGCAAGGACCATGCGAGTGCCTTTGCAGACCGCCGACAGAATCCTATTCCAGCAGACTGTCGAGGGAAGTTTGCCGTGACACTAATAAATCGGCAGGTATCTACCCATTGCCCAATCTCCGAGTCGGCGCTCGCAGCCGGCACATCTCTGTCCTCGTTCGAGTCTACATCAAGGCCAACATTTTTATCTTGGCCACACGTAGCACAATTTCGGTACATTTGTCTTGTGGGGCCCACATTCCTCCACCCACAAGTACAGTTGAGCTAGAAAGCCCAACACGCGACATTCCGCGGCAAACTCACCTCTGGTGGGCACAGGCATTCGAGCAGACACTAGGGGATCCAATAATGTAGCCTGTTCAGATTTGAGTCGAAGCTCGCTCTGGGGATTGAGAAATGGCAGTGTTTATCTACGATGTAAACAGCCATTTGATGACGACAAAGGGGAAATATTTTACAGTCGCTCAGTTGTACCATCAGCTGTGGCTCGGGGTTATCAGGGCCGCTGAGAGCAGCTGTGTGATCTTGTAGGATTAGATGATTGGTCTAACAGTCATATTGGTTCAATAAAGTTGTTCCGCTTCGAGGTTGTTTGCGCAAATTTGGGTGGGTGCAAAGATCGGCCTCGTTCTCAACAAGTACACCTTGTAACACCCAAATGCAAGCTGTTGCATAATTCCAGTATTCCGATGGTCTGTTTCACAACTTGGGGCAAGTGCTTTCGTCCAGAATGGGCTCTGATTACCGGGTGCCAAGTTTCATGTTGCGCTTTCCAGTCAAGATTGCCCCTTGTTCTTTTTTCTTGTATCGTACTTTAGTGCGTCCTGGGCCAGTGAAATCACAGAATCTTGCATGGTCAAAAGGTGTGTATTGAACCATCGCTGACACGATCAAGGGCAGCAGCTGTACAAAGAGAAGGAGAGTCCGAATTTCAAAATGATAGGGCTGGTGAAATACTCAGTGTACCTCCTTTTGTTTATTTGCAACCTAACTGTACTGATTAGGTCAAGGATAAAGTGGACTCTGTCAAACCCTGAGATGGTGTGTAGGCAAGTAGCTTCCTATTGACTTCAGTATACATTGATCTCCGCCATTCAGCTTTCCGAGAACCAATGAACACATCCACTATATTGAGCTTGGAGCTCTACGTTATCGGCAACCTGAGACTTTGAGCATAACAGCTCACTGATTTTTCTTGAATACTGATGTCTGTGCAAAGAAGTTGCCAGTGAATCCTTGTAGAATGATCAAACTGGATGTTATTATGAAAAGATTAAGCCCTGGAGGGCCCACAAGTGATGTAACTGCATGCCTGAGCGTTATCTCAGACCATGCTGCACTGGGGATTAATGAATTCAGAACATTGAACCAACGTTGAACCGCCAGAAAAGCGTGATCGTGATATGTCGTAACTGACACACGTGGTGACCGGAACATCGCCGGATCCGAGGGATCAACCAGGATCAATCTCAGTATTCCTTTTTTGGAGTTATCTCTCCCCGGGCATGATTAATGAGCCGAAAGTTTCGAAGCCATGATGTTTTCCATGACGCAGTGAGCGGGTACAGTCTAGATCTTTCTAGTAAATTCTACCACCTGGCTTATACTTAAGACCCAGGGATTCCCCGCCTTGGGTCCATTGAAACCGACATGGCGCCTGTTACAAACGGTCGAGTGATATTTGCCTCCATCCCCAAAGGTTGTTCCGCTCCCTCTGCCAGTCTGTTCTTGGTTGTCTCACACCGCGGTTGACTGCACAGACTTCCCCGTACCCGGCGAGACGACCGTGTACGATACGAGCGAGAAGATCGACCTCGACGCTGCTCCGCTCAATGGAGGATTTGTGATAAAGACGCTTGTTCTCTCCGTTGACCCGTACATGCGTGGGCGGATGCGGGACCCCAGCGTCAAATCGTACGCCGTGCGCATTCTCAAATTTCCCCTTATCCGGGATTGTTTTGATAAGAATGAGAAACTAGCCACCGTTCACCCTCGGCGCGCCGCTCAACGGGTACGGCGTCGGCGTCGTGCTGCGCTCGGAGCGCGGCGACGTCGCGGTGGGGAAACACGTCTACGGGATGATTCGTGCGGTCCCCCTCTGCTTTTGTGGCCCATTCTTACTTGTTTTACTTAGCGCACCAGCAGTACAGCATCTTGTCCAGTATGGAGGGGCTCATTTTCCTGGAGAAGCACCCAAAGCTGCCCTGGACAGTCTACGTTGGCGTGGCGGGAATGCCAGGTGCGACATCCACCTCGGTTCTCGGCGGACTCTATTGATGGACATGGTTGTAGGCAAAACCGCGTACATGGGCTGGAAGGCCTACTCGCACGCTAAAAAGGTGAGGCTTCGTTCGACACGGCGATTGTGACCGACTCATGACGTGGTGCAGGGTGAAATTGCCTTTGTCACTGCCGGTGGAGGTATTTCTTTATTTTTATCCTTGCCATAGACCCGCGATCGCTGACCCACTGACACAGGCCCTGTCGGCTCGTACGCATTCATCTTTACAGTTTGAAGATAATAGACTCGAGAGACTCTGAACTGCAGCATGGTGATTCAACTCGCCAAAAGGGACGGCCTCAAGGTCATCGCCTCGGCGGGATCAGAGGAGAAGCTCAAGTTCATGAAAGACATCGGCGCGGACGTCGTGTTCAATTACAAGACCACCGATACGCGCGAAGTTCTCGCCCGCGAGGGGCCCATCGACGTGTAGGTTTTTCATTCATTTCCCTCATTTGAATTGGCGTCCGACTTAGTGGGCAGGTACTGGGACAACGTCGGGGGACCCTCTCTCGACGCCGCACTTGAGTTCGCGAACACACACGGGCGGCTCCTGGTGCGTTACATAGCTGAAATACGGATTGAGTACTGACGATCCAAAGTCGTGTGGGATGATCGAAGGTAGTTTTTTTATTGCATCTACGAGACCACAGATTGAACGGATCTCTTATATAGGATATAACAAGGGGTATACGCCCATCAAAGTAAGTACACCAGTCCCTGCGCACCCACATCACTAAGGGCCCAATTTTTATGACAGAACATGCACCTCGTCTTCGGCAAATCGCTCACCATCAGCGGCCTGCTCATCTTCCACCTCGAGAACGCTGAAACCGACAAGGAGTTCTACGAAACCATTCCGCCGTTGCTCGCGTCGGGGGAGCTGAAATACAAGGAGGAGGTGACGCGGGGACTGGACAAGGTCGGGGATGTGATTCTGTCCGTGCAGCAAGGCAGGAACACTGGGAAGGCAGTTGTCGTTGTTGCGGAGGAGTAATGGAAGCGCCGCAAGTCTTCATGTAAACTAGTGTATTTGTAAAATTCGAACTGTATGAGATTCTGAATCAGAAGACAGAACCCCGGTCACAATTTCAGCAGCTTAATCTGCAGCGTGAAGCCGACGATACGAATCTATCACACAACGAAGTGTAATAACAGGTGGAGGTAAGGTTTTGACCGATATTTATTGTTAGTCTCCTACTTACCTCGGGGACGCGGAAAGGTCCTCATCCAGTGCACGCGTCTCCAGTATGGCTTCCTAGGTACATCTTGAATACACCTCAAAGAATGGGGAACAACATCTTCGAGACACGGCAGCTGTCAAGCCTGAGATGTTTGTGTTCAATTATTTCAATAACCGATCAATATTATAACTCATCTTTGATTTATCTCCGAGTCGCGGGTTCGTCGATTGAAGTGGATGCAGTTTTCACTATATGATTTTCCCTCGAGCCAGCCATTCGTCTTTCTAGGATGAGCTCGTATAGACAGCTCGCAGAACTGCTGCGGCACTTTTGGCTCGTCAGGCTGTATCTGGGCGGCCAACGGCGTAGTCCCTATCGGAGATGATGGTGGTCGGGATCAGGGCTCTGAATGGGTTCAAGGAGCAAATTATTACTTGAACATACGCCCAGGTCAAATCATGAATGTTTTCTTACAAGACATTCAAATCCCAATTTCACACCGAACCCCACTGCCCACAGATCTGAAAAGAATGGTACTTGCAGCCAAGAAGTATAAGCTCAAGTTCACGGGACATTCTATCAGCCAAGATGTAAAGTTACAGATGCCAATTTGGAAACACCCCGCCATGAATAAAGTGCGTTATCAAAAGGCTTGCAGACGAGCGGCTGCAACATGTCTGAGGTTGAACCATGAGGTACGGACAGTTGAGAATACACTCACTATTGCGACCCGCAAAACTTTGAACCCCCGGAGACCACACCAAGTTAATCCCTCAGGAATCGGTCGAAAAAACTGTGGTTGTTTACCATGTCGTCGAGACCGAACTGAGTTGAACTGCGACAATCCAGGTGAATGCATTGAAACAGCCAAGATTCTGATTGACAGCATCTTTGGCAAATGGAATCCAAGCATAGAAAATCCGGATCTATGTAGTGAGCTAGCGCTGACAGACGAAGAGCTGGAATTGAATAGGCAGCCGATAAGGCTTGACACAGCTCAGACCTTTGATCCGGACTTTAGCCTGTCTAACCTTGACTCCGGCTTCCGAATTTTTGCCTTTGAAGACTCACTCAATGAGATGCCAGCGCGGAGAGTCAAACTGGCCGGAGAGACCCCACATGAAGTGACAATCTTCATCCATGCACAAATCCAACATCCCGGAGAATTTAATCCAACAATCAGATTGTTTATGCGGACAGAATCCGATGCCCATTTTGAAAATATGAACATGAACCTCACATTCGATGATGGTGAAATACCGTTAACCTTCTCTTCAGCACTCCTAGGAGGCTTGCTACTCATTCTGCAGGATACACGACATAATGTACCACTTCTCGTATGCTCGTCTTCGGAATTCCTACCACGAGCACTAATCCGGGACAGAATCAAATCAGAAAACAATATATTCGATCCCAATTACCATCTTCTCAAGTCCGTCTTGGCTATGCTGAATGAAAGAACAGCCAGAGTTCGTTTCATGACAGTCTCTGATAATAGAGCAAGAAATCTAACAAATGAGCAAGCTCGCGCAGTCGAACTCGATACAGAAGTGGACCTAATGTTTAAAAATCCAGGGATTCTGCTAAGTCAAGGTTCACAGCGGTACTTCACGAAGGTCATACGTAAATTGAGAGCAACGACCCAACGAAAATCCACATTTACGAATCTCGACCGAATACGATGCTCGGTTGAAGAGATCTCAAACTACACCCCAACTGATGCATCCATCTGGAAGTCAATAAGGTCGACAACTTTCCAACGCCTGACACGGGAATTCTTCTGGAAGTGTATTCATAACACTTTCAGAGTGGGAGACTTTTGGACCCACATAAACAATGCAGAAATATGTGGCGAGTGCCGTTTCTGCAATGTCCCTGAAACCTTAGAACACATCGCTCTCGAGTGTATGGCCCCAGGTCAAGCGATAATTTGGAACTTGACACAAGAACTCTGGTCAAAAAAGTACAACCACTGGCCAAAACTAAGCTGGGGGCTGATTCTCGGTTGTAACCTTGTGAGATTCAAGTCCATTAAGGGTGCACCCCTCCCAGAGAAGTCGAGACTTTTTGCCATTTTAGTGTCGGTAGCGTGGCATTCAATTTGGAACGTAAGACATACACGAGTGATTGAAAATCCGGATTCACTACCAACAGAGACAGAGATCAACAATCGCTGGTTGAATGCGGTGAATGCTATATTAGAACGGGACCGGTTATTAACGAACAAGCCGAGATTCGGTCCCCTCGCATTCAATACCCAACTAGTTCTGAGAACATGGAGTGGGCTATTGATGGACGAGGACTCACTGCCGGACAACTGGACTCACGAGGGGGTTTTAGTGGGTATGCGACCCAACAGAAATGGGATAGGATAAGATATTCGGGTCGGAGTCCCACACTGGTTAAATAACGTGCGTAACAGCATTTCCTCCCTGGACAAATTCCCCGGCAGAAACTGGCCCACAACCAGTAACCCAAGCGGGTGACCTTAGAATGCTTCGGCAGACTGAGTGTCATTATCCCAAACGCTCCAAAAAAAAAAAAAAAAAAAAGGAGCAAATTATACTGGAACCGGCTCGGTGGTGGGTAGCCCACAACTGCAATATCCAGTAAGTACGCCATTGAAATACCAGAGGAGCGCCCGTTCGACTCCCGAGCCATAAAATTCCATCGCATGGTTGACATTGCAGTTCATTCAGAAGTTCAGCTTTAGAGCTACCAGTACTTCCACACGTCATAACCTTTCATACATCTTTCTTCTCCTTTTTTGCTCCTCTCTCGTACGTACGCACAACTCCCCCCAAAAAGTTCACTGCCCCGGCGTATAGGGCTCATCTGTCGTGAAAATCAGCCCAGGCTTGCGCTGCGCCAGATCGAGCAGCATCTCCGCGAAGTAGCTGTTTGCCTGTGCACGTCGTCAGCACAACAGCACCTATCATTTTGAATTTCTATAAGAGGGTACGCACCCAAGCAAACCACCCGCGCGTGTACGACGTGCTGTCGTAGATCGACTGCGACTCGTGGATGAGGCCAAGACCGGCGGTGTTCTGCGAAAAGGGTACCGATTATTAGCCTGTGGGCAAGAATGACGAAGCAGAAGAAGGGGACAGACGCACATTCGCAATCAAATACAGCGAGTTGAGGATCTCCACATCGTCGTCCGTGCCAAAGATCGCGCTGATCTGCGACATAGGCCATGGGTGCCAGGCGTCGACGTGCGGGCCGCTGTTGGTTCCGGTTTCAGTTTCAGTTAGCAAACACAAATGGGGGAATGAAGCAGGAGCGGAGGGAAGGGAATGGAAGGAAGAACGCAACGCACCCAGTACCACTAAAGTTCTTCCCTTGCGCGAAATACGGGTTCCCGCGCGACAGCAGCAGCTTGCGCGTCGCCACGTACGCCGGGTCCGTTTTGTTCAGGAAGCCGAGGTACGGGAGGGAGAGGAGGGACTGTGAACGCGCGAGTGTAAGTGAGCTTATAATATACGATGGAAGGAAAGAGGCGGGAGGGAGACGCACGGGAACGTTCGCATCGTCCATCACGTATCGCCCACCGAAGCCTGGAAGTCACCACATCAGCTTTCCTCCCTTGACACTCGCTACATAAAGGAAAGGAGACAGACGCACCATTCGTCTCATATGCAAAGATATTATCCACCACCTAAACCCATTTCAAATCAGTCCTCTTCTTCTCCCTCTTGCTCAAATGCAAGTGAAAATGAGACTGAACGCACGGTACTATTCCACACCGCATCGCTAACCCTCTTACTCCACTCGTTAGCCTGGTCCACAAAGCCCGCCGCCTGGCTACTATTGCTCGCCTGCCCGGAGGCAGTGAGCACGTCGGAGAGGTGCGCGAGCTCGACAGAGAGCATGGCGTTGGCGGGCGTGAGGAAGGCGAAGACGGAGATATCGTCCGAGGGGCGGTGGTGCGTGCCGACCATGCCTGTGATGCCAAATTAGCGAATGGACGCAGCATTGGGAGGGTAGATTGGATCGTTCAACCCTTAAAAAAGGCTCAAAAAAAAAGGCTCACCCGTATACCCCTTCGGCTCCCCATTCCCCGCATTCGGCACCGCAGGGCTCAAAGCGCCGTTCCCGCCCGTCCAATTGTAGTACGAGATGAAGTTAAAGTCCGCGTCGAACGAGGGTTGCGACTGCTCGTTGATGACGCGGAAGATCTGTGTGATAGCAGCATACCCTATGGGCAGGCAGCGTTAGCGAGCGTCGACGGGGAAGCGAATTCAAGAATGGAGGAGAGCGTGAGCGAATCTAGAGGAAATGAAGCGGGTGGTGTTGGTGAGGTATGGACGGGGATTATAAAAAATAAAGAGCGGAAACAAAACGCACAATTCTCATTCATAAACGACGCGTCGTTCGTCGCGCCGTAGTACGATCTCGACAGCTTTAGGAAGCCGCAGAGCGAGTCGATCTCGTACTAACGACCACCACGCAATCAGTAAGTTTTGTTAAATTGAACGGTGGGAGGAGGAGGGAGAAGTACCTTGCACTCGAACACAGTCTGGTTGTCCACCGGGCTGTACGAAGTATTCGGTTAGTTGCGTCGCAAGGGAGACGGAGATAAAAGGGGGGCGAGGGACGCACGGATTAACAGTCACGCCGTCCGCCCAGTCGTTGTGGCTCGGCTTGAGCCCCGACTCAGGCGGGGGCTGGAAGGAGCCGCCTGTGGAGTTTAATTTCAGTCAGCAAAATATATTTCTGGAGGGTGGAACGCACAATACGGATACTCCGCGACGTATCGCGCCTCGTTGTTAATGACGGCTTTCATGAGCGTGGCGAGCGAGGGATCGGTGGGGAGGAGCGCTGTGTAGTGCGCGAACTGTACGCGTTGATTAATTAATTCAACGTGGGTTATTGTTTGGATAGCGGAGGCGCACCTGGTTAGCAGTGTCTCGCAGCCATTGGGCGCTAATTCAAGAGCTCAGATTATCGCGAGAGGGTATGGGAGACGGAAGGACGGACGTGATATCCTGAAAGTGATTCAGCGAAAATACGGACAAGGGAGGAACGCAACGCACTCCAGTAATGATGAACGCGAGGTTCTGCTGGGCGTTGAAGTACTTGACCGTTGTATCTGCCCAAGTCGCATTATTGACAACATCATTACAACTGTTAACAAAGACGCACCGAGCGTATTCGGGAACGTGTTCTCGAATAGACGCGCCATATCCGGGTCCTTGAGGCGCGACTTCATGTCCGTGATGACTTTCTGGCATACGAACGCGTCAAGAAGCGTGATCGCGGCCGGACAAGACAACCAAACGCACCTCGACAGCGGTGCTGTTGAAAGTGCGGCATTCTACACAGAACACGATTAGACAAGAACGCGCTGTCGCGGAGGTTTTGGAGATCACACACCGGGGCTGGGACGCATGTACGGCAGCGCCAAAGGACCGCTTGAGGGATTACCCTGCGCTTTCTAGAGCGCCACGTCAGCGCCGCGCTGGCAAACACCGACGATGGCGGAAAACGCACCTGTGAGTACGCGGTGTAGTCGGGGCATGCCGCCGCCGCGCCCCCCGCGAGCGCAACCGCCAAAACAACGGTGGAGAGGGTCAGTTTCATCGCTATCGTTCGAGCGAAGGTGGAGGTAGAGCGCCGACGGAACTGACGTCCCTTCGTCGTCGGTTTTTATAAGTGTCGGCCTGGAGCACATGGTGAGCGGCAGAGACATGTTTTGTGGGTGCTCACGCGGACAGAGGATGTCGTATACGCGGCCTGCTGACCGCAGAGAAGAGATGCGCGGTTCTGATCAAACCGGCACCAAGCATGCGCAAAATTGGCGGATCAGGCGGGGAAAGCGCGCAGATGAGCCGGTATACGGTATTCCGGAATTTCGTGAAGTGGATGTTCGAGCCGGAGGAGGGGATGTGGGAGCGTGTACAATGGGCTCTCTCCCATATTGAGGACTTCCAGGAGATGCTCGTTAACAACTTCGCTGATATATCCCCCTCCGTCGATCTTGATTACTCGTTTTACCATTCGAGAATTTGCGGCCGTTGTTGCATCAAATATACACCGCGGTGTCGATATCGTATTCCTTCCCGACATCAACGTTCGATGTATACTTCTAGGACATACTTGAGCACTGTTTCAACTTTCAAACCGGCGAACGTCTGACCGAACCCGCTACTCTCGTCCTTCCATATTTAATTTCCATTTTACACAAGTGATACACTAGCATTAGAAAATACGTGAGCTACGACGCCTGTTGTCCTTAAGTAGTAGACTTTGCATTTACCTCGCCCCCCGCATTTTCACTGCCTTGCTCGCCCGCCTGCTCGCCACCTTTCCCGCCGTCTTCACCACCCTTGGCCTGGCTGCCGTCCTTCGCCTTCCCCTCCTTATTCTTCGCAGTGGACCCCTTCGACTTATGTTCGCTGTCGTCCTCCTTTTGCGTCTCGCTCCCACCGAGGCGGTAATAGTCGTCCCCTTCCTCTCCGCGCTCGTGGTGGATGGTCAGGCGCTGCAGCTCGGCGATGAAGTTCTCCATCTTCTCGTTCTTCTTCGAGCGCGGGAGGCGTCCGATATGTGCGAGCCAGTCCCATTTGTTCAGGACCAAGTCTGTGAAGATGGCGGGGGTTTGTTAAATCCTTATTGGGTGGTGAGATGGGAAAGAGACACACATGCGAGGGCAACTACAACGGTAACACCAAACGAGAAGCACCAGATCCGGACGACCGTGACCTGGATCATTCATGAACGAAAGCTCACGATGAATAAAATGAACATTGCTCACGATATCGACGTGCCTAACACGTGTCATGAGTTAGATCCGAGCCAGGCACAGAGGACGTACCCATTGTGTGTTGCCGAGCCGCTGATCCAGCCCCACAGACAGAATAACGACGCCAGCACATCGACACCCAAAACCTGTGCAACGTGAGCTGCTATATAGACTGGATCTGCTATAGTAATGTGGAGAGACTCACAGCCGCAAGCAACTGGAACGAAGGTAGGACATTCTCTTCGTTGTTTCCTTGGCTCAACCGTGTGACGAATATGACCTGGAAAATCAATGTACCGTAAGGTCGAAGCGGCGATAGGAAAGGTTGAAAAAGACGCACCCAGCTCTCTGTTAACGCGACTTCGAGGAAGAGAATTTCTTGGACACTACGGTGCGGGCTGATGAATCTCCACGCAGGGCATGACAGCGGCCGACGAACCTCCCGTAGTTCTCAATGATGCCACCTGTCGGTGACCTCAACAGCGTGCCGCGGACGGCCCTGAAAACCAGGCCATATAAGTAGGAGGGGAACTATATCTTTGGGGAAACGAACCATGTTCCTGCGGCGAGGATAAGGCCCTGGATGATATCCGATGAGCCAACGCAAAGGAAAAAATGACATCCTTGGAAGAAACAAACCATTACTGTCGAGACAACCCACACTTTTGCGAGCTCCCACTCGACGGGAGACTTCGCATCTACGAGTGACTTCGCATCAGCATTCCACCCGCTGATATTTTTGGGAAGAACTTACATGGTGCTCGGTCGTAAGCGATTGCGATAGTTGCAACGTCGGCAAATATGGCCTGAGGAAGTGTTAGGACGTCACGCAATGCAAGCAGAAAGGCTCACGAGAAACACAATCTGGTGACACCGTCAGCGTACATCCATATATAAACAATTTCAGGAAGTCGTACCAGATCCACCCGAATCGTCTCGTTCAGGATCAGCATCGAAAGCGCCAGGTACACTTCCAAGTGGATACACAGCGCAATACGATAAATAATATAGGCCTTGGTGAATTGAGGTTGAAATGTGAACGCATTGAGGGAAAAGTGTATGTACCTTCATCCGGTGGAAGATCTGCCTGGCGACTTTGATGGATGTGATAATCGAGTTGAGCCCTTCATCCAAAAACACAACATCTGATGAAAATAGGATTGGACGATTAATCACAGAACGACCTGGGCAGATTATACTCACCGGCTGCCGACCGCGCAGCGTCGCTCGCTCCTTCGACTGCGATCCCACAATCAGCCTTCTTGAGCGATGGAGCATCGTTTACACCCTGAAAATCGTATCAGTACATGCCCCAAGTTAGAGTTGAAGAAGGAACGCGTACGTCTCCCGTCATGGCAGTCAAATGCCCGCGCTGCTGCAGCATCTCCACGACCTGGTACTTATGCTCCGGGAACACCTCCGCGAAACCATCTGCACCACCACCTATCAGCCCCCCGAAAGTAATTGAGCACAATGGACTCACCGGCTGCTTCCACAAAATCCCGGACATCCGACCCACTCATCCCGCTCCCGATAAGCCGCTGCGAGTCGTAAACGTTCGTGCCAAGCCGCAGCTGTTTGCATGTCTCCTTCGCTATCGCTACCGCGTCGCCGGTGAGCATCTTAATGTGGATGCCCAAGTCCTGCGCTTCTTGGATCGTCTGTGCATCGGCGCCAAGTTAGCACATTGCCCAGGTAATTGGAAATGGGAGCCTACGGCAGCGGTGTCGCTCCTAGGCGGGTCGGACATGCTCATAATTCCCAACAGCTCCCAGTCCTTCCCCTCCTCCTTAATAGCGACGCCCAAAGACCGGAAACCGCGCTCGGCGAACGACTGCGAGGTCTGCCGGTACTCGTTGACCGTCTTCGTGTCGAACTTCCGCAGTTTCAGGATCCTGCATCCCATCGACGAGATGAATCAGCAGGTGGAAGGGGGTAGGGTGAGAGAACATACGCGTTCGGCGCACCCTTGCACGCGATATACTTTCTCCCATCCTTCTCCACCTGCGCCTCGATGCGCTTCGAGACGGGGTCGAACGGCGTGAACTTGTGCGTCTTCCATCCGCTGCGCAGGTTTTCCTGCGCCCCGGGGAAGTTCTACACGCCAATACCCAATAAGTATAAGATTTGTCTGGCGGGATGTAATGGAGCAGAGGCGAACCTTAAGCCCGACGATAGTAACCTTGTCAATGGGATCGAGCGACTTGATGTTGTGCGACGACGCGAGGACGGCGACGGTCATGAACCAGTCTCTGTCTACGCCTGCAGTGGAAAGAATTGATTATTTGAGGGTGATTGGGCGGATGAGTATTAGGCACGCACCAGGCGAGACATACGGCTCGTTCAGCGACAGCTTGTTCGCGGTGAGCGTGCCAGTTTTGTCGGAGCAGAGCATGTCCACGCCCGCGAGGGATTCGATGGCAGTCAGTTTCTGGACGATGCATTTCCGCCTGCAACATATGTAGGTCAGTTCGACTGGGTATACTGTATGGGTGATGGGAAGACGTACCGAGCTAGATACGCGGATCCAACGGCCTGAGGAGAGAGCATTTAGTTGGGCAAGCCACGCGTATCGTTAGAGGATGGAAGAATCAAGTATACGCACCATGGTGGTGGTGGTAACACAAGGTAGACCGACGGGGACGCCGATAATCTATATGACACAACCACCAGTCAGTCTTTGCGCGTTCGGGAAAAGGGACCAAGCGGAGGGCCCGACTGCTCACGAAGAACACCAGCGCATAGACAAGCAGTGAGTTTTCTTTCGGGGTCGCGATCCCGATTCCCCTTCAAAGCATCAGCGTCAATATATATCCTTGTAAGTTGTAAGGTATGGGGAGGAGAACACGAACCTGAAGAACCCGCCGACCCAAACGACGAAGATGAACACCAGCACGAGGACGAGGAGCGAGGTGCCGATGCCGCCGAGGACGATTTGGAAGTGACCGCGTTCGTTCGAGTCTGCGTATAAAACAATGAGCCGGGTTCAGATACTTATTGGGAAGGTGGGATGGATGGATACGCACTCATGACGAGCGACGCCGTGCGCCCCACGAAAGACTGCTTGGCCGTCGCGCTCACCACCGCATAACACTGCAGCACCGATAAATGAGAATCAAAAGCAGGCCACGACTGTGAACGAACCTTCCCGCGCTTAACCCCACACGTGTAATACGCTACGTCCCCGACGAACTTGTCCACCGCCAGCGATTCACCGGTGATGGCGCTCTGGTCCACGGACGCGACGGACGGCCCGCGGTCGGCTTTATCGTCGTTGTCGTCGTCGTCGCTGTCACCGTCGTTCTTCTTCTCGTTGTCTCTGGATTTTTGCAGGGTTTGCTTGGCCTGGAGGTAATTAATTAATCAGGGTGCCCGCAGGAATGTGGGGGTAGGGGTAGAGCACGTACTTTTGCATCGTCCTTATCTTCGTAACTGGCTAGAATCTGAACACCTTCAATTGCAGGGAAAGGGGAAGTAACTGGGGTAATCGTACCGTGGCGTCCGCCGGAATGGTATTCCCTTCCTCCAATATTACCTACCCAGATAAGTATCTCGTCCAGAGGTGAGCAACCGGTGTACTCACAATGTCGCCGGGAACAAGATCCCGCGCCTCAATCTCCTTCTCCTGCCCGCCCCGAACGACAAACGCCTTCATCGCAATGCCGGCCTTGAGTTCCGCGACGATATCACCTGCCTGTTTCTCCTGGTACCACCCGACACCCGCGTTGAGGAATAGGATCCCGATCTAGCATTGGACGTTGATACGAAATCAATATGTTATAGTACAAGGACGACCCACGATAACACCAAAATCGATCCAATCTTGGAGGCCGGCGGAGAGGATGACAGCGATCTCCATCGTGTAGAGGATGGGACCGCGAAAGTAAGAGATGAATTTGAGGAATTGGTTTTCTTTAGGGCTGCGCTGGGATGAGAACGCGCACCTTGTGCAAATTAACGATGAGACGTACCTTGTGAGTTCGTTGTAACCGAATTGTTTCCGCCGCGTGTCGACATCGCCGTCCGCTAAGCCTTTCGTCATGTCGGTTTGCAGCCAGTCGTCGGGGATCTAATCGTGAATTAATCCTGGCCAATCGTGTAGATGAATTTGACGGAACACACCTTCTTCTCCTTATCGCTCTGCACAGCGACCGTTTTCCACGGCGCGTACCAAAGCCTCTTCCGCGGCCGGTCCTCGTCGTCCTCATCGTCATCGTCGTGCTTGTTCTCCAGCGCAGCCTGGTCCTTCGCGTACCGCAGCAGCACGTCGTACTCATCCCCCTCGTAATTTGGCGCGCCGTCCGATTCGGGCTTGGTGGGAGACGTCGGCGTCGACGGCCCCGACTCTAAGTCGTCGGGCTTTGGTCGCCCGTTTGAACGGTGTTTCAGTATGGATGGCATGACTAGGGTCGAGAGGTGCGTTCAAAGTTAGACGGACTGGGGGGTATGTTTAAATGCGTTTATTCTGGGACGCGTTGGAGGTTGGTTATCTGGTGACGTTCGAATGACGGTGGTGTGGGGCGTTCTATTTTTTTTTATTTTTGTGTGGACACGATGTTAACCCGTGGCCCGAGAGTATATACATGGAGCCTAGAGCCTAGAGGAATACTGCTCCTGGAACAGTCGCGCTGAAAGACGGGCAGTGGTCCGCGATACAATAAAATTTCCGAAATTTCGTCGGTTGCAAGGACGGACTCGGAAGGCAGTAGCAGGACGATGGAAGCCACCGGCGTACTCTGATAGTAAGTGCCTTGGGAAACAATTCGCCCGCGCGCAGGAGCAGATGTCGAGCAGACTCAGATGGCGGCAGGAAGAGACCAGGATTGATGATGTTGATCACATCGTTGATGGATGATCCCCAACCGACAATTCCCCGCGGTTGAAATTCCCCCTGTGTACTTACTCTCCAATCTACTGACGGCACTTAACGGCCTTAATGGGTGTTATTTTATGAACGAAGCGGTCGGATTCTGATGTCTATAAGTGATTCAAACAGATTGTCCAATAATTCAAGTTCCAAAACCATGACGGGACACAAGAGTGAAATATTAGGTTTGGAAGATGCCCATCTACGACCGACGATACTCGATAACATCGTCGTCTATCCCAAACGACTCCAAATCGCGCTTCTTCGTCTTGCTCAGATCTTGCCATTGCAGCCCGTCATCGGCATTCTCTACGGTCGACAGTGTCTGCACATCGAACCTATGCCCATAACTGTGCCCCACACAACTGGCCCCACCAATTTCAGCCCAGATAAGATCGCTCGGCCCCATGCCGCGCCCCGTGAATGCCGGCCCACGGCGGTACGGCGCCTTCACCAGGACGTCGGAGCGCGCATACCAATGTTTCGTGAGATTGCGCACAACCCACACGCGGTCGTTGGGGAATAGCGCATCGACTGCGCCGCCCGTGGCGCGTTTGTACTCCGGGAGGTCAACGTGTTTGAAGTGCTCCATCACGTACTCGACGACGTAGTCGCGGGAATTGCCCTTGGGGAAGTGGGCGAGCACGTCCGCTGGGAGGTGCATTTTCGCAAGGCCCGAGTCCTGATCCACGATGAGAACGCGGTCACCGGCCCAGTGGCCGACGGGGACGCGCGCGAAGGTGGCTGGGTGTGCTCTTAGGTTTCGGCCATTCTGTGCCGCCGGGAGGGCGGGCACGGGCTGGTTATCGGCAGGAACGGTGAACAGCCAGAGGAAATCCCGAGACATCCCGTTCGCCAGGACATCCTTCATCTACATGCCACCATTGTCAGGGAGTGGCAACGACGCGTCGATGGCCAACGTTCCGCACCTTGTCTCCGTACCCCGCCTCGCTGCAGTCGACGACCTCGAGCTTGTCAAGGTTAAGAAGGGCAATCTCAGGCATATCTGTGTTTTTTTTGCGTGTGAGATGGTGGTGGGTGGTCCGATGCCACTGTGGGCGCGTCTTAAAGGGGCTTGACCACGTGACACGGTCGCGCTGTTGCGATCACAGAAACAGGAGCAAACATCCCTTCATTTGTTGCGTCGTGCCTTTATGCCCATGTCTGGCCACGTGGTTGGGACAGAGGATTGGGATCAACTTAATGGGGCTTGAAAGCATTTCCTCTCTTCCCAAATTGCCAATTGGCATCAGGAAACCCAACAGGATTGGAGGCAGGAAAGCCAAACACTAATTTATTTCATTGCAAACCAGTCACACAATTCCTATCTTCAAATTCCGAGTTATCCATGTTTCAGCATCCAACCCTCTTCACCGATGTCGATGTCTGTTGCAGCGTTGGGAAATATCCGGTGGATATCAGACAACTAAAATCATAGATATGAGTCAAGCATGCCATGAAATAACGATTCTCACAGGGCAGGAAAGTGAAGATTTGACGAGCTTGCGTGGGGTCGAACGGTTCCAGGGTGAGCTGTTCGGAGGGTGGATGAGAAGGTCGAGAGGTCCGCTGATTCGAATGCAAAGACGTACAGGAGCGGAGGGTGAGATAAGGGCCGGCTGAAATGGCCAGGAGGTCATTGCGAGCCCAAACTTGGAGTCCAGGATGCTTAACGAGAGGAAGGTGAATTCATCAGGCAGAGAAATCATACTCCAAAGGCCACGAACTTGAATCCAGCGTTGCCGTTAGCAGTGATATTCCACAGGGTGATTGCATTGGGATGCGCGCAGACCTGGGCGCGAGTCGGGTCCCCCGCAATGGGTGCCGTGGTGTAGGACGCGAAAGTGAATGCGCCGGCATTGCTGATACGAAATTGATTCGGAGGCCCCGTCGGTTGCAGGAGCCACTGTGAAGGATTTGGTAAATATACACGAGCGGAAGCCCGACTTGAAAAGGGGCTCACGTTCTGCGCAATTTGGCCAGGAGACGGAGTGAACGCATGAATGGGATTAAAATCCACTGGGTTATTATTGTGCAGGTCCACACAGCGCGATTCAAAATCCGTGATGCGGAAGAAGCCGTTGGAAGGCGGAACCGCATGGACGAGAGCGGTCAGCGACAGGAAGAGAAGAGAAAATTGATAAAACATGAAGGAGTTCGAGTGGGTCGACATTGAAGGCGGCACGGGAACGGACTCTTATACAGAACTCGGAATAAGGGGCATGGAAAGTTCACCTTCGCCGGGACAACCGGGTCCTTCTGGCTTAACTTTCTCTAATAGTAGTAACCCCTGCCAAGTCCCGCCCATTTCATTCAATGGCGAAATCGAAAGTCTCCTGAATGGAAGCCAACATTGCCTTCTTCTTCTACTGCTGGTTGAGAGCGGCGCAGGCTGGTTGGTTTCTTTTAAGCTTGTGCTCTTTGTGGAACGCGGCTATAATGTCCTGAAAGAATGAGCCCCGCTCTCGTGCGGAGGAGGAGAAAAAACTATGATGTTACAGTCAGGCGCTCAACCGTGGGAGAACGTGGCTGAGCAAGGCAACGTTAAGGTGCCCCGGCTTCAAAATATGATGGAACGGTACGCCGAAAGAAGCCGGAAGTGAACTCTATTTCTCGTTCAAGTAGGAGCAACATTTTCCTTCTACTTCCGGCCGCAGCCAATATCAACCAGGACACCGGTACCGTGTACACGATCTAGATCTAGAGACGACAACCCCGTGTCCACCGCAACTACCGCCAGGGCCAGCTGTCACTGTGTCTTTATAGTCTTCGATGTCTGTTCCTTGATTGAATTCGTCTGGCGTGAGCCATTACAAAAGCCGGAAGCATGAAAACAGCTAGAGTTGTGCCAATGCAATTATCTACCTCACTCTCGTACGCTCTCCAAATATCACGCTTCAATTCCCAAATCTTTGATCTAGACTCCTACGCACTGCAGAATCTTCAAGCGCGGCGGCTCATACATGACTCTGTTCGAACTGAAAAGTACACGGGAGGACTCGCGGCTGGAGAACTAGCTTCCAACACACATCTGGCTCTGTTATTTGATGGCACCTGGGTAATTCACAGATCTATAGTGGTTCGAGCTCGAACTGGACTGATTCTCATCCGACAGCTCTCAGTTTACGACCAATGTGACTTCCGTTCCTGGGGCTGGCCTCCACAGTCGTTTAGGATTCGAGCACGATGAGAACAAAGTTGTACGTGTCGCAACACGATACACTCAAAACTCAGACAACTGAATCTGGATATCTGTGAGGTTCCAGTCCTTTGAGAGGCAAGAACCCCGCTAGAGTCGTCAAGAAAACCAAGTAGTCGCGCACAAAGGTGAGTGGGTGAGGTATTGGATTCGAGAAAACTAACGAACTACCTACTCACTAGCTACATTAAATAGGATTCTACCGTACTGCGTACATACTACTAAAAAGGATATTCTATTAATACAAGCCTGCGCCGCAATCAGCTGAGGCACAGTCATCGCAGTTCAACCACGTAGTTGAAGACGTGGTTGAACACGTCGCGTCGAGCCGCCGTTCGGACATCACCGGATGCCGTGATGCCGAGGACCATCCCTTACATTCGCCCTTCAAGGTTTGTACCCACAAACCTTCCACCTTTGGACCTCTGCATCGAACTCAAATCGTCACTGTCCATATCTACTCCTCGATCTTCCGCCCTCCAGTGGATGCCCACGGTCAGACCGAAGGTCAACTCTCAGTGCACCGACATAGTACTCGTCGCTCGAGTCCGAGTAACTGTCAGAATTCTCTTCACTGGAGTATGATACTTCCTTGTGGGCTTCACCGTCTATTTCCGCATCCTCGGAGGTCCGAGTTTCATCATCCTCTGTCTCGTTCTCCTCGCTAGATTCTGTGTCCGCAAACCGTGCCGTCAGAACTTCCACTGGTGGACTTGGCTCAATCTCTGGACAGCTTCGGCTCAAATGCCCTTTATTCTTGCACTTGAAGCATCGGCCTTCTCGCCGTAGTCGTAGATATTCATCCTGAGGCAAAAAATCCCGAGTTCTGAACTGGCTAGGAGGTTCATTCCCTTCGTCTTCCACTGCAGACTCAACAGCGGTCGCAACCGATCCGGTCTCTATTTCGGACTCTGGATTACTATCCTCCTCATCCGCACTTGGGGAACTCTCCTGGTCCGCGACAGCGTGAGTGGAATGCACGACATCGGGACTCAGGTTGTACGTTAACCCCTTTCTCTCCCGTTTCAATGTCTTCCTTGCTGCCTCGCGACGGGACGCATATTTGACAAGTTTTTGAATGGAACTCCGCTCCGGATCCAACCCCTTCTCGATGAGGTGCAACCGAAGGTGGCTTCTGATTCCAGTCCAAAATATTTGCCTAATCTCCCTTTCCGTCACGTCAGGAAAGCGCACGGCCAGTGTCTCAAGATCCCGTTGGAAGTCTCGTACATCATTCTTGCCTTGTTTCGCCCCGGTGAGTTGTTCTCTCAACTGTAGCTTGAAATCCGGGGGGAAACAATAGTTGAACAATGCCTCGTATATAGACTTCAACGTCCAATCCTTGTGCCGAAGCGCGACATGTTTCATGAAGAACCTGCTGGCTTTGCCCGACATGAAGTTGACCAGAATTTTGATAACCAATTTATCACTAATTCCGTTCCATTCACGCCAAGTGTCAACTTCGTACGTCCATTGATCAAAAAGGTCCAGGTCCGCCCTTCCGTCGAAGGTCAACGGCTTTTTGATCTTCACGCCGCGCAGGACCGATTTCCATGATGATTTAGACGAGCTCCCGAGTTCTTCGGTGTCGGAAGAGCCTGATTCTGCGGATTCGTCACTGCCCGATGCAGACGAACTCAATCCCGCGGTCGTGGCCCGGAACCAGCCCCCTTCAGGTATTTCAGAGCTTTCTCTCCTGAAGTTCTTCACAGGCACTTTTCGCCTATTTGAAGAGGAGGGTTCCTTGTGCTTCGACGTTCTCTGATGCCGATTCCGACGGTTTCCGTGTGTGGACTTATCCTGACTGTCATTATCCACGGAAATTCGACTCATCCCGCAGAAAATTATGGGCCCTTGATCGGAGTCGGAACGTTCCGACGTTGTTGGGACTGATTCAACATCTGAATCTTCCTCAAATATTGTATCCATCATCAATCCCGGTACGTCCTTGCGGTCCCTTTCACCGATACTTCCCAAGCTCAGGCTACCTAGGCCGGGTGATTTCCACAATGGCAACGGCCCCAACTGGTCTTCAGTATTCAAAAGGTCGTTCCAATCTTCCATTGCAAAACAATTCTCATTGAACTTTTGAACAGAATTATTTACAATGTGCGCGCCCTCCGTTTCACCTGGTCCGGCGTCGACTCCGGCCACCAAGACTCGGGCTCTGCAGCTGTACACGCTGCTTCTTGCCTCCGCCACTTTGTCCCATTTGGTCAAAGTCGGAGCAGATTCTGCCGCGAGCAGCTTGCTCCGGCAATGTGGGAGGTAAGTCCCTTGTCGTTGTTCTCCGCGAGGTGCGCCTGAACAAATGCGCCCTCCGACCGGAAGATCGTCCGCGAGCAGCTTGCGCAAACGGAGATCACAGGCAGCCGAGTTGTCAACGGTCCATAGACCGGGCATCTCAAGGCGCTCTAATTCAGCTGCCGAGGCGTCAACACATAAAGTGGACACCTCAAGGCGCTCGGCAGCCGAGTTGTCAAGCGTCTCGGCAGAACGCGACATCTCAAGGCGCTCCAATTCTGCCGAGGCGTCGACGCATGATGCGGACACCTCAAGGCACTCCACATCCGAGGTGTCAACGCGGGAAGCAGACACCTCAAGGCACTCAATATCCCCCATCCAGACCGCATCGACCGTCCCGAATGAAGGCGACAGGTCCAATTCAGTGATGCGTGTGGGGGAAACTGTTGAGGAAAGACTCACACAATCTTTCCACGGGTTGGTGTCATCGAAGCCGTCGATGGCCAGACCAAAACCAAGTACCACGGATAAGGTACCGTCGTTCCACGGGTTGGTGTCCTCGACATCGTCGAAGGCCACACCAGCTACAGCCGCCTCAGATGAGGTCTGTAGAACATTGAATTCAATAAAAACCATTCTGCAGAAATAAACCGTCGGGTGATCAATCCGATAGTCAACGAGAAAACAATCCAAATAAAAGGTATCACTCAAAAAATGTGAGGTTCCAGTCCTTTGAGAGGCAAGAACCCCGCTAGAGTCGTCAAGAAAACCAAGTAGTCGCGCACAAAGGTGAGTGGGTGAGGTATTGGATTCGAGAAAACTAACGAACTACCTACTCACTAGCTACATTAAATAGGATTCTACCGTACTGCGTACATACTACTAAAAAGGATATTCTATTAATACAAGCCTGCGCCGCAATCAGCTGAGGCACAGTCATCGCAGTTCAACCACGTAGTTGAAGACGTGGTTGAACACGTCGCGTCGAGCCGCCGTTCGGACATCACCGGATGCCGTGATGCCGAGGTCCATCCCTTACAATATCCCCGCGAACTGCTTCTGTTTTCTGATGTGCTCTTCCGTTGTCTGGGGAATCGAAGATAGGATAGGATAGATGACATGGAGAGATGTGTGTTGTTATTGGTGAGTGTCGAATTCTCCGAGAACGTCGGCGGTATAGGGCTTTAAGAGTTAGGCTCAATATCGACCACCGCACCGCACCTCACAGCAACATGGTCTGGCTCCCCCTAATTTCTCTCACCATCTTTGCCCGCGCTCTGCCTGGGCCAGTGCCGACTGGTATCCCGGTCAATATCGTGGACTTTCAGGGAAACGTCTTCGATCTCGCCAACCTTGATCCGAATGCGCCAGTCCAAAGCTTGACTCACAGTCCCAATAATTTTGCGCAACGGGTACGTGTTCCCCGTTTATTCTCGCGAATAATAGGTAAGTGGCAGATTGAAGCGGTGGAGAATCAAGTTTTCATCATCGCGAGTCCGAGTGAGGGGCCATTTCTCGGGACATTCCTTTCGTACTCGATTGCCACGACCGGCGGGGATCCGATTTGCAGCCAGCTGTTCGGGCACGAGGATACATCCACAACGGAGTGGATCATCTCTCCAGGGAACGTTGGATTTGGGTCTATAACTCACCAAATCCGCCAATGCCTCGCGTTGACTCGCTGTTCGATGCAGCATAATCGAGAGTTCTTCCAAACTTTTTGTGACGAGTTGGCCGCGACTGTCGAACAATACCGCCAATCTCGGCACCTCCACACCAGTGCGTCAGTTTCTTTACGCCCGTTGTTTTGTACTCATTCCGGCTTTGTGCGCGTAAGCTCACTTTGCAGCTGTTCAACGACATTCCGGAGCAGGTTTTCACGTTCCAGAACTGTGAGTATTGTACATCGGGATCCGGCGTCAGCTCCCAGTTTGTGTCCAACTCCATACTTACCTGTGAAGGGACCTGATGAACTGCTTTGCGTCTTCCCCATGGCCATATCGCGCTATAGTGGATTTCTGTGTTGATACTACGTATGGCCGTTGCTGTCTGTATATATGTATACAGTAACATTCCTTTCGCGAAAACAAAAAATGCACAGTCCGTTAAACTCACAGCGACCTGTTTTTGGGGTGCAGCGCAACTCAAGGTCGCAGGTCGGATCCAGGCATACTGTACTATTTCGGTCAATTCGAAAATGCACGTGACTTTTAATTTTTCCGACAAATCTCCAAATTCCGCTAAAATCGAAAGAAAATTACTGGCGGGGTCCCCGGAAAACGGCTGTGACCTGTGACATTCGAATTGACCGAAATAGTACAGTAACAGACATATCGTACTAGCACTTGATACATCGGACATCAACTACCTCTTCGAATTCAGCGACGTAAGCACAATATTCCGGGTGTTGTAGGACTCGGAACGGCTTGGCTTAACCGCATCATGGTCGTCCTTTGATATTGTTGAGCCCAAACATGATTAGAAACGACGAAGATATACCTGTCTCCGGTGAGGGGTGTCCACGAGCAAGTCTGCGGGGTCGGGATCCATCGTAACGATCGTTGAGTGGTGCACGTCTACATGCAAGACAGAATCAGTGTAAGGACTCGGGAATTCAAATGAGTCAAGGCAGGCTTACGGATCCCCTCCGAGAGGCAGATGTTATTGAGATTCCCCGTGCGGCTCTCGGTCGACCCCGAGCGCAAGGGGCCAGCCATCTGGAAAAATACCACAAGCTATAAAGATATATGTAGTCAGGATAGTCAGGATAGCGCCGTAGCTTGACCCCCTTTATATAGCATGCTGTAGCTCGCGGTCGAAAATATATAGTTCTCTGTAGTTTGTATAGCGACCCGTTAAGACGATATAGTGCCATAGCGGCGTAGCGCTATAGCCTACATATCCACATGTAGGACGACATATTTACTTGAAGTCTCGTAGTTCTCAGCTTATCAGACAGAAAAGAATACAAAAGAAATGGATATCATTCGATGGAAGCAGTACAATTAACAATAGAAATAAACTACTCCTCAGCGTCAGTGGCGTCGTCAGTTGTCGATCCCTCCTCGTACTCCTTGAGAGCGGCGTCGAGAACTTGCTTGCTGAAGGTGGAGGTAGAGGGAGCATTGAGGCGCTGCACGCCCGAGTGGAAACTGCAAGAAGGATGAGGAGGAGAAGGGGTGATGAGAAGGGATGGGAACATACCGAGCAACACTGTGTATGCGCTTCAAGATCTTGTCGAGGAGATTGTACTTCTCGGTGTGAGCCGCAAACTCCTCCAAAGTCTTGACGTGGCCCTCGTAAACGCTGCGGTATTCGTTGGCGGTGAAGGGGATATCGGTCCGGACCCCGGTGAGACGCTCATCGATATGGTTTTCGACCTACAGGATGTCAGCAAAGGCAAGGATATGTAATATGAGTCACGTACCCCTGCGATGACAAGAGCGAGGCTTCTGGCACGAAAGAAGAGATCGGGGCGGCGCGGTCCTTCATCACGGCTATTGGCGAACCACATCGCATTGACGGCGCTTTGGAAAATAGGGTGCTTAAAAAGCCCCGTCTTCTTCACGACATCCTAAGATGGATCAGCAATAAGATCACACAAACGACAGCTACATACCTTGAAGGCAAAGGTGGAGCCCTCCTTGAGATCTTCGGCAAGTTTGCGATTGTAGGTGATCGTCTTCTTGTTTTGCCCGCTCTTGAAGCCGTACATGACATCGACGAGGGGCTTGATCTTAGTCTTCAGCTCCCCGCGGAGCTGCGACCCTCTGCTGGAGATCTGGCAATGTGTTAGCGAATGGACGGCAAGGGTAGCAAACAAGCGTACCAGTTTGGCGACAGGCGGCGTCAAGGTCGCGCCTTCCCCCATCTCCTCGCACGCTTCGTGCCATGCCCGTCGGACCATGGCGGTCTCGGTCGCACTATCGGGGAACGCCTGCTCCGTGCTGAGATAGCAGCGGTAGATATCCATTGCTAGGACTGCGTATTCCCGCATGGTATCGTCCAGGTCCTTGGCGCGAGGACGACCGCCGGAGCTGGTGCGCTGCGCTTGAGTCGATCGTAAATCCTCTGATCCGATTGACAATGACCGGCGGCGCTTGTCGCCGGCAGCAGGGGACACCGAGCGAGGGCGGGGAGGGGAGCGCGGAGGGGAGGGAGAGCGACGGCGACGGCGGGGGGTGCACTGACGAGCACGAGGGGTGTCCTCATGGACGAGGTGGAGTCTCACGGAGTCCGGAACGACTCCACCATTGATATTGCGGATCTGTGTCGTGCTCAGTATACTGAAGAGTGAATATCAAGAAACAGCCATACCGGTTCACGGGTAGGGGTGCGGTCAGGCGACGGGCTGCGTCCCCGGAAGGTGTGGATGGGTTGGTGGATGGCGGGAGCACGATGAGGGTGCTGTGCAAGTGCGTCATCGCTGTGACCGTCACGGTCACGACGATGGGCAGACGTGCTGCTGGCGCGCCAGTCTTGGCTTGGAAAAGTCGGAGCCGCGGGGACCTTGCTGTTGCGCTGGGCAAGGTTCTTCGTCGCGGTCAGGCGCGTCGAGGTGATAGTGCGCGAGGTAAACTGGAAACAGAAAATCAGCTTCTGGCTCATGAGTAGACTGGGCAAAGTACGCACATGGTCATCGTCGATGGGACCGCGAGTATCTTCCTCAATCACACCCGCCTTGCGCTTCTCAGCTCTAGCAGCCTTGAGAGCTTTCTCGTGCTTGCGGGCCTTCGCTTCGTCTTTGTCCTTATCTAAGGAGAAAGTCAGCCGTCATAGATTCAGAGTAAAATGAAAACGGTACCGAGCTGCGCCTGTTTGTCGCTTACGCGGCGGGTTCTTCCACGGGCGGTATCCGCATCATCGTCGGAGCTATTGCCCGCCCTGTCCTCTTGACCGCGAGTGGTACGGACGTAGTCGTCATCTGCAAAGAATGAGGAAAGACGACAATGATCAAGGGAAAAACCTCACCGTCGTCATCATCATCGGACTCGACACGGCGAGGAGCTTGGGACTTCTTGAGAGTGGCTATAAGTAGCGGTAGAGCAGTGAGCAAACATATATTGAGCAGTGTAAACCTCACCTTGCAAGTTTGCATTGCCGTCGTTGTTATCGGCACGAGGTACAGCTACAAGAGATTATGGTGAGAACGTGCTGAGAAGAATGTCGAAAGCATTGACGTACAGTGCTCGTTCTCCTTGTTGACCGTACTGTGGCGGGCCGACGAGCGACTGCTGCTGGCCTGGGCGTTGGCGGTAGACTTGCGGAGGGTAGATTGAGCTGCCATTGAGAAGACGATTAGCTTTGGTGGAAGACTATGAGCTTTGGTGAGGGAAGTGGGAAGTGGGGAAAAAGGGCAGGTGAGGTGGGTTTATATATGAGAGGGACTCACTGCCTTTATAGTCTGAGTTTGTTGAACAACAACGCGTCTGTGTGGTGGTGGTTGGTGCAAGAAAGACGCGTTGTTGTTAAACAAACCAGCGGGAGCAAAGGTCACGGGGAGCTGCGGACAGCCCGCATTTCGATGACGACGGGCGATCGGGCGCTGCAACACGTGTTAGCTTTTGGGGGTCAGAATGAGTAAAAAGATACATACGGAATAATCCCCCCACATACCATGCCAGCTTCGAAGGCACCGCGATGCCCGCACTGCTTTCACGCTGTCGGCAGTGTCAACAAACACATTGCTAGGACACCAGCTTGTAACAAGAAATGGGCTGCCAGTCTTCTTGGCGACATTGCAATTACTGTCGACGGAGACGCCGAGGAACGCCCGCCTCCGCCTCGCACACCATCCCCAGTCCCATCGGACGATGATGAGGACGATCCTATGGGTTTGGCAGACGACTTTGTTCCCCCTCCTCGCGAGGCTTCTCCTCCTGCCCCGGAACCGATGCCGCAGTCACGTCGGGCAACGGTCGAGGAAGTGCCAGATGAGGATGATCCGGAAAATTTTGCCCGCTTTGTAGAGCCATACGAGGATGCGGCGAACGGGCGTCCAGCAGCTGGCAGACCACTGCGCCGTGGAGAGACGCTCTTTGAGCGGATGCGTTCGCACCAGGAAACCACCGGCGACTCGAAATACTCCCCATTCCAGGACGGGGACGAGTGGGAGCTGGCCCGTTGGCTCTCCAAGAACGTCAACCAATCTGCGACCGAGGAGTATCTGCGACTGCCAACTGTAAGTTGTGCTGCTAAGCGCCATAAAATTCACTGACCACACAATCTGTAGACCAAGAAAGCCAATCTGTCCTTCCACAACAACCGCTCGTTCCTGAAGAAGGTTGACCAGCTTCCCACCGGTCCAGGCTGGACGTGCAAGATAGTCACCGCGGCAGGAAATCGACTCGACGAAAACGATGAGCTGATGTCGGAAGAGCTGGAGTTGTGGATGCGGGACCCTGTCGAGTGTATAAAAGAGTTGATGAGCAATCCAGCTTTCAAGGAGCATATGGCGTACGCACCTGAGCGTGTCTACAGCACAAAGGAGGGACACGAGGATAGCCGCATTATTGATGAGATGTGGACGGCGGAATGGTGGTGGGCGTTGCAGGTAAGCGAGGAGCTGTTACGATCGATATCAGTCAACTGATTATCCCGCTGCAGAAACTCTTACCGCCGGGCGTTTGTATCAGCGGCGCAATAGTTTCCTCTGACAAAACCCAGCTGTCCCAGTTTTCTGGCGACAAGACAGCATGGCCTGTCTATCTGACAATTGGGAACATATCTAAAGACGTGCGCCGTCAGCCATCGGCACACGCGACAATTTTAATCGGATACCTACCGGTGTCAAAGCTCACTTGCTTCACCGACGACACCCGTTCCCTTGCGGGTTACCGTCTCTTTCACAAGTGCATGGCCATCCTCCTGGAGCCCCTCATCGCCGCGGGCAAGGAGGGAGTGGAGATGGTGTGCGCGGACGGCTTTGTGCGGCTGGTCTACCCCATCCTCGCCGCATACGTCGCGGATTACCCCGAGCAGTGTCTTGTGGCCTGCTGCAAGGAGAACCGCTGCCCGCGATGCCGCGTCGACCCCAAGAAGCGCGGGGAGAACCTTGTCCAGACTTTGTGGCGAGACGAAACGAAAACGTTAGCCGCGCTGATGGACCACAAAAACCGCAAAGACTCTCCTACCTTCGAAACCGACGGACTGCGCGCCGTTTACAAGCCGTTCTGGGCAGACCTTCCCCACACCGACATCTTCGCCTGCTTCACGCCGGACCTTTTACACCAGCTGCACAAGGGGGTATTCAAGGACCATCTCGTGAAGTGGTGCACACAGATCGTGGGCGAGAAGGAGCTCGATGCGCGGTTCAAGGCGATGAACGCGTTTGCGGGGCTTCGTCATTTCAAGAAAGGGATTTCCACCGTGTCGCAGTGGACGGGTACGGAGCACAAAGAGATGCAGCGCGTGTTCCTCGGTGTGCTGGCAGGTGCCGTCAGCGCGCGGGTTCTCACAGTCGTCAAGGCTCTGATCGACTTCATTTACTACGCCCAACTCCAGTCGCACACCGTCCGCACCCTCAACGCCCTCCAATCTTCCCTCGACATCTTCCACTCCCACAAGCAGGTCTTCGTGGACCTTCAAATTCGCGAACACTTCAATATTCCCAAAATCCACGCCATGCAGCATTACGTGGACTCCATTCGCCGTCTGGGCACCACCGATGGCTACAACACGGAGTCACCGGAGCGGCTCCATATCGACTTCGCCAAGAAGGCCTACCGTGCAAGTAATCGTCGGGATTATACCGAGCAGATGGCCCTGTGGCTTCAGCGCCAAGAGGCCATGGCGCAGCGGGTTTCGTACCTCCAGTGGCTGGTCCTGCAGGGTTGCCCTACTGCCGACGGTTCTGACGAGGACTCAGACGACGAGGAGGGTGCAGTTCTCTCAGCCCCTGACGTCGTAGTCCATCTGCCTCCTACCAACCTCCCTACGAGATCGTACTCAATCGCCAAATCCCCCGCCTCGAAAAATCTCACCGTTGCTCAACTGCAAGTCACACACGGTGCTGTAGACATTGTCCCCGCCCTCACCCTCTTCCTCAAGACTCACTTCAAGACGGCCCCTGTCGCCCCAAGCATGTATGACCGCTTCGACATTTTTAATCAAATTTCAGTCCACCTTCCGGCAAATCGTTACACACCTCACACACGTCCTAGCCGCATCCGAGCAGTGGCTGCCCTCCCCCCCAAAGGCCGCCACCTCGGGTCTCCCGCCATCTTCGATACGGCGCTTGTAATTGAGGACCCCTCCCAGTACATTCCGTCATCTGGGATAGCCGGTATGTCTTCAGTTCCTGGTAATCCTTCACCGTAACTTACATGCCCCTCTCTAGGTCTCCGTCCTGCTCAAATCCGCGTAATTTTCGCCCTTCCCCCCCAATTCGGCACTTATCCACACCCACTCGCCTATATTGAGTGGTTCACCCCTCTCAACAGACCTGACCCCACCTCCGGCATGTTCACCACCCACCGCTCTACCCGCGCTCACCGCCGCAACGCTGCTGTGATTTCTGTCGAGCACCTTGTGCGCAGCTGCCATTTAATGGGCAAGTGCGGAGCCACGATCGATACGAAATGGACGTCATCTAACGTTTTAGAAGAGGCTTCAATGTACTACGTTAACCCGTACATATCTGTAGACACTTTCACTAGACAGAGAATCATATAGCTTTTATTTTCAAACAAATTTAGTGAAGCGGAAACCGGTTTCCGCTTTAGCGCCCGACAAGCGCTGGTGGCTGTACTGTCCGGTGCTAGCTTTACGATCAAAATTTGATCGTAAAGCTAGCACCGCGCAATTCTACACGCCCAACCCTCTACGTTGAGGCTAATACAAACCCCGCAAATTGCAAAGTACATGTCCTGATGGGATCCTATGGAGCCATATCTGGCAAAATTGTATCTGCTATGCCGCAAAAGCAACAACAAAATTCCCGTTAAAAGCAGTCCAATTTCAATGACTTCTTCATGAGACATGGTTGTATGTGTCCTGTAGCGCGTGTATCAGGATAGCGACATGTAGTCCCCTGCTCAGCAATATTGTACTACGTGGTTGGCGCGCCCAACTACATTGGGCTACACATCACTATGTAATGTGCCGCCAAGCTACAAGTGACTATGTAACATGCCCGCAAGCTACACGCACTACAACAGCTATCCTGGACTATATAATTAAGCGGGAAACTATGGCCCAGGGAGCTTTTCCTGATGGCCTGCCGGAGGTTGAAGTTGAACAGCAAGGTGAGGGTGTAGAGCGGTGCGAATTGGAACAAAAAAGCCGTCGACACTACCCGTTCCGTCACATTAGATCCCCATGACGATAATAAACAAGCACCACAGGACGCACCGTCAGTCCCCGGGTGTTTCAAGAACATGGAGAGAATGAGGAGGGAGCAGGCGGCGGTGATTGATCCAGTCTGGATTGCACCAATCATCACGCGGTTCAGGAACCTGGGTAGAAAGACGGGTCAATTAGCCTTGCGTCAAATGCAGGCATGTACGACCTGTGACGAACGTGTTGGTGTGTGCGAAGCTCGACCGCATCGTTCGCAGCTTCCAAATTAATCCGGCGGCGATGAGCAGGTCTGTAATTTAATCATGTGGACGGTTGGGTGGCCGAGAGGCGGGGAAGGAACAACGCACCAACGACGGCCACAGCACTGAAGTTCATGATCGTCCCGAGTCTAAAGACTGATGGCTGTTATGCACAAAAGAGCATAGTCGGCGGTGAGCTCGGCGCGTGCATGGAATAGTGACGTACGTGGGTGGAGGGGCCACCTATAACCAAAATAATGAAGACTATTATATATCCTCCCAGCTGAAAAAAGAGGAGTCTGATAATGTTCGAGAACGATAAGTGGAGGCGGACGGACGCACCGCCAGCAGGATGAGCGCGTATAAGAAGATTGTCATCCAGATATTCTTTGTCCTGTCCCATATGAACTAACTAGAAAAGAATGAGGAGGATGTGACGCCTACAATGAGTGGAGCCGGTGTATGAGGTAGCAGTCAACAATGCAGGCGATGAGTGAGTTGGCAATGGAGCTGAGTGGCAGCTGTGTAGGTATCAGACTGTATGTACGGGTGGATGCAATTGCGGACACGCGCACCGGCCAAAACTGCGGTAAACGGTTAGAAACTCAGCGCGTCCGTTAAAACGACGGTACACACAATTTCTCCAAGCACTTCCACGTCTCCCCAAAACGTGATTGTGGGCTACCGTCCCATGCACCATGAACACGGTCATTCCAATTGATGTGTATCCACGCACAAGATACGCGGTCCCATAGTCCCCGAGCAACGCGGCGAAGGTGAAGGCGAGCGCGACGGCCACAAGGCCCTTGCGCTTCCACGAGTCGTTGGGGAATAAGGTGAAGTACTTCCACGCCTCTGAAATGACTACGCCACCCAGGATCGAGGCGGCCCAGGTGCCCAGGAGGAGCGCGCTGCGAGTTGGGCATTCGTTGGTGCAACGTTCGCAGGCGGAGGACGTACCCAAGTAACGGGTCCAGCGCTGTCATGGCTCAAGTTGTGGGGTGGAAGTCGTGTAGCAGTCCGAGTCGAGGCGGAACATGCCTTTTATCACGTAGTCATGCTGCGCGAAAATCGGCGATTAATGAAGGAAGGACCGGGTGCTTTTCGACGCGAGAGTGGCTGAGGGCGGTGCCAAAATGCCAACACCCCAACAACATCATTCCTAAACGGCGGAGAGGAAAGGGGAAACAGCCTCCGCTGCACCGAAGAGCAAGTAGAGAAATAATAAATTGCGAGTTATGGATGTTGCAAGGGAAGGAAACTGGGGAAGAAAGCCAAACCGATTTTCGAGAAAGCTCCTAACTGTCATCGCGTGCAGTTACGTAATCATACATCATGAGGAGATTTTCGTAGAGACGGTGATCGTTTCGATGGCCGCGTTAAGTCCTTTTCAATAGATCTAAGATCATAGATCTGGGCGAAGTCCTACGCGCCCTCTCAGGCCCACCTAGAGCTCGGCAAATGAGAAACGCTTCTAGACAGCAAACATCCAAAAAATTCCAGTCCTCCAGGCTCCGAGTCCAACCGTCAACGTGGTCCAAGCGTGGGCCGTTGGTGGGCCGTGGCTGACGCGCTGACGGGGTAAGTCGTTAAGTCGCAGATTCATGTCATTTGGCTAGAGATGGGTCCGCTTGGTCGAGGGCACAAAACCAGAAGAGAGTAAATGCGAGTTACGCCCCGAACAAGATCGTGGAGACTAGTACTGGTACTTATTGGTAAGTAGGAGGAGGAGGACTCTCGGAAAGCGCCGATGAGTCACATGCAAAATTGATCCCGGCAAGCGCCAGAGCCGGATTGCGGAGGTTGAACCAAAGTTCAAAATTCGGGCGTGCGTCCGATTCAGTGCTGCTAATTTAACACTCATCCTAACGTCAAATATCGATCCTAGGCGTACCAAACACAAAATTTTATAATGAAAATTTGTAGCTTTGTGAGACTTGGGTTGGGCTAGATAAGGATGGTTTCTCTACGTGCAGCAGTTGAACAATCCAGAACTCTCTCGCTCTCTCTTTCTTACATTCCCATGGCCCCGCCAATTTCAATTCACGGAAACGAAACCGAACCATGCCCGCGGCGCTCACATCAAGCTCCCTTTCAGCCCGCAACATCAGTTACATTCCATTCCGCGGTTTTGTTCTTTTCTTTCTACGTTTTCGATATTTTCCACCGATAGCATCCGCAGTGTAGGTACGATATATCTCTTCCTGGAATTTACCCAATCTCACTGATCTCAACGACCAGCAGCGATCCCCTCTGGCTCAGCGAGGGAGGTGAACTCTATCGCCGTCTGTATCGCCCCATTCGCAGCCGCTATTTGGTCCTTCGCAGCAGCGATTGCGGCTGCGGTGCCACTTCCGAAATCCCTGTAGGCAAATCAGACTCAATCAATGTGTACATGAAAAGTTCGATCAAATCGTACGCGGTGTTTGGGACGTTGAGATCTCCCAGCGCGCTATTGAGGCCAGCGGCGATGTCCGAGGCGCTGCCATTGCTAACGCTCGTGATGTCCTGCTGCGCCGTCTGGATAATCGAGGCGAAGCCGGCGTCGTTCCTGTATATCGATCGCTCAGTTCAGCGTTGCTTTTGGGTCGAGTGAAATACATACCCAGTGTTGATGGCACCAATGCTGGAAACAGCATCATTTATGGCGGTCAGATTCAGTCCGAACAGGGGCGGAAGGATGTCTGAGTTAGGGTCAGCCGCTTCGGACGCCAGATCCCGGAGTCGCAGGGGAGCTGGAGGAATCTTCATTTGAGCATAATGGACATTTGATTCAATTTCTGACGTACCAGCCAAGGCTTGGAGCATGCAGACAAGGGAGACGAAGCCAAAGATGAATGGGGCCATTCTTGAGGTCGACGCGGGAATAAAAATCGGAAGGAAAAAGGACGCGGAAGAAAGAAAGGCAAGACACCAGGTCGAGAAGGGAAGGAGAATGAATGGTGTCTGATGTCGCTGAGACTTTATAGCTACCAAGCGGCACAGTTGATAGGGATGGTGATATTCAGCAGATGGGCATTATGTGAACCCGCAATTCAATTCGAACACATGCGATGATCATCCAAATCAACGATTCTCGATACTTCGTGGTCATCCTGGATGACGGGGGCTCGGATAGTCGGGAGGCAGCCGAATAGGAGTCATTAGGAGTCATTCCAGGTACGTTTCGTGACCCAGATACAAAAAAAAATCAGGCCTCCAAAGGTATAAACCGGGGTCCTACTCCAGCGCCCAGATGACGAGAAGTGATCATCTTCAGCCTTTCCCGATGGACCTGGGAGTATCTTGCATGTACCGCAGCAGATCGATTCCATCGGAAACAAGGGTCGTATCTTTGTTGGTTGTATGAAGTGGTTGCTAGTTAGTATGAACGGACCACACCCAAAGACACCCAATTCAAGGCAATTTATCGGGTAACCACAGCGGAATCAGTCTGAGAATAAGAAGCAATCCTCGATCGGAAGGCATCTCCCTTGCGCCTTCGCCACACGAAATCGTGCTAATGAAACAGGATCAGAAAACGAAAGATGATGGAGGGAATGAGATAAGACGCACAGACTAGGTGAACATGCGGTCATACTTATTGAGACACGAGTAGCCTTCGCGGTCTGTCATCGGTGCGGTTAGCAATGATTTGTTATTTTAAATGGTAGGACGAAGCATAGGAGCCCAAGAGAAGGATGGAAAAAGGAAACCAAGGAATGACTGAGGACGGGAGGACGGGAGGGGGGGCGAATGGAAACGGCCATGGGCTGGGGAGCAGAAGAGAGAAAAGACAATCCGACAACGCACCGAAATTGTCTCCCATATCGCACTTACATTGGCCCCTGCTGTGCGCGGGCTCCTGCGGACAGTGTTGGAACGGCTCGTAGCGGTACCCTGCGTTTCATTTCAGAAAGAAGAAAGGGTGGGATTATACGAGGGAAGATATATTGATGATCGACGCACCGATGTCGTCAAAGAAGTGCTACGGGATATCGGGATGGCGTTAGTTAGAGGTATTATTGGAGTACAGAAGAGAAGGGACGCACGATCTGGTCCTTGCGCGCAAAGAGCGCGGCGCCGATGGAGTGCACGGGCCCGTCGCCCCAGCGCTCGTAATAGAAGCCCTGCGTGGCTGGTCAGCGCGGTGCTCAAATGAGAAATCAGAGAGACTCACCCCGGTGGAATCCAGATACTCAAAGAACTTCATATACGCTTCTCCCCTCCACAGCTCCAGGTCGCCGATCTCGAAGTTGGACCAGACTGCGGGGTACATCAGTACCAATTCAAAGGAAATTAACACAGAGGTGAAACGATGGATAGTGGGCGCACCCAACAGAAAGACTAGCAGAAAGAATGGGACAGGACGCACAGAAGCAATCATTATAGGTCATCCCGCCATCGTCGCTCAAGAACCCCAGCGCGTTATCGGGCTCAATGAGTTCTGGTTTGCGTCTGACGAACTCCTTCACGGTATCCCACATCGTCGCGATCGTCGGATGATACTCCGGCAACGATATCGTGAAGCCGTATTTCTTGTCCTCGTCCTGCATGAAGAGAAATGGGTCGTAGTCGAAGCTGCAGAAGAATTGGACGTCGGGTCTGCGGTGGTCTGTCAGTTGCCTGGGGGCAGGCAGAGGGGGAGGGATGAACCACGCACTCGACGCGCCAGTAGTAGCGGTACTTGGCGAGCAGCTCGTGCCGGAAGAAGAACCCCGAGTTGAAGCGGGCCATGTTACGATAAGGGACGCTATCTGTGTGCGTTTCGGGTCATGAGCTCCCCCGATTATGGCAAGACAAAAACGACGCGCCTGCCCAAATAACATGCTTCTCATTCATCTGCTTACGTGCTGCTGCTGCCTTCTCCTCGTCGATCGAGTCGGGCTGGTACCAATGGTCGTGCGGGATGAGCCCAAATTCCGCCTCATTCGCTGTCAGCGCCTGCACAGTGCGCTTGAACTCGTCCGAGAACGGCTGTTCATTGAGGAACACGTAAGGGTAGCCGAACTTGCGGTTGAACTTGGCCTCAAACTGCCTCATGCTCTTGACAACGCCGTCGAGGTCAGGGTTGTGCACTGCATCAATGAGCGAGCTGGAAGGAGACAGAGGATGGGGAGGACGCACGGATCATGACGATCGCGGCGTTGGCCTTACGCGGCATCGTGGAATTGGGCCTGAGGTAGTAATTCTCCGACACGGGCGTTTTGTACGGCGGCTCATGCCACACCTTCGTCGCCTGTGACGCGTTCGTATTATCTGCCAGCGGCGGGCGGCCCGTGCACTTGCTCAAAAGTACCGACAACGACGTCGCGCGTCTGTATCCCTCGTGCCAGAAGCTCAGGATGTAGTGCAGACTGACCTATCCCACACAAACGGAGGCGGTGTCAGTGAACAACCTCGGGTGATGCGGTGCGAACGGACAAGGATGGCCAATGTAAGGGCAACATATCGGGTTTTGGTCGCTTTCTTGGGCGGAGATGCAGAAGGAGCGTATCCCATGGCCAAGGTAGTGGTGAGGGAGGAAATGTTGGAATGATGGCAAGCCGACACGTAGGAGAGACGTGGCGGTTGACTGCGGATTGTTGTGGTTGGCTGCGCATTGATACGCTGGCATGGAGATGCACAGCGTTTGGCATGGAGACGTGACTCAGCTGGACTGGTTCATTGTTCTAGCTCATCTGTTTGTCCCTGTATTGTACATTGTTCTCGAGGTATAAAAGGCCGCCGTTTTCTTGAATAAATTATCGGATTGTACTGCTCCCGTTTCCCCCCACTCCTTTGGATGTGATATTCTTACAGGTTATTGGCCCCCGACGCTTACTCTGTGGATTTGACCTCGCTCTTGTTACGAACCGAACCCCGAACCGATCGCGCCTATCCGAAAGCGCGTGTCCCGACCCCGAACCCGATCGTGCCTATCCGAAAGCACGTGTACCGAACCCGAAAGCCTGTTCGCTGAGCAGCACCGAAAGTCTGTTCGTTGAGCAGCACCGAACCCCCGAAAGTCTGTTCGCCGAGCAGCACCGAACCCGAACCCGAACCGATTGACGCCCGACTTCCACGATGACGGAGACGAAGGGCATGACGAAGTTGACGAATGAGAACTACGAGATTTGGAGGATTTTGATGGAAGCCGTGTTTGTTCGGAAGAATATTCACGACGTTGCTGTTGGAATTACACCCCGACCATTGACTGGACCGAATTCGAAGGCTGTCCGTGACTGGGATAGGCAGAGTGCCGAGGCCCGTGCGGAGATGGTACTGTCTGTTGAAGTTGGTCAGCTGGCGCATATGACCGCTGCGACTGCGTATGAAGTGTGGGAGGAACTAGAGAAAGTTCATCGCTCCCGAGGATTTGCGACGAAGATGGCATTGAGGCGAGAATTTATGACGATGAAAATGGACACTCAGCAGAAGATGGCTGTTTGGATTGGTGACGTGCGCAATGTTGCGTTCCGGCTGGGAAAGGCTGGAATCACTGTTGATGATGAAGATATAATTCTCGTGCTTACGATGGGACTCCCCGAGACCTACGACACCCTGGTGGTTTCACTCGACTCGACGGAGCCCAACAAATTTACCCTCGACTACGTGATTGGTCGACTCTTGAACGAGGAATCACGTAAAACCCCGACCGGCACCCGCGAAGCTGCTTTTGGTGTTTCTCACCATCGCTCTCGACCCCCGCGACCACTGTCCGAAGTGACTTGTTTTGATTGTGGCAAGAAAGGTCACTACAAGGTTAATTGTACGGAGAAGAAGGAAACCGCTGGTACGGCTAGTGCAGAGTTTGACGGAGCTTGGTGAAGAGCTCGGCTTGAGGGGGAGTGTTGGAATGATGGCAAGCCGACACGTAGGAGAGACGTGGCGGTTGACTGCGGATTGTTGTGGTTGGCTGCGCATTGATACGCTGGCATGGAGATGCACAGCGTTTGGCATGGAGACGTGACTCAGCTGGACTGGTTCATTGTTCTAGCTCATCTGTTTGTCCCTGTATTGTACATTGTTCTCGAGGTATAAAAGGCCGCCGTTTTCTTGAATAAATTATCGGATTGTACTGCTCCCGTTTCCCCCCACTCCTTTGGATGTGATATTCTTACAGGAAAGCAATCTGGAAGGCTGTGGAGGGTACCGAATCAACGATCTGCCAGCTTCAATTCTGACGTGGGAACCCAACCGTGAAGATTAGAACCACAGAGACCGATTTCAGTCAAGCTGGGCCGAGAGTCGGGTGCAGCCCGATGAAAAGATACAGAGATGGAAGTTCAGGCAGAAAATGGTCGACTCTCTCCTCGCCAATGGCCAGACTCGGAGACAAAGAAGCAGAAAAATGCATAGATAAAGCACGTACCGAGATTTTCGATCCCTAGTATACATTCAGCGGTAGGAATTATTGCTTGAGAAAAACACGTCCCGCTGACTTCTCCAGGGACCAGAAGTCGATATCGTCGATTAGTACTATTAAGTTCGGGTGTGCTCAGCACCGAGCGTTCCGCCCTCCATTTCATCCCAATCTGAGCTCGTGACATATGTTGGGAGCTTGTCCTGTGCCCAGCGGTCGAGGTCAAATTCATCCCAGTGACTGGGATCGAGGAGGCTCCCAGCCTCCCAGGCGGCTTCCTGTGTGGCTTGCACAGGGAGAAACAATGCCTTGTAGAATCGTCGCATCTGTCCGACGACAAAGGACTTGAAGTTCTCGCCCTCGTAAGGTCGCGCATCGGACAGGTCGATGATGACAACCTGACGTGCACCAGGCAACTCAGTAAGGATGAAATTGGGGCCCCGTAGATCCGGGAGCAGCCAGCCATGTTCCCCAATCTCTTGTATAGAGTCGATACCAAGAGTGCACTGTTATTTCACATGAGATTGAAGTAAGCGGAAGGACGAGACCTGGACTCACATATTCCTGAATGAGAGGGATTGATCGCTGTTCGATGGCTTCGTCCATCGTAGCCTCGGATGAACTCGAGGACCAGGACCCATGCACGCTCGTTCGAGGGAGTGATGATCTGGGAAAGGATCGGGGTCGCTGCAATGAGCCAAGGAAAGAATGACGCGGGGGCTTACGGTATGAATTCCAAAGAAATAGGGGATTAAGAGACCCTGTTTGTCCGCGAGTTTCTGATAAGCCCAAGCCTCCCTGTGCGCCAGCTTCCGCGGATCGCGATAGTTGAACATCCAAGACAGGTCCGGAAGCGGACAAGGGCACATAGAGGGCTGAATTATCTTCATGACTAGGTTGGTTCCGGGGGCACCAAGGGGTTCGGCTGTCCACACTTGCGAGAAGCCGACGCCGGCTTGCAGAACATCCGTGAGCTGAAGGGACACGGCAGCGGGACCGGTATTGGAAATGGTGGGAAGCAAGGGAACGCTACGAGCGCGGAGATCGGAATTTTGCTGGGGTATATCCAAGGTCAGCGTAAACTGGTGTCCACGCTTCAATGAGCCTTGAGGCGTCCTGCGCGCGATCATGCGCGTCCTCCCATGCCTCGTAGCGTTTCGTTTTATGATCCTCGTTAAGGATATCAAAATTAAGGCCCGCTTGCAATTGGTGCTCCGTGTATGGCGAAAGGGTGGACTGCATCGAGGAGGATGTTGTGGTGGTGGTGGTGGTGAAGAGATGTCACTGCTGTGACGGTGTGACGTTTCTTTCTCACGCCCACTGTTGATCCGCCGAGCCTTGGCCTCTTCAAGTTCTGGTGGGAATCCTGCACTACGTTTTGAAACTCCGCCCGGTCCGCCTTCCCGCTCGGTCCGGATTCCCACCAGAACGTCTGGGCTACCGAGACTGGGCAGACTGGTACAACTCGGGACGCCCAAAAGGGCTGAGCCCGAAGTTTGAATTCTTAAGCGGTGCCGATCCGCGGCATCAAACGGTGGCTGCGCAGTGCCATCATTTCCCTTGTAAATCGGGTGTGCAGTACTCAACATCCATGGCATCCGGTACAATTCTGAACCAGCAGAATCGAAGAAAAGATGCCCGAGATCATATTCTGCCTTTAAACCTTCTGGATCCTGGTGGAACTGATTGAATATAGCCAAAAAGAAAAATTTCAAACTCCGGGCTCAGCCCTTTCGCTTAGCCCGAGTTGTACCAGTCTGCCTATGGCATAGTGCTTGCACTAAAGAATTGCCGTAGAATGCAGCCTGGTTACGAGTCTAGCTAAAAGTGTTCCATAATTGAATGTCAGCTTGATGTTGAATTACCAAGCGGGACGCTGACTGGTGACCTTACTCAGCTCAGGCTTGCCGTTACTCATCACAGAACTGGAAAACGGGCAGCTAAACTTGCGTTTTGGGAGGAGCGGTGACACAGTTTAATTCAGGAAATTGGTCTTGAATTGGTCAGTTGTTTTTTCGGCTTCAGCAGATGACAAGGGTAAAAATGCCACGACAAAATCTTGACTCTATAAACAGCTCAACATCCGCAGCGCTCAGCGTCTAAAGAAGCACTGAGTCAGCGAAGAAGGTCACGCAGACTAGATATCGCACAGGCTCCGTGCAGCCCCGGATTTGGTGTGTGCCAAGTGTGTGCTATATAAGGGGGACCGAATCCTCTCTCATTCCGTATTCACGGTTTCCCACTTCACCGCAATCACAGACATGTCCGCAGCCAACCGTGCCGACAAAACCAAACCTTACATTCCTCTAGCAGGAGGCGCTGATGACGGCTGGTCGAACGACGAGGAGGCCACAGCGACGTGCTTTTGCGGCGCGGTACAGCTGAAATTCGTACACATTTTCCCATCACAATCCATCTATTCTATCTGTTGACACCCTATTTCAGCCAACCCAAGGTCCAGGCTACACCGGCTCGTTTGTCTGCAACTGTAGCGACTGCCACAAAATCACCGCGTCCATGTTTGCCTCCAACTTCACGGTCTTGGACAAGGATCTGACCCATGTCCGCGGTCGCGACAACCTCACCACCTTCGCTCAGTCCCACACGATTGCTTCGGGCCACGTTATGACGAACTATTTCTGCAAGACGTGTGGGACGCTGATGTACCGCATCGGCAAGGGGTTCCCGGAGCAGAGCATCATGCGGATCGGGACGGTGGATGATTTCCATTTACACGAGACAAAGTTGAAGCCGACAGTGGAATATTTTGTGGAGCAAAGGGCTGAGTGGTTGCGTCCCATCGAGGGGCTGAAGCAGGTCAAGGGGATGGGCAACTAAACTACTTACTTATCGTCGACCGACGGCTGAACTTGGATATCGCGCGATGATCAATGATTTTGGCCGCGGAGGCATCCTGAACTTATCAGTTATCTCATACCGAGATTGCCGGAATTTCGGATACCAGCATATTGGGTGAAATTCTTAAAGTTTTGTAGGAAGAATCAGAACGGTCGAAATGTTTGCTGGAACTGAAGATATCAGGGCCGGCCCGGGGCGGGACGGGAGGGGGCCGGGGCGGGACGGGGTGCCGGAGCGGTCCGACGCCTGATATCCTGAGTTTCAGGCAACTTCAACTTTCAGCAAACATTTCGACGAAACTGATTCCTCTTACAAAACTTTAGGAATTTCAGCCAATATGTCATCTGAAACTGATGCAATCTCGGTGTGTCTCATACCGATCTAAGAAACTTCAACGTTTTCAACGCGAGCCCCTATCAGAACGGCGATCGCCGAAGTCGGACCAAGTCCCACGCGGATCAAACCGGCCACAATCGTGACTAAATCGTGACTTGTCCCGAACTACCACCTTGGATCTGCCTTGGATCCTCTGTACCACCTCACGGACTCACGCCTTCTGGATCACTAAAGCCATCTGCATTGCAGTACTTGAACTACTTCACTGAACACCAGGACCTCTGGAGCCAGCCCCAAACCGCAGGGAACGTCCTAGCCTCACGATGCGTCAATCTCAAGTCCTTACGCGCAGCGCCGGTGCTCGGACACGAAACTCGTCTCGACAGCTCACTTCTCGGGACCAAATGGTTATGTACCATCGACATTATCGAGAAGCAGCGCGGCCCGCCTTGACGAGTTTGAAAAGCACTGCAAGGATAGTAGTTCGTTTTTCTTGAATTCAATTCTTTGTCCGCTGCTGAAATGCGGTTGGCTCGTCGCCCGGCAAGGATAATCCGCAGATCGTCATCCGACATGGGTATGTCCCTGTTTTTTGAGGATAAAAGTGAAGCTAAGTTCATCGGTGATCAGGTAGTGGAAAACTCCAGACCCGCAACCTCTTTTACCCCATCCGCGGCAATCAACCACCCAACCCTCTTCTCCGGGAAATACTCCAGCGTCGGCCGCAACTTCGTCTCATGCAAATGAAAATTATCCACCGTCCCCAGACGCAAAACATACTGGCCCGGATACCCGTCACTGACTCGATACATCAACGTCCCACATGTCTTGCAGAAATTGTTTGTCGTCAGGTTGCCAGACGCGATCGTGCGCGACTGGCCGTATGCCGTGAGGTTGTCCCGCCCGCGCATGTGCGTCAGGTGCGTCTCTGCTACGAAGAAGTTGACGCTGAACATTGTGCCGCTGAATTTGTGGCAGTCGGCGCAGTTGCAGATGAACGAGAGGAAGCCGGGGCCCTGGATAGCCTAGGGCGATGTCAGTCATCGCCAATAGATTTATGATACGACTTACAAACTTCAGCTGCACAGCGCCACAGAAACACGTCGCCGTGGCCTCCGCGTCGTTTAAATAGTCCTCGTCTACGCGCTCCGCGAGGAAGAGGGAGGATTCATATCTATCAGCGTGTTCGGCGGCACTCATGGTTTTTTGGTCGTTGTTGGATTTTTGAAGTCTCCGAAAACCATTGAATCCGGGGGCTCTCTTTATACAACTTCATGTCAACTTGGCGCCGCTAACATCAAATGTCGCTTGAGGTAATGTTCGATTATCAAGCCAGGGGCTGACTGGGCTGACTAACCTTACTCAGCGGGCCGGGCTCACGGTTACTCACCCCGCTGGCAGGTTGTTCTAATCAGTTTGTACAGCGTGCAACATAACAATTTAGCTTGGATATCTCCTGGGCCTAAGAGGATTTTCTAAATTGGCTTTACAGATACCTCTTGTCCGTGGACTTGGATGCAACACATCGCATTGCGAGGTGCGCGCATCCGTTGTTGTCAGTTTCCGAGAGTCCACCCTGGATTAATTGATTCTGAGATTTCAGGCTCTGCTGGATTTAGCCTTGACTCACACTGAGAATTCCCGCTGCTGCTGTGGTTTGTTGAATTTAATCGGAGCTCAGGACAACCCCTCGGTAGCCGAACTGCTCCTCTGCCCTCGCCACCAACCGCGTCGTCTCAGATTCAATCCGCCTCGCCCCTCTTTATTCTGTTGCCCTGGGGCCATTCTCACGCCTCGTCACTCTGGGTACGGATCATCAATTCTGGCCACCAATATTTCAAGACGCCCTGCTAGGCCTTCGCACATATCCGCGCATGTCCGATAATTTCTCAGCCAAGTCTTCGGCCCCATGGATACTCGACAAGCTCGGGGCTTCGATCACTGCAATCCAGATGACAGTGTCGGTCGGTGAGCCAGGCGCACAGCCGATGCCTCAGCAGGCGATTTAACCGGACGAGAAGCGAGTCGTGAATATCCATGTATCGGAAGTTCTTTCACTTCGCGCTGTTAAGTTGGACTTCGTTAATCGAAAGCGGCCGCAAATACTATCAACGATGCTGATCGCACTCTCATGATCATCTTGGAACCCATCCGCTGGAAAGACTGCGCCGAGGTTGCATAGGCATCATACATTCGCGGGTTCAAGTCAAGGCAACATAATATCAACGGCGCTGCTCGTAATCCCATGATCACGCTGGATCCCATCCGCCGGAAACAATGCGTGTTCAGACTCAATGCAGATTCTCCGTGCACCGGCGGCGAAGGATCTCATCGGCGTCTCAGGATTCGTCCTTCGTCCACATGGCGAGCCTGATACTCGTCCTGGAAGACGGCGTCCCACATGTCGTCGAGAATAGGTTTTGCAACACAACGAGTCTTCCGGTTCTAATAACTCTCCACAGTATTGCGAGAAATGACTTTAAAGAGCGCGAGTGGCGACATCGTTGTCTAGAAGGCACCACAGAGCCGTTCAACAACGCAGGAATACAGCGTTTGAATTGTCTGGCGGCGGATCGCCTACTCGTCCGTAACCTCCCTGTCCAGCGCAAGCTTAGCGGTCGGCTCACCTAACTGTTTAAATAAAGATCATTCGCTTGCTACCGACTGTCTCGCTCGGACAATCAGACGCCGTGTTGCTTCGGGAAAAGGCCAGAGAACTAAACGGTTACCGTGTGCATTTCATTCCGGTTGCGAACGTGAACTCACAGCCCGGAGGGCAGTCGCATATCTCCGGGTAGTATCTGCGGTATATATATGCCTCTATATCCCTAAGACGTGTTCATCTTCCCATTCGTCACCCATGTCCGTCCTCACTCACAAACTTGCTTCTGCTTTGTCCTCGCGGGACAAAGACCGAAATCGACTCAAACTGGCTCCACCGTCCAATCCATCGCAGAGCGGTTCCTCAGACTTCGCGTCGAACGACTACCTAGCGCTCTCGCGCTCTTCGGAGCTGAGAACTCTCTTTCTCGAGCGCCTTCACGCTGCGCCCCTCCTGTTTGGGTCCGGCGGTTCGCGAATTCTCGTCAATGGTCAAGCGTATGCCGACTTGGAGGCACGCCTGGCATCCTTCTTCAATGCTCCAGCAGCCCTGGTCACCACCTCCGGCTACGATGCGAATGTCGCATTCTTCAGACATATCCCTCAAGCAGGCGATGTCATTCTTCACGACGAGCACATTCATGCCTCTATCTACGATGGCATGCGCGCCAGCAAGGCGCGATCTGTGTCCTTTCTCCACAACAATGTCTCCGCGTTCTTTGAAGCGCTGACGAAGCTTGTGCAGGATGAACCTGGCGTGATGAGCGGGGCAACAAGTGTATTCTTGGTGGTGGAGAGCCTGTACAGCATGGACGGCACAATCGCCCCCTTGAAGGAGATGTCTGCCGCGTTGTTAGATGCCCTCCCACAGGGCAACGGTCATCTTGTTGTCGATGAGGCACATGCGACCGGAATTTATGGTCCACAAGGGCGCGGAATGGTCTCAATGTATGGCCTGGAGGATAAATGCCTGGCCCGTCTGCATACGTTTGGCAAAGCCGTGTCCTCAACCGGAGGTGGGCCGACTGGTCTACCCATTTTATGTTTGGTCTAATGCCGTTTTTAAGCCGTCTTGCTCACCACACCCCTGGTTCGCGACTACATTCTCAATTACGGACGCTCCTTCATATTCACGACGGCTCCGAGCTATTCGAACATTATTAGCATCGGCTGCTCTTTTGACATCCTCGAGAGCGCCACAGGGGCGCGCTTGGCCCTCCAACTTCTGGAAATGTGCACCTATTTTGTCGATCACCTCCGCGCCAGTCTAATAGGCATTTCCCCCGACATCATTCGCCTTCCTCTGCACCTATCCAAACCATCATCTCCCAACGTCGACACCCTTGCCACACCAATCATTCCCATTCTGACACCGTACGCCAACGAGCTTGCTCAGTACCTTTGTGGTCGCGGGTTCATTACCGTCGCTGTGGTCTATCCCGCCGTTCCATGGAACGAACAGAGAATCCGGGTGTCAATACACGCGGACAAGACAAGAGTGGATATCGATGTCTTTGTGGGTACCGTCATACATTGGGCGGTGGATATGGGAACACCCGACGAGCGATATGAGGGAGGCCATAATAATACGGAGGTAGTGGCCTACAGAACTAAACTGTAATACCTTACAGGTCTTGTGCCTTACATATCAATTTTTGCTTCTGAAATGGGAAACATTTCTATTCTACCGCACCTCTCTCATCTACGTACGTTCAAATACTCCCTCATTTATCGAGTTCAACCCCAAAACTGTGGAGAGGAGCGGCCACATGATGTGCTTTGGGGATGCGCCGGTTGGACTTCGGTACGGGTCAGCGTGCTTTTTGTTTTCTTCTGGGAATTGTCTACTTGGACGCAGTTGACCCTGCGCGGCCTAATTATATTGTATTATTTAATGAGATAGACCAGTTCAAAACTTCGTCACCGGCCAAACATTCAGGTGAGAATTAGTTGCACGTATTGTAGGTCATCGTGTCATCCCGTCAGTGGAAAATTCCGCCGTGTCATTGTAATTTCAACCTCACTCGGGTATCTCGGCCATCTACCTTCTGTGCGAGAATCACGTAGCAGTCCCAAAGTAACTCGATAGTCAAATTACCTGAGCGAATAGCATCGATGTGGAGTATTCTGCTAGTCTTTGCTGGCATACGCTCATTCTTCAGACATCAGAGTTCAATTACTCGTCCCGTGAATTTTTGACGCATTCACACCAAAAAATGTGAAATTTTGGCCCAGATGAACACCCCGCTGAAAGCAAAGGTTTCCGGCCCCAAGCTCAAAACGTTGCGGGAAACATCAGTTTCGACCGCAGTTTCGGCCGGAATGCGCCGAAACAATAAGTTTCGGGCCGGCCGAACACGCAAATCAGGCTGAAACAGCAGCCGAATCCAATGGTTCCGCTTGCGTGTTCGGTTTGCACCCTAAACCAGTGTTTTCGACTGGGTGTTCACCTGAGCTGAAATTTCCCTTTTTTTGGTGTGATTTGTTCCGGCATTATTAATGACATTCGATTGTTACCCAACCGCCCATTCATTCTATTAGGTCTCACAGGATGGCGCTCCAATTGCATGCTTGGTCCGGTTTCGCATTCAATCGCGATGCTTGTGAGCAATAATTCGGGCAGCCAATAATGGGCTCAACGTCCGCGCGTCCAGGATCTGAAGGATGATGAAAGTTGGATGGTAAAAGAGGAGATAATTCAATGATGTATTACGACAAGTTGTCCAGTATATACACTATGCAGAACTTCTAGCAAGTTCTTGAACTACCTACTATGATAAGTAAGAAACAGTGAAATAGAATATTCGACAGCCTTCGCGCTGTCGGCGCATCAATGTCGGCATTAGTCAGCCTCGGTGATGGCTCGGGGTTTGCAACTTCAACAAAGGACGCCTCAGACTCGTAAGCAGAGAGGAAGCACGATTTGACCGATGACTTAAAGCCAAGGCGAAATCCAGGTAAATGCTGAGCTCGATGGAGCGCTCGCCAGAACCAGGTTCGAACTCAATTTTGATGCACCGAGCGACTTAGATATATACATGCTGCTTGCCGGTTGCTGACGTTTCAGACTGGATGCTTAGCTTAATTATGATCAGCTCATATCACAGTAGCTGGAAAGCAGTTACTAAAATATCATTTGAACTTGTACAAAAGTTAAGCACTACAAACGACAAGAGTGAGATGCCAGCGGGCTAGTCTTCGGCCTGGCACGCCTGTCCGACCTGCACAGCGAGTCAATAATGTGGTGTGGGGCAAGAGAACGAGGAGACAAGTGCTCACGATTTCGACGGTGCAGTAAACAGCTACGCAGAGCAAACAACATTTATCACAGCCACGGCGGGCAGTGGGATCGGAGGTGAGGACGGCCTCGCGGACAGCGGTATAGAGACTTTCGGGAGCGTAGTGTTCAGCGGAGCCATGGGTGGTAGAGACATCGCAGTGAGCCTAAGTGAAAAGTCAGCGTTCTGGGCGGTGCTGAAACAGGAGTCGAGTCGCGCACCCCGACGCAAGCAGAGACGGCGGCGGCGGAAGTAGCCCCGCTGTCGGTAGGTGAGCCTTTGACGGTCTGTGCAACGCACGCCAAGGCGAGAACGACGAAGGAGGAGAAGTGCATAGCGGATTTTCAGCGGTGAGTGATAAGGTGCGAGTGCGAGTGCAGATGCGAGTGCGAGTGCGGGTTAACCGTGAAGACCCTGGAACGAGCTGAGCCTTTTTATGTGACGGCCAGAGTTTTCAAACGTGCGCGGAGGCTTGCCCAAGATCCGGTCAGTGAGTCAAACTTGAGTTATCAAACCAGCTTCTTCGCGGTCGATTCGCTGGCTGCCTCCCCTAAATGGAAATGTCAAGAACGTCGGCCCAGATCGAGGGCGGAAATTAAACCATGGCCTTGCGACGGGAAAAAAAACCGTGCGTTACCCACGGCTGCTTTTTTTTTTGTGCGCTGACTGCATAACCCGCGACATCGAAGATAAATCTAAAGAAGCAGTGGCCACAGGCTGTCGAGAATATCCAATTCGCTTGAAAAGGAGTACCACTTCTAGTTCTAGAGCGGTCTGCGAAGAAACTGTCATCTGGAATGGAAATGTCAAGACCGTCGGCCCACATCGAGGGCAGAGATGTCAGTACCGAAGGCGCGAATCGAAAATTACCGTTTCGGGTAGATTTTGATCCCCCGCGAAAGAATTGCTTGTATCTCGATGAGTTGGGCACATATGATTTTGGAAACTAGCCAGTTAATTCAGGCTAATTCGTGCGCAATTAGTGATAGAGTCAGAACAGTTAAAATGATACATTTTCAGGTCCACGGTGAATCTGGCTCCAAATCAGGGATTTCGGGTTTTTGCAAGCCCACCTCCTGTCCAATGAGCCTGAATCTTCTAGGGACCTCATATCTCACTATTGGAAGTCTCTTGGGAACAGTTTCGTGAGTGATTCTGCCCTGGGTATGGGTAGTTACAATTGATTTGAACAATGCTGTTGCTCAAGATGTGCCGAGCGCTGTTAGCACTGGTTATATCAACACTTTTGGCTCTATGGGAAGACAAATGATAGATAATAAGTCCTTGTCTCAACGAACCAGGCTCACTGGGTTTGATTTCGGCTTACCGAATAGGATTCTCTGGCGGGAGAACAGATTGACAAAAATGATGTTTTGGCACATCTGGCTCTATCACTAATTGCGTGTCAATTACGCCGAAAGAACTATCCAATTTTCAACCAAATCCCTCAGGAACCCATGGAGCTATTGGTAATTCTTCGAAAACATCCCAAATGGGAAATTTTCCGTTCGCGCCTTCGGTACTGACATTAGCTGTAAACCACGTCCTCCCAATCAAGCAAAACGTGTGTGAACCACAGCTGCTCATTCGTTCGTTAGCTGACTACCTAACACGCGACTTTGAATATAAAGCAGCGACCTGTCGACAATATCCAATCCGATGAGAAGAGTAGTACTTCTAAAACCTAGAGCAGACTCGCAAGGGCCTGTCTCAGGGCCCGGGACGAAGTCGAAGCCACAGAAATCTCCTTTCGGCTCATATTTGCTTTCACGTTCCGAGCACATGGCAGGGAACTCGACGTCGATGCTCCATCGGCCCACAACACAACTTGCATGGCTCCGCCGACGCCTTGTTGACGGCGTGATGTATCCGAAAGAGCCGAAACCAATTTTCATCGGCAGTTTCGGCAGCGTCAAACAATTAGCTGCGGCTGCTACCCGAATACCACGCCCAAACTTTTGGTTTCGGGGCATCCGCCGAAAATGCGGCCGGAACTAATCATCCCAGCATTCAGAATTGAGCGGGACCGTGCCGTGTAATGCTACCTACCTACCTACCTACCAGGTCGCAACCGTTACTCTCAGCAGCGCACAATTTCTGAATCCAGCCCTCAGTGCAACAACCTCAACGGTTGTGGTGACGACGGTGATCGCTGAGATGCGCCGGATCAACGCGTGCCAAGCCTCATATCCCAAACTTGTCCCGAGCCACCACCCCCAAGATATCGTCTCGAATGAAGTTCGTGATTCTGCGCCTTTAAAAGGGTGCCAACGAAGCTGAACCAACTTTGCTATCGATGACCGGCCTTCTAGCAAAAGGCCAATTTGACAGACCGTATCCTTCATGTACTGAACCGAGTTTCATCCGTATGCCGTCGTTCGCTTTTCACGGAATGCAATCCCAATTCCAGGAAACACTGTTTAAATGGGATAATTATAATTCTGAGTACGTATGGCTGGACTCTACCCACCTCGCTGATGTGGATCGGCAGTATCAGTGCAAGGTCTTCTGGGATGCTTCCTCGGGACATGGCAGTGGGAACGCAGCTGCTCACCTTCGGCCAGCAGCTGACCATTCAATTCGCACTCGGTGCGAAAGCGCAGGACGCGCGGGGGCGCCACACGGATCCCGTGTGAACGACGGACCCCGTGTGAACCAATTCCTCAGCCCCTGTCAACTTCTCTGAACATAGTTTATTTCCGGACGCGTCTGTCCGATGGCTTATAAGACCCCGGAAATCGTCGACCTCTCCTCAGTGGGACCGACATGGCGCCTGTTACAAATGCTCGAGTGATATTTGCTTCCATTCCCAAAGGTTTGGCTGCCTTTCTGTACACTATAGCAGTGTCTCACTGTGGTTGACTTTCCAGACTTCCCCGTGCCCGGGGAGACGATCGTGTACGATACGAGCCAGAAAATCGACCTCGAGGCCGTCCCGCTCAATGGCGGATTCTTGATCAAGACGCTGGTCCTCGCTGTCGACCCGTACATGCGCGGGAGAATGCGTGACCCCGAGGAAAAGTCCTACGCCGTACGATCCAAAATGCGCCCGTGGATATATCTTTTGAGCTAATATCGCAAGTAGCCGCCGTTCACTCTCGGCGAGGCAATTGACGGGTACGGCATCGGTGTCGTGCTGCGCTCCGAGAGTCCGGACGTCGCTGTGGGGAAATACATCTATGGGTTTATCCGCAAGCTGTGTCTCAAAGCAGTCGCGACTCGTGCTGACAATTTTTTAGCCCACCAGCAACACAGCGTCGTGCCCAGCATGGAGGGAATTACTGTGTTGGAAAAGAATTCGCAGCTGCCCTGGTCAGTGTACCTCGGTGCGGCGGGAATGCCAGGTGCGATGATCACGACAACTCTTGACACTCTGTAATAATGGGGTATATTTCAGGCAAGACCGCCTACTTGGGCTGGAAAGCGTACTCCCATGCCAAGAAGGCAATGCTCATTCAACCTTGACGAGGAAATGGCAATTGATATTTTCTGCTCCCCTTAATGCAGGGTGAAACCGCTTTTGTCACTGCTGGTGGAGGTATGTGACCATCGCTGTGCTTCGTGTCGCACCGCTGACATCATTCACCAGGTCCCGTTGGCTCGTACGCATTTCTTTCGTCACTCGAAACCAACAATAAACTCTGCCCATCCATAGCATGGTAATCCAGCTCGCCAAGCGCGATGGCCTCAAGGTGATTGCCTCCGCGGGATCGGACGAGAAGGTCAAGTTCATGAAGGATATCGGAGCGGACGTTGCATTCAACTATAAGACGACCGACACCCGCGAGGTTCTGGCGCGCGAGGGACCCATTGATGTGTACGCCTCGTGTTCGCTGTCTTGATATTGCATTCAATGTCGAGCAGATATTGGGACAATGTTGGAGGGCCCTCTCTTGAAGCGGCACTTGATCATGCTAATATCCACGCGCGTTTACTGGTGTGTCGAGTCGTCGGAGTCTTGATTGAGTCCTGACGATCTGTAGGAATGCGGAATGATCTCAGGTACTATACGTTTTTTCTGCACAAGAGACGCGGAGAGATTGATGCTCTTGTCCAGGATATAACACGGGATACCAAGGCATCAAGGTGTGCACCTTATCCTCGCCCTCTGCACGCGACTTGAATTCCCACAGAATCTCTACCAAACCTTTGCCAAATCCCTCACCATCAGCGGCCTTCTCATTTTCCATTTGGAGTCGGCTGAATCCAACAAGGATTTCTACAAGGTCATCCCGCCGGCCCTCGCGTCGGGTGAGCTTAAGCACCGTGAGGAGGTGACTCGTGGGCTGGACAAGGTCGGCGACGTGATTTTGCGCGTGCAGCAAGGGCGCACTTTTGCCAAGGCGGTCGTTGTTGTCGCAGATGATTAATCGAGGCGCCCCGGATACGAAGTGTACACGAGTCTTGTCAAATATGGGTGTTGATTTGGGATTGAATACAATGAGGGCAGTTGTCCTGATACGCGAAGCTTGCGCGTCGATTTGAGCGCGCATTGCTACGGGCGTCTTTATTGAATTGTCATTCCCTGCTTCACCGGGAATTACCGAACACTGACCAATGAGCTGAGCAATCTCTGAGGCTGACAAGTACAGAACGCCGAGCACCGGCCGAGACTACTAAGCAAGTTGAACCCGGTCAAGACCGAAATCGAGGTTCAACATCCTATATAGAAGCCAAAAGTCGGCTGGTTTATCAATTCATAGAAAACACAACTAATCGTACACTGCCATGCCTTCCGACACGGTAGAAAAACTTGCCAGCGGCGTTCATGACGGCCAGCCCAACGAGGAAGCAACAGCTACTTGCTATTGTGGCGTTGTCCAGCTGCAGTTCGTCAGTATCTTCCTCTTCGCAATTTCTCCGAACTAACACTACATTCCCAGCCCACCGAAGGCCCAGGATTTGCGGGGGCATTCATATGCAATTGTGTGGATTGCCACAAAATCACCGCATCCATGTTCGCATCGAACTTCACCATCGCGGACACGCACCTCACACACGTCCGCGGCCGCGAGAACCTCAGCACCTATAGCCAATCGGGCACCATCGCCACAGGGAACAATATGACCAACTACTTTTGCTCCACTTGCGGGACGCTCATGTACCGCGTTAGCTCCGGGTTTGCGGGATACAGCATCCTGCGTATTGGCACCGTAGACGATTTCCGTCTGCATGAAAACAAGTTGAAGCCCCAGGTGGAGCAGTTTGTCAAGAATCGGGCAGATTGGCTGCATGGTGCGGAGGGTGTCAAGCAGGTGGAGGGTGCGGCGATGTAGAAAGTAGCAAATCGAACACTGTGTTCTTGCACCCGTCCAATTGTGATTTCCGATGCCAATATCTCTGTTCGAACCCCGCCAATAGATAGAGTGGTCCATGCATTGCCAATTCGCGATTGACGTCAGTTCGATTCTGGCCCTGGACATTTTTGCTTCGTGTCTCGTTGCCACCCAATCTGTACAATTACACTCTCTTAACTCTATATGCACATTATCGCTGTTGGGGCTGCGAGACATATCGCAGGAGGAAAGCAGGATATCTTACTATGGAGAAACGAAAACACGTCCCGTTGCAGAGTTCCCGGCCGACGTTCCTCTGAATTGAACCCCTCGCTGGAAACTCTAACTCGTACAGCACGAAAAGATTCTTCCCAGATTATGTCCAATTCCAATAGGCCAGTGCTCGGATTATTAGCCGCAATATACCGAGCCCCGGACTGCAAGACAAACCCCAGCTTGCGTCGTTGGTTGAAAACGGTAGACAGAAACTCCAGGGTACCAAATTTGAAAGCTCATCATCAATGCATAAATACAAAAAGGAGAATAATCAAGCATGGCTTTCACCGATCGAATTGTACAACATGTAGTCAGGGTGTCGATTCCGAAACTAGGAACATAAATATATAAACTGTCTAGTCGTGGAAAATAGTGTTCAACGGTACAAATCGTGATGATGATGGTACGGAAGCACGTATAGCTGCATATTCATCCGTAAGGCCAGAAGCTAAAAAACTAAGCGGACGCGAGCGGAGTGGCGGCAGATAGAGGTGCATATTCATCTGCACGAACCAATGCCGGACCTCGGCCAGGAACTGATCCTAGCACTACGGTGGTCTTCCCCCCCTCGTGGATATCCCGACCCCGAAGACTTCTGAACACATTATTGAGCCCACCCGCAGCTGCAGCTGCCATCAGGTGAAGAGGGTTGGACGGATCGAATGTGGTTGTATGCCTGTCCATTTCGCCGCCATGCCGGTAGATCGCGACTAGCACCAGGGCGACAGTACAGCAAGCCATAAAGAGCCCTGGAACGATGGTCCAGATTGTTGTTCCAGTTGAATAGCGCTTCCAGCCTAATGTCTGTGCGTTCCATGTTCCGTTCATCTGCTGGGTCATATTGGTTGGCACGCCGTCGGGAAACGCCGAAGAATTGTGCAGACATGTGCGCAACACCTGTTTGGAATGTAAAACGCCGCGGAATACCAACAAAGGGCGATACACACAGAAGCACTATATTCGACGACGCCTTGCAGGTACTGTTCCTGAAATTATGTCGTGAAAATTCATGTGTAACTGCTGCATGGAATCACTTACAAGGATTTCGACTTGTTTATTGGCGCCGCCGTTAGCCGTCAGCTCCAGTAGCTGGTCGGCCATCCCATTGCCAACCAACGACTGCTCGGCCACAACCAGTTTCATTACCATACTCATGGCATTGGAACCAGCGATCCCACCGGCATCAACCGGTGGGCCGAGCGATTCGACGATCACACTGATCTCGCCAGCGTAGTTTACACGGACCGCGCTGGTGGTTGGAGCAATCTGGCACACCAGGTAGCTCGTGTTGCTTGGAGGTGTCAGATCCGTATTATGTTGGAGAATCATAGCTAGATGGACAGTATTCAGTAGGTGGCTCCCCTTGAGCGTGGGGACTCCTACTGTAGTTACTGGGACTGTCTGGTGTCGGGTCGCATACAAGTATCCACATGTATGGTGATTCCTCACCGACAATAATTTCAGTGTGGTTCACTAATGAATGATGAGCTGCGTGCCAACGTTCCAATGTTGAACCTACTCCCATACACCTGTTCACAGGAACTGCTGATCTGCATCCAGGTCATGGTCGGGCCGTCTCCCGATTCATCTCCCGATTCGTCTGCGCCAGGTCCCTCCCACCCAGTGGGAAAGGAACTGAGCGATTCGACGTCGGGCGATGTCACGTTGGTCAGGTTCCGCAGTTCGCAGGACACAGTTGCAGTAAACCCTGGAGAAAGGACCGTCATTGCGTGTATCTTGGTGATACTTATAGGAGTATAGCTTCACCTTGTTGATTCATCAAGTAGCTGCTTGTAATGCCATTGTGACGTGGAACCACACTTTGCACTGTGGCGGGAATGGACCAGCCGCCCACGTTAGAATCATTCAACGTGGCTGCAAAAATTCCGCCTGTTACCTACTACGGTCAGATAGAATCATGGTGCAAATAACTACGTACGCGTGGAGACGTTGAAGCCTTGCCCGAGTAAAGAAACGGCGGCCGGTAATCCGAGATACGACTGCGCATTCGCATACCCACTGTCCGGAACGCCTCCAGCGATTGCTGTACCCGTCTCTAAACTGTGGATGAGTTCCACACTCGAACATGTTGCGGTGGGACGCACCAGCTACGGTACAAGAACCACCTATCAATGAATCCTCGGCGTTCCAAAGTTGCTGAAGGGCTGGACTGGAGAGATCGAAGTCGCGGCCGACTAGAGGGCTGGATATCACGATGTGCACTGGAGTTATAAGTGTGGACCATCTATACTTTATTGGCTTCGGTGATAGAAACAGTAAAAACGACGCACGCAGATGTTTGAATCCCAGCCATTATGAGGCATAACAGCGAAACCGCCGGCCACTTCCAATGGCGGCGGTGAAATACAAGCGAACGCGTGGAAATGGTCACACCAGCCCCCAAGGTGGCGAGCGAGACAGGTCGCAAAAGATACAGTGACATCGATCTGCGGAGCGCATACGAGAACAAACTGTGCAAGTGGTTAGCGACTAGAATCAGCATTTTGTCCCCATTGCGTACAAACTTGAAGACCCAGCGAGGAAGGTTGAGATGAGGGTCGCTACGAACGTCACGATATGAGGGTTGTTGTCCGCCCAGATCGCCCGAGACAATGGCAAGGCTACCGATCCTCGGGATCTGACGACGGCCAGAAACGCCCAAGCCAACGCTTGCAAAAAGAGCTGACCGAGAACGACAAGTGCAGGCCATCCCAGCAGGCGGGGAAATGCAGTGCCCTTGACCAGCCTTGTCGAAAGAATACAACTGTCAATCAGAACAACAAGGGCCCAGGGGTGGGGGCTCGTACCGAAAGTTTCGTGGCGGGACGGGCTTCTCGTCGCTCTGGTAGGGGTCAAACTCCTCCTGATTCAAGTCGGTGTAAGTAGATTCAGGAGGAGAGATCATGGACGGGGAAAAGAAGCGGAGTAAGTGGGTCCATCATCATCTTTTTAAAAGGCCGCGCGCGCTCGACCGCGTGTTGTTCCGTGTTGGCAGGCGAGGGAGACGGCCTGATATATTTTAAGACTCACCCTGATGATTAGACTTGGCTGCCGATCCACGAACTGCCCTTCTGTCCTGGGAATCGACCCTTTGAAATGCAGCGAGGCCAAACTGGAAAGAAATCGCCTCGAGCCCGTTCAATGGTGTACCCTCGGTTTTCAAGTTCGAAAATTGACTATTTCGCTGTTATGAACGTTTTCCTCCTCACAGCTGCCGCCGGATGGGTCGGGTCTGTAGGCCACCAACAGCCAAACGTTTCAGCGAACCCCGCGAACCCCGTCAGCCGCCATCATGCTGTGCGATGCTGAATGGAGATTGAGAGCCATTCTCGGAGAAAGCATCTCACCAAGCAAGTCCCTGGAGCTTGCAGGAGCTGTGCATGCGACATGAGAGCGCTGGGAGAAAGAGGAGTGTGGCGATGCACCCGCGCATCACCAAACAGCCCCGGCCGGAAATAGCCGCATCTCCTTGTTTTCGCCTCTCAACTCGGCGGATCACAACCACTCCTTGGTCCCATGGTGCGACACGAACGCTCCCGTTTCCTCCACGGTCCAGCGGTAAATCACGTCCAACATCATCTGCACGGACTGCTCTGGCGTAAGCGGCCCCGAGAAACCCGGTAGCTTTTTCATGAGCGCCTGGACAAAGGCCTTGAACTCCTCGCTCTCCTGCGGAGTCCCTAACTCGCTGCGTCAATCACAGGCCAAACAAAGTGAATCGTAGGCTTACGGTTTGTCTTCGTATCGACGAGTCCCGGGCTGATGGACAGGAAGACGAACCCCTCGGGTTTGAACGTCGCAGCGAATTTGGCAATGGCCATGTTCAGCGCTGCCTTTGAGATGCTGTAGCCGATCTGTCCGCTACTCCCTGTCGCAATGGCGAAGGCGGGATCGGCCGCGGGGGTGGATAGCGTGACCACCTTTTTCGCGGTGCCTCCGCGGAGAAGGGGGAGAAACACGTTCGTTGTGTGGATGGTGCCGAGGGTGTTCACTCGGAACTATAGCGGACACGAGTTTAACACTGAATCAGGGCTTTAAATACAGGGCAATACCTTTTCGAGCAGGTCCTGGTCCAAGGCGTCCTTGGTTGGGCTAGATATCCCGAACTATTAGCCAACGCTTTGCGTACGACGTGTAACAGTAACGACGAGGTACACACAATGTGTCGAGCGTCGATTTGGAGCGATCGTGGGTGGCCGCGTTATTAATGAGATAGTCGAGCTTGCCGCCGGTTGCAGCCGCTACCGCACTGGCAGCAGCCTAAGACGTATCATCTTTAGCGCACCGTAAATTCAGTAAACCAAAGAATTGGGACCGTAATCGCTTCTTTATCGGTTATATCAGCCTCCAGCACGGTTATATTCTGGTGGGGAAGGTTGTTGAGCGCGGTCGCGGTTAACTTGTTGCGGACAATGGCGAAGATGGTTTTGCTGCGCTATACACTGAGATGTGATACAAATACTAGCTAGGATAATGTCAGCGCAGGGATATGTATGGACATGTTGGCCCAACGTACGTCAAGGCCTCTGGCTGCACCAGTGATAACGTAGGATGACATGTTGGAATTGAGACTTGTGGGTCAGGATGGACTAGTTACAGTACGCCCTGCCTCTTATAATTCATAGACATCGGACTCGGAACGACAACAGAAGGATGGGTAGCTTAGATATCTTGAGACTGTGAGTCAGGGGCAAATGTTGAGTCAGCTTTGGGCGGAACGCCGCCATTCGCAATGCGGCTGACATGTTGAAAATGATTGACTCAATTGTTGACTCTGCACAGCGTGCGGCTTATCCCAGCGAAATTGCTTCTTCTACGGCCACATTTGCGACTTTGCATGCTGTATCCAGCACCTTATGACCATCCCGCCGTCTTCTTGGTACGCTGAACTTTTAACTGTGATCCAATCGTTCATTTCTGCATCCGTCTTTGCACTTGCTGGGCTTGGACGGAACAGACGATCAATGCGAGGCCTCCGGACCAACCCAGGCCTCGTCGTAGCTCGAATTAAGGGTGCGCAGACACGCTGCAGAGAGAGTTGTCAGGCCTTGAGGTGCTGGAGAGGATAAGAATGCATCTCTGTAACCTTTCATCGGGCACATGGTGTAGTTGGTTATCACGCTCGCTTAGCGGCAAAATTCACTTACGGGATAACCACGGTTTGGACAAAAAACGTGACCGCGGAACAATTTTTTGGTGGGGCCGCTTGAATTAGGCGAGGGGCGTGGACTCACCGCTGAAGCGACTTTTTACGCGCCCTTTGGCACGACCTTGCATTTCACCCAGGCAATGCCCGGGCGAGTTGGTTGAACAACCACGTGACCGTTCCATCTCGCTTATCTGGCTTGGGCATTGGAGTTACGGGATACAACCCCTCGCCAGAGCTCGGGGCGCACTCGTCGGCTGACACCTCCTGGTGCGTGGCGCTTATTCGGGGAAACCTTTTTTTCCTCGCTGCGCTCCAAAAAAAAGCCTCCCCCTAGAGGCCTCTCGTCGGCAACTTTTCTCGCTGCGCTCCAAAAGGTTGCCTCCTCAAGACACGCAACAATGGCTCGTCGATCGTCGCCCCACCTGTTTATCGCTGCGCTCAAAACAGGGGAGCTCCTCACTCCTCAAATCAGAGGTCTTTCGTCGGAGGGAAAACTTTTTTTCGCTGCGCTCAAAAAAGTTTCCCCCCCTCCTCAAGACAGAGGTGTTGGGTTCAATTCCCAATGTATCCAATGCTTTTTGCAGGTCCTCCGGGCGCCGCAAAGCCGCTGTAACGCAGATCTCGCAGCTTTGCTGATGCTGGTCGTCATATGGCCAATAACTCGTTTTGAGCTCCAGACATTGCTTCGGGGACCACCTGCGTGATGTCCGCCGCCTTCCGCCTACCCCTCACAATATTTACATGATTTTGGGACCGGGAGGAACGTTCAACATTGCGGTGATGGTTGTTCAACTCGCGATCAATATTGATTGGATTGATTGATGGGCGATTGGTTCAACCGCCTAATTTTGGTTCCTCCGCAATTCCTCCGAGATTTGTGAGCTCAAATCCGGCAGTAGTTGGAGGTAGGTAGAGAATGATGAGATTTGTGCTAGAGCATAAGGATTCATTACCGAAATTGGAATTTCCGAACAGACAGCAAATATCGAGTCGCCGCCTGGTAAGAAATTTTTATTCGTTCATGCTCAAGTTCAGGACGAAACAATGTGGACGAGGCTCGGTTGCGTGCCACGCTGAGGAATGCATCTGCATTCAGTGAGATGCCGATCAGGCTTTGCCCGTTCGACTCGGGCTCGAGCCTTGCTCATCGTAATCTGCGATCACCCTTTTTGTTGGGGTGGTGCATGTCTTCACTCGAGTTCCATCTTCGCAGACTTGAAATAGGATCACCGATCCCCAAATTTTCCTTCTTCCTTTGAGATGTTATATCTGCGGGGTTAACTGTAGTCTGGAAGGGAGGGAAGGTAGTAGGGATCCAACCGATAGTGGATCGAGATTAGTGTTCCGGATGGGCACTGCATTGCAAAGCATAATGAACAGTAAATGACTCCGACTGACCTTTGATGCATGAGGACCGTACATGCAACTTGCCACTCAATCGAAGCTGTTAGAGACGACTGACTATTTTTGTGCGGCTAAAATGTCCAGTCTCCCAGTGTAGGAACGTAGATGTACGGAACGACTTGACTGACGCCGTTCGCAGCTCGAGCCTCGCACGACTTGGTTATAATCGCAGGAGCAGAATCCCTACGATTGTAGCTGCTCTTCGGTGAGTTCCAGAAACGTTGGCGAAGCTCAGGACGAACGAATTGGATGCGAGGAACGATGGTATGGAGGTAATTCCAAAAGTACACAGAGGCTCGTGGCAGTACCGCAAGACCTAACCCAGTCCAGTCTCCTTTTTCGTCATCTTTCCCGCTTCCTAGCATCTCCTCGGAGTAGAATGGAAGTTGTTCTCTCCCAGCCAGACGCTGAGCTCGTACCTCCCTTAAGTCGAAGTTGAAGTTCAAACAACGTCGTGGGTTTTTTTTTTTCGGAAACCGTCCGGCCACGGGTCATGCATAAGGTTGGTAGCGGCAGCCAAATCTTGTCGGGCAGGGCTCATACAATAGGCGCGCACGGCTGTTGGGCTAGAAATGAAAATGTTTAGAGTTTGCCTTTGTTTGGACGGCATCACGTTGTCAATCATTTTTTTCTTCGTCGCTTCCACAGGCTTCCACGCAACCACCACAACCCACTTTTCGTCCAAATCGTAGCACAGGGGATAAAACAGCTCTGAGATGTCCACCGCCAAACAAAAGGCGGATGCTTTCAAGGATCAAGGCAATGTTCTGTTCAAGGAGGGGAAGATGCTGGAGTACGCTCAAATTTCTTGCACGAGACTTCATACTGACAGCCCAACAGGGCCTCGAAGCTATACGCCAAGGTTGCCCATCTCTATTACTAATGTCAGTCTTGATCTCGACTGACTGAAGTCGTCTAGGCAGAAGCAGCAGCGCCAAACGAAAATGTGTACCCAGCGAACCTGAGCGCCGCGTTGTACGAGATGGGCGACTATGCGGGCTCGCTTGACGCGATTGCGCGCTCCTGGAAGCTCTCCAGCGCCAACACGGGGCTGACGCTTCGTCTCGCGACACGTGCTGCAAAGGCTCTCGCGCATGGCGTGCGTGGGGGCACGATAACACCCAGCGCGCTCGCAGCGCATGCGCAGGTCATTGAGCAGCTTGAGACTGTGGCCTTGCAGCAAGAGACGACCGCGGCAGAGAGTCCGCCTGAGAGCGTTCGTGTGTGGCACGAGTGGCGTGCCATTGAGTCTGAGAGCGCGGACGCACACGATGCACGCGTCCGACTGGCTGAGATGTCGATCGCGCGTCATTCGGTGTGCGTTGGGCTTTCCTTCCGCTTTCTGACACAAAACTGACACGACGACAGGAACCCGATGCTGCAGTATTACCCGATGGGCCAAGACGAGATGCTCTCGCTTTTCGATGACTGGGGCCCGAGGGATCCGTATCCACTTAAGATAAACAGCTTCAGCAAGGCCAGCCTCTCCGAGATGTCGTTTTTGTTTGGGGGTGTTGGCGATGGTACGTCTCAGTCCCGTGCTTCTCTGTCTATCCGTGGCTGATGCCCGGTTGTGCAGCTCGAAACGTATTCGCCACGCTCATCGGCGCGCATCGCGCGTACAAGGGCCTGCCGAAAGACAAGCGCTCCGCCATGCGCATCCACCTGACGCTGTTGGACATCCACCCCAGCGCTCTCGCACGCGACCTCGTGGTGCTGATGCTTTTGAATGACTGCATGACGCCAGGCCTCTCGCCCGCCGCGCTCGCAGAAACCCAGGCGACGCTGATGTATACTTACGCCGGGGCAATAATGCCGCCGTACGCCCACGCACGGTTCGTATTCTCCTCCTCCTCTCTATAGTTAACTTACTTATACTCAATCCCCTCCAGGCAGCAGAAAACGATCAAATCGCTGCAAGAGCGCCTCGCCGCCGTCCCCCCGCGTCTCCCCGCGTGGCTGCACGTCAAAGCCTCCGCCATCCCCGCCCTGCAGGCATCGCTCGCATATTGGCTTACCAACACCAGCAAAACGACGCGCGGCATGCTGGCGATGTTCCCCGCGGACGGAGGCGGGTCGTCGATGGTGCAGCTACTCAAGTTCCCGGGGCTCACCCCGAGCTACCGCGCGATTATCCAGGGGAAGATCGATGCCCCATTACGTGCCATCAACGGCGCGATCGATGGCTGGGGGCCGGCGCAGGCAAGGGCGTTTGGGGTGGATGGGCCGGGGTGGGACGATACGAGGGTGATGCGGGAGCTCGCGAAGAGGAGGGAGGGGATCGCGGAGGAGCTGCTTGAGGAGCATTTGAGTGGGAATGCGGGGCCGAGGTTGGGCGGCGAGTCGGGGTGGTTTAAGGTCACAACGGGGCTTGTTCCGCCGAAGGAGTTGTGGGGGAAGCACCCTGAGATGGAGCAGTGGAGGAAGAATAGGAGGGGTGGGCCGTATTCTGAGGAGGTGAAGGCGCAGGTTTGTCCTCTCGATCGTCACATCGGTCTTGTATACTGACGTGTTGCAGTTGAAAGCAACGGTCGAAAAGTCATGGAAGCCCAACATGACACTTTTCGTGCGTGTCCCCCCTCTCCTTCGTATTCCCGTCAACTAACAACTCTACAGGACCGCGAATACTCGGAGCTCTCCGACAAAAGCCTCCCGCACTGCAAGGGGTACCCCGACGTGCACTCCGACGGCGTGCAGTTCCCCCGCCTCTGCGACGTCTTCAACCGCCGCTTCGGCATCGACAAGGGCGGGGAGCTGCCCGCCGAGCCCGAGTCCCCGGCGTTCACGCACACGATGCGGTTCTTCCAGGGCGCGATGGATGCGCTGAGGGCGTTCGAGGGCAAGGTGACGCTGGAGATTTTGTGCGGGGGATTGATGCAGGAGCTGGATAAGATGCGGTTGGGGACGGATGGGGACCGGCCTGTGGGGTTCCCGAGGAGCTTTACGAGGGCGTATCTTAGCAATATTCCGTGAGTGATTTTGAACCCCAGGCCGTTCTACATCGCTGACTTCAAATGTAGGGATTATACTCACGGGGTGGGTATTGGTTTATTCGTTCCTTCAGTTTTACTCAACATATCATAGGTCATTAATACTGCGACGTATGTCGTTCCATGCCTGCAGCAGCTGCCCGGCTCGGCCGTGGCGTCCAATTGTCTCATGAATTCGGGGGTATGGAAGGACAACGACGAGTTTTGCCATAAGTACGTTCCTACTTCCCTTCCCTTCCCTTCAGCCCGTCCTTTCGATGCTGATTGAGACATCCACGCCAGTTACGCTCTCCTCCACCCACGAGACGTCCCGCGCTTCCTCGGCTGCGACACCATCCGCATGGACGGCATCATGGGCCTCGTCTCCCTCGCAAAGAAGACCCTCCCGCGTCCGCTCGACGAGCTCGCCACCCGCGCGGAGCTCACGCGCTGGCTCACACGCGTGCTGCTGTACACATGCGTCCCCGGTTCACCGGGCATGCAGAGCGCGCGCGTGCGCATGCCGAACAACCTCGTCGCGTTCGTGCGGCTGCTCGTGCACCTGCACGCCGTCGGGTACCCCGCGCACTGGCTGAGCGAGTTCCTCCAGCCCGTCCTCGCGGATAAGCTTGACACGGACGTCGCGCCGTACCTGGGCAAGTTCCCGATCCCGTTGTCGGATTTAGGAAGGAGTGGGGTGAGGCGCAGGGTGAGACTGGATGCGTGGCTGCCTGAGCTCGAGGGTATTCTCGCAAGTGCGGGGACGGGGCTACCGTTCGCGGTTGCGCTGCCGGCGGGGTGGGCGACGACGCATGAAGAGATCGCGGTGTTCGAGGCGGTGGTGCAGCCCAAGGGGGGTGGTTACGGGCAGATTCAGTTCGCCGCGCAAGACCCCGTCGTCGACATCCTATTGTACAAACCGTCCAAGACGCTGGGCGTGGACGCGCTTGCGCGGTCTATCACGGGGATCATGGATTTAGGAAGGGCGGGGGAGCCAAGGCGCGGGACTGTCGTGCTTTTGTCATCGCAGGAGGTGGTTGACGTGCCTGGGAGGAAGGTCAGTTGGCGGTTGAGTCGCGAGCGCGCGAAGGCGATGCGGGATGAGGGGTGGGCTATGGTCGTTTATCGTACGGACAACCATGAAGCGGGTGCGTGTCTTTCGCTTTCTTGGGAGGGAAGTGCTCATTACTATGATAGTGACGCTTCCGTTGCCGGCTTCGAAGTGGATGGAGGTGCTTGAGGTGTTGGATGTTGACTAGGATAATGCGGAGGCAATGCGAAGGGCAATGTATATTCATCTTGGATTTCGTGTTGTATATGAAGCAGGCTAAAATAGATTTGCTGTTGCTCCGTTGGTGTTCGACTGTTTTTTTCGATCGGAGAGCTCAGAGCGACGAGTACAAGACGTTGGTCAGTGCCAACTTGAAGACCATACCGACAGGTAAGCATGTATGTAAAATGAATCTTCACGACATAACTCCAGGAACAGTATGTAGTTGAATGGTACAGTAGGGTTAGGGTTAGACGCCCAGAAGAGCGGAAAAAAATGGTCCACCCAGCCGAGTGACCGTGGTGGAACTGGAAAATATTGAGACGGTGCATGCGCCTAAGCACATACAAGCCGCAAGCGCACTCTGTATGGACAGGGTCGCCGTGCTATGGAGTGTTCCTACGGCCCACAGACCCAGGGAGGTGAAGGGCCTATGCCATCAAGGTAAGTATGAGTTGCTGGAAAGATGAGACTAGACTTTTATACGTTACCTCTGCGCACGGACCAGGTTGCGTAGCCGATGTTTGCGACCGTTGAAAAAATCAACATTTGATGCGCCACCTAGAGGCGGTTGTAGTGACAAAATGCGACAGAATGGAGGCGTGGCTCCGACCACACAATCTCTGCCAGCTAAGAGCATGCAAAAGATCACGACAGGATCAGAACATCCAACAAGCGTCACCCGTGGTGCCAGTTAAAAGTTTCAAGTTCAAAGTTCAAAGTTCAAAGTTCAAAGCGTTGAACGCACATGAGACACAGTCACTTCTGCCTCCTTCATCAAGACAACAACTATACTCGGTAGCACAGACGTCAGACACTATTTCGGATACAACAGAGTAACACAATCGGTAGAGGGTACAATACGGCAAGAAAGACGGTCATAACAGAAAGATAGTCAGATACATGAGGAAGGTGACAAAGCAAGGAATACAAGATAGGAGAGTCGATGTGTTGAGATATGGTACAATTGCAAGAGAGGGCGCTGTAGGATTGGTGCGAGAGCAAAGCAGCAGAGAGAAACGAGCAAGCAAGAAAGCCGAGAAGCAAGAAAGCGGGGAAGTGAGATGGACATGGGGAAAATCAAAAGGAGAGCCAACGCCTATGAATCTCGATGGCCAGCTGCCGCGCACCGGTGCCGACGTAGATCATAGACAGGTTATACGCAGCTTCTGCCGTGCATGCAGTATCCTACAATCAAGCGTTGTGTCAGACACAATGCTCCGAAAGCGTTCGGAAGGATCGTACCGCAGGCTTAATCGCCGCTGCTGCAAGCGCGCGCTCGTAGTGCCGCGCCGCATGCCCGTAAAGAGCTGCATCGACCGGTAGTCAGCTTTGCCTCTCGACGCAAAGAAATCGCGAAACCTAGCTGGTGGAACGTCCGCCCGACGTTGTACTCTATCTCCACGACGTTGTCTCCCTGCAACGCACGGAACGCCCGGTAGCGCGCAATGAACGCAATTGCCTAACAAACAACCATGAGTTTTCTCGGGAACGAAGAATCCGGAATGAAGAACACACCTGGGTTACGAGATGATGCCTATTGTCGCACTGCCGCTGCATCGCGCGCCCCAGCGACGCAACCGTCATACAGATCGAAATCATAGGATCCTCCTCGCAGTGGTCGAACGCCATGAGTAGATAGACTGCGCTCTCGGTCAGTTAAAGTAACATGTGGGAGGTGAATGTGAATGCGTGCGTACACATGGCGCTCTGGAAACTCTTCGCGACGAGGCACATCTGGCCGTACAGCGCCAACACGATAGGGTTCGGCGCCTTCGCGATCTCGGGCAGGCGCGGCGCACGCTGCCGCTTCCTGCGACCCGTGGCGATAACAGGCTTCCGCTCCTTATCCTCCGCGCGCTCCTGCTCCTCATCCTCGTCCTCGTCCTCCGACTCCGCCCCACCGACTGACTTGGTGCTGAAGCGCTTGTTCTGCAGACTCCACACCAGGGACTCGGGGTTGTTCGCCGCCGCATCGAACATCTTAAGCTCGCGGTGGAGGAACTTCTGGAGCGTGGATGCAAGGAAGGCATCCGTGGGCTGCGCCCCGCTGCCGAGGGCCGACACCATGATGCGCAGGGGGTCGTTGTGGAACTGGTGCGCCATGAGCAGTTTCCTGGACTGTTCGACGACGACGGGGAAACAACCCGCGGCAGATGCGCATGCTAATATTAGCGTTAGAGCTGAACGAGAAATGGAGTAAGGCAGAGATCATTCCGCACCGATCAAGGCAACACGAATCGCATCCTGCACGTTTGGCAGCTGGTACGCGCTGGACATCAAAAGATGCCGCAGAACCTCATCTGCGTGCTTGTAATTTCCGCTCTCGGTCAGAACAAAGCAGTACTATATCCATCCATCTGCGTGAGTTCTCAATCTCGTTATGAAAGTGGTGTCACGAACCTGGAAGAATAAACGGAGCCAGTCGTCAAAGCTGACCCCACGGAACACATCGACCCGATTATATTTATCGCCACTCCTGGTCTTGCGTGCCGTGGTATCATGCGCTTCAAAGATATTCAACAGAAAGTTGTACAAGAAGGCAGAAACCCACCTAAATCAAACTGAAGACGGCAAAGGATCCGATCTTCGTCACCCTCCTCGAGTTTTGCGCTCTTCCGCGCAGGGAACATCCCTTTGTACGTCTACCGAATCATTGAGCGCCAGAAAACAGTACACCAACAGGAAACACATACCCTCGACGTTGAATACAGCTTTCTCGTCTCGCGGAACGCCTCGATCAGCTTCTCCGCCTCCAGCATCCACTGCTGCCGCGGCTCGCCGTCGCCCTGCAGCATCCGCGGCCACAGCTGCTTCAGCCGCCGGTACCCATCCATCACCTCCGTCTCCTTGTGCGCCTCCATCTCGCGCAGCTCCGCGTTCGAGAGCCGGTTCGTGGACGCCTTCTTGGCGGGCGCGTTGATGCGCGATTTGACGGCCTTCTCTTGAATCAAGGGTGGGAAGGCTGCGGGGGCGGCGGAATTGGTGGCTGCGTTTGGCTCTTTCGGACGGCGCTTGCGCGAGTCGATGACTGACGCTACGTCAGGAAAGAATGTTCAAGGCCGATGCATACCTTCATATACGAGTTCCAGCGCCTTGCGCGGCTCGTTCAAAATCTCGTACACTTCAGCGAGCTTCATCTTGGCCTCGTTGTGGTTCGGATCCACTTTCCGGACTACCTCGTCATTAGTGGTGTGTTTTGTTCTAGAGGGAAGAGAACGAGACTTGCCGGCCTCATAAACGTCCGCCGCATCCTGCAGCTCATCGGTCATGCGGAGACATTCCGCTGTCTGGAGCAAGATGTACACGCTACTTGTCTATGTTTGCAGTAAATGAGCTTCAAATGTTTGCATAATCTTAGAGGATCAGCGGCGTACCGTCTCATTCTGCCCCAACACCTCGTAGATCGCCCATGCCTCGTTGAAGAGGTTGCGCTCAAAGTACGCGTCAGCAATCTCCGAAAAAAGGGATGCATAATCTAGAATGTCTTGCGCAAGCACGACGTCCGCGTGTACCTACCCCTCCGAGGTGAGTCCACATGCCGATCGGATAAAGGATGGACTGGATACCTTCCCCTCCTCAAGCTCACCCATCTTAATCCTGGCAATCGCAAGCCGATGGCGCGCATTCACGTCTAACGCGAAATACCCCGGGTCGATGTCGGCGTCCCCTTCCTCCTCCTCCTCCCCCTCCCTCTCCATAGCGACAGCACGCGCAACTTCCGTGCCCTCACAGTCAAACTCGCGGTCGTCCGGGCACAAATCCCAATAGCCCTCGTCCTTGCGGCCCTGCAGCCACCGTGCGCCCCGGCGGATCACGTCCACCGCGCGCTCGTGCTCGCCGAGCGTGTTGTACAGGTCCGCGAGCACCAGAACCTCGAGCAGCGCGAAGCCCGCGCCTGGCACTTCGAGCCCCGACGTCGCCGCGCGGCCGACACCGGCGGGATACGTGCTGTGGTAGTGCTTGAACGCGGCGTGGAAGAGCTCCGCGCACGTCTCGAGATCGCCGAGGTCGATGAGGACGGTGCGCAGCTCGGAGAGGATGTTGAGGTCGTGGGGGAAGCGCTCGAGGATGCCGAGGAGCGCGATGCGGGTCTGCAACAGTAAACACAGAACAGGGTAATATAATTAGGGCCCAAGTCGTGCGGAAAAAGATGCAAGTGGTACCGTGAGTAAGTCTCCCAGTTCTTTCGCGAGCATTGCGCGGTCCCAGAGCGCGGCAACGTTGCTGGGGTCGATATGGTAGCCCTTGGCCCAGCAGTACAACGCCTGTTGCGGGTATCCCAGCTCGCTGGTCCCAACGTCAGCCATAATTTATTGCTGTCTGTAAGGGACGCAAAACCGTACCGGGATTGCCGCGCCAGACGATCCCACTCGTCTGCATCCTGCTTCAAATGCGCACCCATGATGCGCAGCTGAAGCGCCTGCGGAAGCTCGTTCTGGTCCTCGTAGCACTGCGCGAGGACCGACCACGCCGCCGCGGCGCGCGGCTCGATGCGGATGACTTGCAGCATGGTCCGGATGGCGCTGCCCAGGTCGCCGTCCACGTACGCCTGGTTGCCCGCGCCGATGAGCGCCTTCGTCTGGGACGACAAGTGAGGCCCTTTTCGGTCGCACTACAGGGCTTTAAACGCGAGTACATACGCAAGAAAAAAGAGGCGAATGGCGTACCTTCAGCCGCCGGCGCCCGATGCCAGACGCCGAACGCAAGTCCTCGCGGTACTCACTGCTGTCGCAGATGGTGAAGTCCCATTCCTTCGCCAGGAAACCCGTGCCCGAGGAACCCTCGTCGAGCCTAATGCTTTTGACGAGGCGCCTGGCGAAAGCGAGGATCAATGATGAAAAAGAGCCGAATAAGGTACCCACTCGAATTCTCCGCCAGCTTGGCTCTCCATCTTGACTGAGATCAAGGGCTTAACATCCTCCTGCGGCTCCTCGTAGTCAGAATCGGAATCGGAATCCGACTCTTCCTCGGAGGTTGCGTCTGATTCAGAGGAATGGTCGTCGTCTGCGGGGATGATGAGGAAGTCGTGAAAGGACGGGGAGGAGTGCAAACCGGAAGTATCCTCGAGAGCCCTGGCCAGAAGACTTTTATCGTCTTCTATGGCTTCGAGCTTCAGTTTTAGATCAGGGTTCATGACGGTTCGTCAATCGACAGACTGCGAAAGTCGAGAATGTCGTCTTGACTCTTACATTGGAATCAGTTGGAAAAAAAAAAGTGATGAAAATATACCTGCAAGGCTCCCAGTCCTTATTTCAAGCTATGCGTCAGAATCTATAGCCTAAGAGTACGCTTGGAGCCGGTCAAAAGAAATGGAGATGGAAGTCAAGAGCAAGGGCGATTGATTGCGCGTCCACATCATAACAGCTGTCAACACGGTTCGGAACCGTTCAAATTTGGCTCAAGTTCCAAATATCGGTTACCACCGTGAACAATGTTGACAGTATCTTCCAAGGATGCACCGATTGTAAATGCTACTTGCTGTCACAATAATTATATTTCACCACTTGCAATCGACCATTAACAGCTGCGTTTTGTTGGGGCGGTTGAACGCTGGTTGAACGCTGGTTGAACATTGGTGGTTGCCCAACGGTTGACTCGAGCACGCACTTGTCAAGCTTGAGATTCCGACCGGAATTAATTGCGCGCTACGGTACCGCGCCTCCGGCTCGTCCTCCGAGACGCTCACAGGGTGCAATGACCGATTCAAAGCTTGTTACTAATTCAAGGATGTGGTACGTGTGTCATTTGTCATTGTGCTCATCAACTAGTATCAAACTAGGATCGTAAAAGTAGGGACAGTAATTATTGCGAGATTGCTCGGGATCGTGTATAGAGCAGCTTGTGCAGGTGCGAATCAAACTTGGTCCTCCGCGCCGGGCCCAGCGGGCGCATTTGTACGCAACTCGTATTCGGCGCGTTCGTGGTGTGCCCGGGCAGCGGCATTCCTAACATCAAGAAAGGTGAACTTGCGAAATAAAGGGCCAAAAATGGCACCCACGGCTTGTTGAAAGGGCTCTCCGCGCCGGTGTAAAGGAATGCATCGTAGAACAGGGATCCTGCCTGCGCGCCGAGGATGGGGGCCATAATCGGGCACCAGAGCCTGTGCACGACGGTAAGCTAAAAGACGTGGATGCAGAATAAGCGGATTCACCAGTATTGGCTGGAGAAGGTATAATGAATCAGTTATGTAAAAAGCGCGGCGGATGAGGAAGTGTACGAACTTGCGGAAGGTGTAGACAGAGCGCCCGTACCCGACCATTGAAGTCAGCAGACTGGAAGTTGTTGGCTCAGCGCAACACGGCTAAATGGAGGGTACCATACCGTGGCCCGAGATCACGAGCGGGGTTAATGGCGAACCCTGTCTCCATCCCGAGACAAGCAGCTATGCCCAAAATAACGATGAAGAGGACCTATTGGAACGTGAGATGTAATGAAAATTGGAAAGGGATGAATTTTGACCAGGGGAACAAGGCCGGCTGGGGGTGGGTAGTTCTTCTTGTCGTTGATTGCGAGCAGGACGATGAGCTGCGACAGATATTAGTGCATCAAAATGCCGGAGAGAAAAAATTAAATCACCAGTACGGCGGTGGCGAGAAACTCGGAGAAGAAGCAAGAGACCGAGGTCATGTAGTCCAGCTTGTAGACGAGTGAGCTAAGCCCGGGCAAAGCCAGAGAGAGATACAAACTGCGAAGGTTCCAAACCTAGGTTGAATGTCAACAAGCAGATCGAACATAAACGATGGAAACTTGCAGACTGGCAGTAGCGAGAGTCCGCACATGAGGCCCGCCCTCGAATATATTCTAGAAAGAATAAGCCGAGACACATCACAATGAGAAAGGAGCGGGCACAAACAATGGCGCGGTAATAATTCGCATAGACCAAAGCAGCCCCGACTAGGCCACCAAGTGTCTGCGCAGCAATATATCCCTGGTGGTGCAGTATGAGAGTAGTGAACAAAAAGAGGGATAGATATTGCACGTACAGGCACCTTCTTCCACGGGAATCCTCTATAGGTGGCAAGGGCAATTGTCACAGCCGGGTTGATGTGGCCACCCGAGATACCGCCCGAAACCTGCGGTATGTCATGTGTGAGCTTCACTATCAATGCCGCGCACACAAAGGACGAACCCAAACTCCCACTGCAATACCAACAGCCCATCCGAAGCTGACAGAAAGATAGTCCTATACAGCGATCTGAGATGAAGTCTCGACTCGGGAATGCTAAAGCCCTTACACCCTTTTGCGAGGACGCGACGCCGGTGACAGAGGAAAGCAGCACTTGGCAGTTGACGCCAGTCCCGAATACGACAAGCATACAAACTCCTGTATCTTGGTCAGCCCCGATGGTTGAGTTTTCCCGTTCAATGAACACTCACCCAAAAATTCTGCAACGTATTCCCTCGTAACCAAGCTAGAGTAGTGATCATTGAGCGACATGCAAATAAAAAACGACAAAATACATACCGATACCTCGCCCAGGCATTAGGATGGATCGTGATCGTCTCACGACCGGCATATTCCTCGATATGTTCAGCCAAATTCTCGTCTTTGGACTTCGAGTAGGCGGTGGACATGCCGCCGGAGCCTTTGGACTTGGTCATGGTTGAACTGAGAGAGGTGAACCGACACGCACACCTAGGGCTTCATTTATACCTGCGCTGGTACAGTACCCGCCGCTATTTGTTGATCAATATCTTCCTCAGCGGAGTTCTAGAGAAGTAAAGTGATATTCGTCCGTAAGATAACGTTGAAAACGACCCCAAAAAAGCATAAATGGTGGCTGAAGAAAATAAAAAAAGCGGCTCCCGGATCTTCTCCATGAGCTTCTCCACTGTTGAATGGAAGTGGAACCTGGTCAGGGCGGATGCAGAGCTTATAGCGAGTCCTGCCCTTGTGCGCGAGGCTGTCCGTAAGGTGCTGTAATCCAAGTTCCCTCCAATTCGATGGCCGAACCCAGTCTCCCAGCCGTACACCATCCGTGTAGCCACATATCCTCCTCCTCATGGAACCATGGAGGTAATGCGTAAGGCTTGGGTAACGCAGTATTTATAGGTCCTGTCGTGGAGTCGACATGGCAGTGTGGCATTCGCAGCCCTCGGATTCCGAGTGAAACTGAGCGGAGTGACTCAAACGAAGAAGTTTTCGAAACAGAACACCGCCAGCTCAATGCGAACCATCGAGGGAAACGCCGTGCGCAATGTTTGCTCGTGTGTATCACGTGCATGTTATCGTTCTTGTCTTCGCCGCTCATGCATACTCACACCGTGATCTGATGAGTTTTGGTGCAGCCATAGTTCATGCCAAAGCCTGTCCGGGAAATCTACCATTGGCTCGGCATCTCCCGGACCACTGGGAAATTTCCCGGACAGGTTTTGGTACCAACTTCGGCTTGACCAAAACTCAACCCCGGTGCGAAGCAATTCACAGCCAGTACTCACCTGCCGCAGGCAGCCGGCTGTACAACGAATTCCTCAAATTTCTGCGGAGAGTTATCGATCCAAAGTTGAAAAGGCCACGAAGCTTGAAGCCCAAACAGAATCAAAACCTTCAAACGAAAGCGCCACCAGATTGTCAACGTCGATGGGCTTCCCAGCCAAGAGTGAACATCGGCCGGATCCCACATCCATCCTTACGTCCCGCGAACAATCGCACAAGGTCACATAAAGCAACTCTAACCTATTGTTGCAGTTCGTTACGCAAATGCGGTAGCACTTACTCTATTTCCAATGGCTCCCGCTCCCCTGCCTCAGCCAATCCAAAGCGAGGCGTTTCTGTCCAGGTTTCCGGCTAAATATGCTTTTGCGCCAACCGGAAATTGACAGCGACTTGACGAAAAGCGGATGAAGTTGAGATTTTTGTTGCTCACCTCTCACACCGGCTGGATCTCAAGAAGGAGAAGAATTCAACGCAAGGCGATGTCCAGGAAAAATAACTCGTCAAACGTCTCTAAGGCATTCTGCGCCCTCTCGTGACCCCGAGCCATTCTGGTTCCTCCGCCCTTGTCGTCCTCACTGTCAACTGACGCACCTTCTCAACGTTTCGGACATCTCAAGACCGTGTTTCCACCTTTCTGAGGTGTGATTCTAGAGAAGCACGGTGTGGCGGCACGAATCTTGAACGAAATAACTCTGAAAACTACCCCAAAGGGCATACAATTCACATAACGAGTTCTCCGAAATAAACAAACTAACCCGGATCTTCTCCACGAGCTTCCACACTGTTGAATCAAAGCGTATGGAGATCAAGGGAAGACTCAGGCGGATGCTGAATATCCTAAATGTGCTCTACAGCGAACTTCGGACCTTTGCGCGGGAGAAGAGATATGCAAGACGGTGCCAGCATCCCGGCAGCTCCGAATCGCCGTGAAAGTTTCAGTAAACGTCGTAAGAGCTGCCTCACGCTACGCCACAGCCGACGGCATCTTTCGACCACGCTTGGAAATTTCCTTGAAGGCACTCAATGTCGAACTCCTTGTCATTGTATTGGTTCAATTTCCCCCTTTTTGCCCGTCCGATAAACATGGGCATCAACTCTGCGCGACAGGATGTTACGAACACGGCTTTCGGCGGAGCAGTCACCCTATTTTGCCATTGGCTGTAGATAGCTGTCGATACTCGGACACTTCGGCACTCGTGCATAAAAAACGACCTATATCTAGCATTTGAACAGTTGAGTGGAGCTTCCACGAAAGTTTCAACAGACTGGCGTGAACTTGAGAGCGGGTGACCTCACATGGAGTCTGGCCAATCTGGTCATATGAGAGTCAAAGTCTCTTCTGGGCAAATTTCTATAAACAGACGAACAGTTTGAGTGGAGCGGTTACAAAAATTTATGCGAAGAGGGTTGGGCGGGTCTCCTCACCCCAATTCCCATGTAGATTACTGTCAAACTCACACCGTTGATTGCTAAGTTTAGGGCCAATCTTTGTGCAATCCGACAGTTAGCAGGAGGAGGAGGAGGAGGAGGATGTATAACCGCGTTAGGGTTTCGGGCTAGGACAAAAATCAGACTGAAACCGGGACTGATTCTCTCGATTTCACCCAAGCAATCAGATTCGATTTCAGTCGCACCGAAATTTTTCTTGAAACTTCGGGATTTAAAATGTACAAAAGTCGTCCCTAGATTGGGAATCTTTTTGGTGGGAATACTCACAACGGGAGAGCCAAGGCAATACAAAGAAAGCAGGGGCTCCACGAAGATTGCCAACTTTAGGCACGGCTTTTGTACACCTCAAGGCTCGACTCTCTAAGTTTCACAATAAGATAAGGCATACTGCGGACCGCCGATTGTGGAGCTGAAACTCATTGAATGGGCTTTAATTTCAGTGCAGGTTATTGGATAACTTGAACTGTCAAAATGTACCAAAGGCCGCCCAAAATCTAGCAATCTCGGGTGTGACTTGCCAACAGCCAAGTTCAGTTAGCTCAACGGACCAGCCTCCCATAGGTGTGTTGTAGTGGATTCCTCCCGACAGCCCTATTATCGTACACTCGTTTCGAAAGCAAGTAAAACTAAACCGTAAATCGTCCAGTAATCTTTTCTTACATCGCCTCCTCCTTATCTTCCAACTGCGACGGCTTAAGCATACCCGGAATCTGCATCGCAGCCTGCCTCTCCTCCTCCGCCTTCCTCTTCACCTCCGCCTCCTTCTCGTCGAGGAACAACTCCGTGTTATCGCCCGAGAACTCTTTCAGCTGAATCAGGAAATCGCGCACCGCAAGCTTGAAGCGGTTGCTGTCGTCGTGGAACGTCGCCAGGCCCTCCACGAGCGTCTGTACGTCCGAACTAGAAGTAATACAAAACGAAAACCAATCAGCATCTATGAGTGAGAAAAGCAGCGAAAAGGCATACGCAGGCACATGCGGGAACGCGCCCTGCAGCAAATTCGCAGTGTACTCGCGCAAAAACGCCAGGTTCGTCATATTCGGATCGGGCACCTGCGCGGGGTCGAATAGCCGCGCAGGGATGGGCTCCGTGTCCACGAGCTGGAACATGCGCGCAAGCACCACAACTTGGAGCTTGAACCCGCTCTTGTGGTCCGTGTCCGTGAGCACGAAGAAGATGTCTTGCACGATGCTGAGGAAGTACTGCTGGAAGAACGGGCCCGAGATTTCGGGCGGCGAGGACGCGAAGTTGTTCACGACCTCTAAACAAACTGCCGATGCGTTAGCGCGGATGACGGGAAGGGATGGTGAAAGGGAATTACTGCTGAGGCCGAGATCGGCGATATCGCGGACGGTGTGTTTTATAGCCCACATGATGCTGTCCATGAACAGCTTGAACTGCGCCGGTTGGAGTCCAAGGAGCGCTGCAGGGAAGTGAGCAATCGACAAACCCGACCAAAGATCCACACGCACCAGGGAAGCACTTCAAATTGATCGCCCGAAGAAGCTTATACAGCCCAAATCGATGGTCCGGGAACTCCGTAAAATCCTGGTTGATCATATTAAGCGTCGGCTCAAACACCGCGTCCAGCGTCGCGGGGACCTGCAGCGTCAGCAGCGGCTACAACCAAACACCAATCAGTCAGCGTCCGCACAAAAAAACACACAATGGAAAAAAAAAACGCACCCCAAGCCGCCCAACGATAACCGCCATAAGGTGCAGCACCTCCGGCTCCCGCGCAATGGGGATATTGCGGCTGTAGTCGCCGAGCACGGCGTCGAGCAGCAGCGGGATAAAGTGCGTGTTGACCGTGTCGAGGTCCTCCGCCGCCTTGATGTACGTCTCCATCAGCTTCAGGATATCTTTTTTGACCGCGCGCAGCTGCCGAATTTTGGGCGTCTTGCTCGCGACCGGGCCTGTTTCCCCCATCTCATCAGCATCTCATCTCGAGGGGAGGGAAGAAGAAACACACCATCCTGCGCGATCGACTCGCTAATCGTCGCGCTCACAGTCTTATACAACCCCAACATATCAACGAAATTCCTCGCGATCTGGGGCAAATAAAAGCTCCCGATCGACGTGCACGCGTAGACGTTCGTCTTGAGCACGTTCGAGAGCACCTTGATGTTGTCCAGGCTCGAGAGGACGTCCAGGCTCTGTGCCGCCTGCGCCATGAGCGAGTCCCACTTCACATTGTCCGACAAGTCAGTGTTTTTTTTTTTTTTTGCGCCGACGAAAGAGAGTAAACGTACGGCGTTATTGGGAAGCTCCATGAGCGTCCCGATCAAGCGCTCCTGCAGCGGCTTATTCGGCTGCGCCGAAATCACATACCCAACGGCCTCGTAAAACGTGTGCACCTAATTTCCACGACCGTCAGCGTTAAAAAAAAATCAAGTGGGTCTGAAAGATGGAAGAAAAAAAATCAAGTGGGGCTAAACGCACCTGCTGCGCCGTCAAATCGACCGTTATCCGCGGCAACGAGCGCAAGATGTCGTCCACGAACGGCTCGGTCTCGCCCGACTGGATCATCACAAAGTGCCGCCGACACTTCTGCGCGATCTTGATGAAGGTGTCGCACGCCATGTCTTGCACGCCTGTTCCGTCAATTAGTTAGTTATTGCGACTATGGACGGGGCGGGGCGGGAGGGGACGGCGGAGAGGGCGGCAGGGGTGGGCGGGGCGGGGAAGGAGGGAGGAAGGGGAATAAAACGTCGATAAACCAAAGCACGCACCCTCATGCTTCTCATGCATAAACTCAAACAGCTTGTTCACGACCGTCTTGAGGAACTTCCAGTGCGCCTTGAGGAAGCGTGGGTACTGCCCCACGACGTACATGATGTCGGACGCGATCACCGCCTTGTTGTCTTTCCCGCGCTTCAGCTCGACGAGCCCGAGCAGCTCTTTGATCACGGTGACGAGGAAGCGTTTTTCCATCTCTTCGTCTGTGCGCGCGAAGCGATGGGAATCAGAATCGTCAGCGCACTGTGAGGTAGAACGGAGTGGAAAGAGCGGGGAAGAGCGGGGAAGAGGGAAGAGCGGGGAAGGGGAAGCGCAGTGAAGAGGGGGGAAGGGAAGACAAAAAAAAGACTTACTCATAGTCTGGCTAATACTCCCAATCGCCCAACACAGCGAATTAATGCTCCCCCAGCTCCACTCGCTCCCATCCACCTGCTTCGCCAACTTATCCGTCAGAATCGCCTCCGTGTCCGCCACATCAAGGTGCGTGAGGTACACGAGCACGACGCGCATGGACTTGTAGAGGACGATCGTGTCGGACTCTTTCATGAACTCGCGCACGATCTCGCCTTCTTCGTTTTCGACGATTAGGACCTAGCGCAAACAAAGTTAATAAATGGATAGATGAAATGAAGGAAGGTAAGAGAGGGAGGGAGGGATGGGAGGGATGGGAGGGAAGAAGAAAGACGCACCTCCTCAGGCTTAACCATCCTCCCAATAATAACCAGCCTCAAATTCGACAATATATCCCGATAAATATCTTTCCTCAGCGTTATCCCCATCCCTCCTATACCCCCTCCTCCACCCGCGCCGCCCAAATTCAACCCCATGAGCAACCCGGATTCGCCGACAGGCGAGGCCTGCACCTCGTCATACAGCTCCGCCACGAGCTTCGCCCAATACTCGAGACAGATCTTGAATATCTCGCGTTCCTCGACTTGCGAGATCTTCACCAGGTAGAGGTGCGCGTTCAGCAGCGCCTCGCGGTTGCCATTCGCGTCGTTCGTCGGGCCCTCCAAAGCGCGGAGGTGTGTAGCCAGAAAATTCGTGAGGAACAACGTCAAATTGAGGATGAGCTCTTGAACCTCATCATCTTCCGAGGAGGCGTAGCCGGCGGCGATATCCGTATTCGGCGGGATCATCCTGTTGACGGCGGCCATGACCATCGCGAAGAGGACGACGAACTTCTGGTCGTATTCGGGGCCGACTTCGAGTGCGGCGATTTCGGCGAGGCATTTGAGGGTGATGTTGCGGAATTCGGGGTGTTCGAGGAACTGCGCCGACACAAACAAAATCAATGACGACCCAAAGAGGGAAGGAAAGAAGGAAGGAAGGGAAGGGACAAGGGGGAAGGGGAAAGGGTAACGGAGAAGGTAAAGGGAAAGGGGAAAAGGAGATGTAACGCGACTCACGCGCGTAAGTAACAAATCAATAACCTGCGTCTCAAATATATACCCCAGCGGTATCCAATTCAAAAAACGCAGCAGCGTCTCGAGCGTCGCCTTGATCAGCGACGCCTTGTTCGCGTCCTTCAGCACCTTAAATCAAGAAAACCAATCAATAATCAAGTAAATAAGATCAAGGGGATAAAGGGGGAAGTTGTATCGCACCTCGCAGCACAGCTTGAAGATCTCGGAGAACTCGCCCGAGATTTGTGTTTTGAGGTGCTGCGTCTTGCGCTGTGTCATTTGTTCGGCGGAGAAGTCGAAGATCTCTTCCGACAGGCTGTCTCTCTAAGGTCAGCGGGGCGTTCAAGATGAGTTATGAGGGGTAGATGGGACGCACAGCTTGAGAATGGCCATGTTGTTCTCGCAGAGGGAGAGGTTGACGGTGGAGGACTGCACGAGCTCGGAGATGAACGTCGGCCAGTTGTGTGGCCACTCTTGTTTCAGGACCTGTAAAGCCGTTGTCGTCGTTAACCCCGCCCAAACATGAATACAGAATAGACGCGCGTGCGTATGTGCGTACCTGAACGAGGACGAGATTGAGCTTGTTGAGGTACGTGCGCTCCCTGCGGAGCGACATGTCGTCCGACGCCACCTTGACGGTCTCCCCGACGATGAAATTGCGGATACCTAAAAGAAGAAAAAAAGATGACGTGTGAGATTAATTGACTCTGTGGGCGCGGGCGCGCTGCCACCGACGAACCTTGCCGCTGCGATTCCGGGAGGGTCTTCCACCGCGTCGTAACGAGGCGCTCGAGGATCTGCAGCCCAATGAACTGCGGGGCATTGCCTAAGCGGGATTCGATACGATCTAGCAAAGCGTACCTTGGCCTGGGGGAACGTGGATTTTTCAAGGATCTCGGGCACGCGCGTCCACGATTCGGGGTGCTCCTCGAACTGCGTGAGCACTAGTTGCGCCATTTGTTGCTGTGGAGGATAAGGTTAGTTAACGCGCGCGCTTCCGGATGACTGGCACGCACCTCCTGACCGCTGCCGGTGTAAAAGGTCATCGCGACCTTGTCCATCAGGGAGACATCAAAGGGGCGGGAGAAGTCGAGTAGGGTCTGGCGGGGATACATTAGATGGAGAGACGATGAAGGGATACAGACGTGCCTCCATCTCGATGCAAAAATGACTCTCTCAGACCGGATAACGCGTGTTGCTGACAAAGTGCGGACACTGTGGAGAAGACTCCAGGGTCCCGGCGGGTGCAAATGGAACGTGTTGACGGGCGTTGGAAGGTGTTATCGATGTGGATTCACCCAGGAAAGAGCCGAGGACGGGGTGGTGGATGAGCGGGAAAGGAGAGATGGTGGTGCAGAGCAGAGGCGTGACCACAATGGTGACAGTGACCGTGCCACCGTGACAGCGCTGACTCATCCACCCCGATTTGGAACTTATTGTTCCGTTTTTCTTTTGTTCTTGCTCAATGGGCGACGGTGGGCATTATTCGGTCAATTTTCGAAATCAATGTCACAGGCCGGGTATCCCTGGGTCGAACTGAAAGATGCTTGCCGTGTGCCCGACTCCTCGTAGTTTGGTCAAAGTTTGGTCAAACCGAAACATAACGAAGAGTAAATTAAAAATTGTAGTAGCAATTGAAAATTTGCAACTGTGCATTCTTGGAGGGCATTTTCAATGGTGGTGCGAATCCGTGATGTGGTGTAAATCCGTAAACGACGAGCCAAACTTGAACGGTTCCAAACCGTATTGACACGCCAGTGTGGACACGCTGCGACGCAATCAATCATCTTGCCGTTGGCTTCCACCTCCGTTTCTTTCCCCTGGCTCCAGGCATGCTCTTAGGCTATAGATTCCGACGCTTAGTTTGAACCAAGCAACTGGGAGCATTGTAGGTATATTTTGATCAGTTTGAGCTACGTGGGTTTCTGCGTTCTTGTACGACTTTGTGTTGAATGATCGTGTTGGCGTTGTACGGCCAGATGTGCCTCGTCGCGAAGAGCTTCCAGAGCCCCATGTGTACGCACGAATTGACATTCGCCTCCTGAAAATGGCCCCGGGTTTGCCTCGCTGGCGCCGCAATTATGGTACTCGTGGCCAACACAAGAATCATGCTCGATTCTGCTCTCAAACGAGATTGAACAGCGGTGCTCCCGCTTGATCAGCCCAATTCCCTACGCTCAATCTCCAATGCATCAGCCGCCCGTGCACAATCCATTTGGACTGTCAGAGAAGAGACGCACAGGAAATTGAACCCCGAATGATGCCTACGAGTATGCCGGTAGCCGAGTCAGGCGTTCGTGCTTGGATCAGCAGTGCCGTCGTTTGGATTGAGGTACGATGAGCTAGGGAGCCAGGGCTCAAGGTACATCGGACGATTTGCAGTGCTTCACAGCCAGCCCCCGCTGGCCGATCACCAAAAGCCCGCCCTTAACATGGACCATGAACCAGGTGGACACATTTCAGGAGGTAGCGCCGGTGTCCCGTGCAGAGTGGCTCACGAATGCCCGGACACAGACCGAAATGTCAAATTAATTCCCAGAATCAACAATATCGAACGAGTATGTGGCCTGCTTAACAAACTGGTGAGGGTTGTGGAGTAACTTCACATCAATTCCCAGCAGCTGTAGCTCGGCTAGCACGCCTGCGTCCTCTGTCGTCGTCGCCGGACTGAACAACAGGCGCAGGGTAGACAGCTGGCAATCGCGATCGGGCTGACGCCGCGAGCGCACCATGGCGATGAAGACGTCACGCGAGAACGCATTAGTCGCGGCACCATAAGCGAGGAATGTGAGGTTGGGGCAGAGGTCACCGGAAGAACCTGTCACTGTGAGTGCAGTGATAACACGCTCGTTGGCCGCCTGGTCCAACGTCCTGCCCCGCAAAACCAGATTCTTGAGCGCTGGGGTGTGTTGGAGGAGGTGGATGGCGGCTTCCGATGTCAGCATGTGCGAGGTGTCTGTCATGACCAGGGTGGTTAAACGACAAGCGGAGCGTTGAATAAACGGGACCGTGGAGCGCACTGGATCGCAAGAGAGAGACTCCAGTTGGGGCGCGGCGAGACGAGTGAGGATGTCGTCCCGTTCGGTGAACAGTCGGCGAAGACGGGGCAGAGGGATAACTGTGCCGTCGGGTATCTCCTGGTCGTCTTGTGTGAAACCGAGAGCAGCATCAACAAGGCCTGAAGCTGCCCGCAAGATATCGACAACTCGTTTGATTGTATGGACTCCTCGATACTGTGTGAGCTGTTGGCAAGGAATAAGGATTGTCGGCGAGAAGCGGTTGAAAGTGACATCCGTGAGGAGGACCTGGCGCAGGTTTGGCACAATTGAAAAGATGTCCGACGCCAGGGAGGACTCATTTTCATCCCGTCCTCCGTCGTCGATTTCCAGAACATTTAATTGAGACAGTCGCCCTTTGGCAGAGTGCATCAAATCCAGTAGTGCATCGCTGTCACGACAAATAAGACGGAAGGATACCCAGCGATCGGAGCAGGGAAGAAGGGCTTCCAAAAACGCAGAGGCATCATCGCGTTTCGTCATCCATTCGAAATCCACATGGAGAAGTGCTCTGGCGGACCGAACGAGCTGGGCCTGAATCATGGGTAGCGCTGAGCGTTGTTGACAGGGAAGATCGTTAGTGTGAAAAACGGTGACCGTGTTCCAAAGGGATGGAAGACCAAGAGCTATCTCCCTCCAGATCCCAGAGATCTGTCCCAGGTACCACGGCGCTCCACTCGGGGCACGTCCAGCGACACGTCTGGTGCGGCGCAAGGTCCAGGAAAATATTTCGTGGACAATCTCCGGTGGCAGGCGACGAATAGGCGACAAGGCAGATGTGCACTGCTGGACACGCTCAGCCAGGTCGTCTCGCTCCGACATGAGCTGATCCAGAGTGGTAGTCAATTTTTTAATCCGGGCATTGAGTGTATCGATGCTCTGCCGAGCATTTGCAGTCAAATCGACGAGGACAGGGATTTCAGCATCAGCGGGAGGATTATTGGTTTGCAGCAGACGGTGTATAGCAGACACGCTGGACGGACGCGGAGTCGGTAACTCGTCACGATCGCTCAGAACAGCTCCGCAGCTACAGCAGGTCATTCTATTGTCCCTTGGGTCAGTCTGAGTGGTGCAGGTGGATATGTACTGAACTTACTTCTTGCTTTTTGGCGGAAGGAACCAGGCGCGGTGTGGCCAGAGTCGCAACGTGGTCGTCAAGTGGTCGTTCTAACAGAAGGGCAGCGTGAGAGCTTGCTGGCACACACACAAATATACAAAGTTCGGCATCCCTCGGCCGCGCTTGGCTACTTAACGCTGACTAATAAACTGGGTTCGATCCCCAGCGGCATGCTGGGGCATGCTCACGTTTTTTCCCACTGTTCTTTTCTTTGCGGGTGCTTTGGTCGACGCCCTTTTTCCTGTTTCGTTTCGACGGGCTGTTGGTCGGGGCGGCCATGCCAATTTTCTTGGGCAAGCAACTTCAAGCGGAAAGCCAAGGAAATTTAACAGCACGGTGCGCATTCAGCTTCTGCAATGGAGGGAAAGCCTATGTGAGTCGAGGTGATCACCTACTTTGTATATTGCGGAGTCTCGCATACGTTGGGATTAAGAGGGTTCGGAGGGTTCGATTCCCTCCATGGATCCATCAGCATGAATAAGGTCAAAGAAATCCGCTCGTCTTTTACTGGAGAATTCCGAATAGTACGATGGCCAACGCAAGACCAACGCCAGTATCCTGTTCCCAAACTGGATTGTCTCACACTGGATTTACATGTAATCCTGAATTTAACGCGACTTTACAAGTGACTTTACTTGCCAAGTCATCAGCAGGGCGGCGGGCAACAGTGGAATCTCCGTCGACCGATTGGAGCGAAATTATTATTTGTGTTGTCTGCTTTGCGTCTATCGATCGATCGGCGCGGCAAAGGCAAAGCCGCGGCGTCGCGTCAAGTCGCGTCGCGTCCTCGGGCACGCTTGCACGTGGCCGTGAAAATGGATCAATGCCGTTGTCAAGCACCACCATACCGTGCCTAGCACAGCAACAACCTGAATGGCATCCCCAAGGCCTCCTCCACACGCCACACACATCCCAAACCCGAGCCTTGTCTTGCGCTCGCCACCTCCTCCTTGACGCCCCTGTTGGAAAGTGACAGTCACACGAGATTCGCAGCGAGCAAAGGCAAGGGGGTTCGGATCTGTCACGAAAACACCCTAGGCCCTTTTATGGTATACAAGGGCGAAAGGGCCGCTTCGCGACCCTTTCTGCCCTTGGTAGAAGAGATGACGAAATGCGAAGTGGTAAAGGCTGATGATGGCTGATGATGGCTGATCACCGGAGCTAACGAGCGCACCCAACGAAAAAGGAAATCGATCAAAAACCGAATGTGCTTATAAAGAGTTTGAAACCTACCCCAGGAATCCGAATATGAACACCAAAAGTTTCCTCGATGAACGGCTGATGATATATGGGCAGTTCTGTCCGAAAAATATTAAAGATTTTTCTCGATTTTTTTATGAACAGATCTCTTGATTCTGAGCAACTTTCGAAAAAAATCTCATAAAGTCGCTGACCCTACCACGTGATGTTATGCCCATATAAGGTAATGCTATGCCCATAACGGGTAATTTATAAATATTCAATTTCCCACACGATTATTGGGCGAAATATTCTGAAATGTTGATTTTGGGCATCCCTGGAGTTTTCTGGTTCGGAATTCGGCCTGGTGTTTTTTGTGACCGATTTGAACCCCCTTGAGCAAAGGTATGTTCAAGCTACAGAACACAAAGTACAAGAACAGTATTTAAAGAATAATCGGAGCTGTAGAAATGCTGTATAAAGGCTGTAAACGGGCTGTTGAAGAAGTGCTGTACAGTAATCAAAATGCAGTAGGACGCGTCACGGGCCACATTCCAACAGCCCCGAAACGCAACGCCTCATGCACGACGGGCACCCGCGGGATCCCATGATTTCGATCTGTATGACAGTTGCGTCGCTGGGGCGCGCGATGCAGCGGCAGTGCGACAATAGGCATCATCTCGTAACCCAGGTGCGTTCCTTCATTCCCAATTCGCCATTCCCGAGAGAACTCAGGGTTGTTTGTCAGGCAATCGCGTTCATCACGCGCTACCGGGCGTTCCGTGCGTTGCAGGGAGACAACGTCGTGGAGATAGAGTACAACGTCGGGCGGACGTTCCACCAGCTAGGTTTCGCGATTTATTTGCGTCGGGAGGTACAGCTGATCAACGGTTAATGCAGCTCTTTGGGCATGCGGCGCGGCACTACGAGTCCGCGCTTGCAGCAGCGGCGATTCAGCCTGCGGTACGATCCTTCCGAACACTTTCGGAGCATTGTGTCTGACACAAACACTTGATTGTAGGATACTGCATGCACGGCAGAAGCTGCGTATAACCTGTCTATGATCTACGTCGGCACCGGTGCGCGGCAGCTGGCCATCGAGATTCATAGGCGTTGGCTCTCCTTTTGATTTTCCCCATGTCCGTCTCACTTCCCCGCTTTCTTGCTTCCCCGCTTTCTTGCTTGCTCGTCTCTCTCTGCTGCTTTGTTTTCGCACCAATCCTCCTGCGTCCTCTCTTGCAACTGTACCATACCTCACCGTATCGACTCTTCTATCTTGTATTTCTTGCTTTTTCATCTTCCTCATGTATCTGACTATCTTGCTGTATATGATGCCGTACTGTACCCTCCACCGATTGTGTTACTCTGTTGTATCCGAAATATCTTGTCTGTCATACCGAGCGTAGTTGTTGTCTTGATGAAGGAGGCAGAAGTAGCTGTCTCATGTGCCAATATAACCCTTTCGGAGGTTGCCCTCGCGGCGCTGACAGCGAAGGAACAAGTCGTGTGGCCTAAAGCCCAGAGTTTCGAGGTCGTGGTGGAGCAGGGGAGCGGCCATGACATGAACTTGGATTTTTTGGCGGACAATCCGTTCAGTACTTTCGTTGCCTTGGTTGAGCGGTTCTCTGGTCTCGGAAACTAGACAGCTACTTATTCGGGTATATGGATACTACGTCTGATACCCACCAATATTTCAAAAGTATCCCTCTCGACTCGTCGCATGTTTTGTCAGAGGTTTTGTCCAACCAGATGTGTGCTCTGATGGGAAATCATTACAGCTTGAGGGGATTCGCCGGCCCGTTCACGGAACTTGTCAAGCGTTTGTGCGTGTACCTTCTTTCACATTTCGCACAGCCTTCATGGTTCTTGTGCCGTTGAGGCCTTATCGGCAGGCTGTTTTCTTCCATCTCGGCAAGTGAGTTTCTTCCTTTCTCCATATGTATTGCAGACGTTAGTTTGGATGTAACGCACATGGGTCCAATTACGTCTTAGTCAGGTTGAGGCCGAGTTGAGGCAGGTTGAGGCCGACTCGGCCAGGAAACGGATCGGCCATGAGCATCCGACAAGGAAGGAGTGCAAATAATCCCGGAAGCTCGATCACTCGGGCCATACTTGACTTTAAAGGTCCTTCTTCGACCAAAGTTCAACATAACTTACAGAGGAGCGTGCACTGGGAATAAGAGTCATCCTAACATAGATTATTTGGATAGCTCAAGACCAAAGAAAGAGGGGTGGCTAGACTCGGAGGATATGCTTGAGGGAAACCTCACTTTGGAGCGGCAGCAAAATCATAAGCTTGGCAAGAGGCGCGATTGATGCGACGCAGTCGGCAACGCCGACAAGGAAGGAATATGCGAACATCCCCGCAAGCCACCTATCGATCACCTCGGGGCCATATTTAGCACGAGAAAGGCGCGCCTCCGACTTCAACATAAGTTCGGGGAGAGCTCGACCAGAAATCACAATTCCGAGGGCCAGTTATGGGAATATAGATCATTTGTATGGGTTCCTACTAGCTCAAGACCAAAGAAAAAGGGTCGGCGATTATGCAAGAAACCTCGTCGGCGCTCGCTTGGCAATTGGGAGGGTCTCGACGGTAGAATCGGACCATGCGCTAAGCAAAATCATGAGTTTAGGCGGCATCGGGGCGGCAATCATTGGCTTTGACGCCGGGTTGGATTGAGGTTGGATAATGGCGAATTTTTATTGCAGAAACATCATATTCTCGATCAGATACGCAAACAGTGCTGACGAAAGAAGGAATCTAGAACCCTTACCTCAAGGTAGCGGGAATCAACGGGTGCCGAATCAGTGTCACAAATCAACATTGATTCAACACCTTTCAACACGGACGACCGTTCCTGCTTGACGGTTCCTCACGAACTAAATGCAAGCCATCAGCTGCATGACCCAAGTAACCATGCTTTGGACTTGAAGTAGCCGTGATGCACGGCCCAGTGTATTCGTATGTTCGAGAATGGACCCCGGGAAATCAAATACATTACAACCGGCACTAAGCGCAGTTTGAGAGGGATTGACTATGCGGGGTTCCAACATTCAAACAAGACTGGTCCGTGAAGTCCGATCTGGCTAAGTGGCCCGCCGAATTAAGCCTTGAGTTTGGATACATCTTCGATGGTTCAAAGTTCCCCACTGAGGCGGAGGTCAATAGTCGGATGATGGTTTTGAAAGAGATAAGCCTTACGACGGAGAAAGAATGAACAAGGTGATCTTTGAAGCCGGTGAATAACCTAACGATATTGCCGCCAACGGTCATCAAATCCAAATCGTAAGATGTAGATACCTGAGTCCTCATTCAGACCTTCCGCCCGAAGAATTCAACAGCCCGACATACATCCGGTTCAACTTAGCACACCGAGCGCGCCTAGCCCAGAGTAAGAACGTGTGAATGTTTCAACTCTCCTTGCTTTCGCAGTATAAAAGCTGCTACCTTGTTCGCAATTCTTCCAAGCTAGATTTGTTCTCTGCTTACCTTCTCTGGTTCGAAATGGTCTCCTCCAAGGTCTTTGCTCCTCTCTTTGCGATGGTGCTTGGCGCCGTTGTTACTGCAAGTCCTCTTGCCTCACCGGGGACGAGCTCGTTGTCTGGACTCATGGTACTCAATCTCCCCGACTGTTGTGCTTTCCCAACCTGACCTATTCAAATTTCAGAAACGCCAATGCGCCCAGACATACACTGTCGTGAGCGGAGACACATGTGCAGCCATCGAGAAGAAGACTGGCGTCTCCGACGCTCAGTTGCACCAACTGAATCCGTCAATCAACAGTGGCTGCACAAGTATAGCCCCCTTCCCCTGTTCCTTCAACGTGCATTGATTTTCCTCCTCTTTCTCTCTAGACCTTCAAATTGGCCAGGCCCTCTGCGTCAGCGGGGGTGGTGGTGGATGCTCGCAGACGTACACTGTCGTGAGCGGAGACACCTGCGCGGTTATCGAGTCGAAGACTGGCGTCTCTGACGCCCAGTTGCACGCACAGAATCCTTCGATCAACAGCGGTTGCACAAGTATGGTTTCGTCTCCCATTCCGGAAGACTTGCGCTGAATGTCTTTGCTAGATCTGCAAATCGGCGAAACTCTCTGCGTCAGTGGGGGAGGAGGAGGAGGCGGAACCACCTTCAACGCAGTTGGTAAGTTCAACCTTCAGGTGGGAGAGCAACGGTCCTGACAGTTCTTGTAGCCTCATGGTATCAACCCGACGGAGGTATTGGCGCCTGCGGATCCGTGCTCCAGAACTCCGACTTCGTCGTCGCCCTTGGGGTGGATACCTGGGCCAATGGCGCGCACTGCGGGGAAACCGTCACTGTTAAATGTAGGCATCCCGTTGTTTACTTAGACCTAACAAAGGGAACTGACCGTGTTACGCTCTAGACAACGGCAAGAGCATCTCGGTGGTAGTGGCCGACAGATGCGCAGGTTGCAACGATTTGCATGGCGCTGATTCGATCGACTTGGCCGAGGGTGCTATCGCCGCGCTCGATTCAAACTATGCGAACGACGGTTTGATCAACGTCCAGTGGACGCTCCCTTGAATTGAGGAGACAACATTTGGGGCCATTTCATAAATTTTCGTCGGTTCTGCTAGATTCCTCTTCTTGGAGAGTCTGCTCGGGTTTTTAGAGTTGTGTCTGTTATGTTAGATGTAGAACGCAATAAAGTTTGTCATCTTGTCAATGGGAACGATTGTGGCAGCCATGACAGTCGAGACCGGCGAATGCGGCAGTTGCGATGAAATAGCGAGAATTGCGAGGTATTTTCCAAAGACAACGGTAGCTGCTTCAATTAGGTTGCGTGAGTTTGAACGGCTCATCCGCGCTTCTCTGCCGTCCCGATTCGAATTCAATCCGCCACTCAAAACAACGTTCCCACCCCGTATAATGAATTGCATCCTTACGTGGCCGTACCGAAGCGTACATACCTGCCCGTAAAGGAAAATGAATGAGGATCGTTCACGCATA